>JAUTXW010001121.1:820000-1325000 GCA_030620095.1 Kuschelorhynchus macadamiae | reverse complement strand
CCAAAAAGATTAGATTTAATGTGTCACCTAGAGGGCGCTAAGTACACTACTATTATTTATGTAAATTTGCCCTAACTTTTTTGGCGATGCATTCTGGGTTTTTTTACGAATAAATATTATTCTTGTACCATCTAGAGGCTAGAGGTAACCGTTCTCGAGCAATTTGCAAGTTTATGCCTCAATGCAAGGAAAACAATTTTTTAAATAAAAATAAACTAATGTGTATTTATTTCAAGATAATTCAGAATTAAAGGTAAGTATGAATTATTCTAAACTATAATAAATGCTCCACGTGATAACCGTTAGTTTGAAAGCATAATGTAATTCTTTTTTTTAGAGAACATCTGATACGTCTATAAATATTCTGCATTTGCCTGAACTCCTTGCAGGCATTTTGAATTAGCAACCAGAGCTGCTCACGCGTTTGTATTACAACGGAGTACACATGGCATTTGAGAAAACCTCATATACAAAAATCACAAGGATTTAAGTCCGACGACCTAGCCGGCCATTGAACTGGTCGGCCTCTACCAATCCACTGATTTTCGTAAGTTTGATCGAGATATTGACGCACCTTTCGACTAAAATGAGCCGGATACCCATTGTGCATAAACTACATGGTTTGCCGAATATTTAAAGGAACTTCCTCTAGTAATATGGGTAAAATATTCTGAAGAAAATTTACCTGTTACTCGACCTGGCAACTCAACAGGTCCAATTGGGTTGTTGTTTACAAAACCAATCTAAACATTAATACTAAACCTATGTTGATGTTTGGTTTCTTTCACAACATAGGGATTATCCCCAACATATGCATAACGATGTGAATTGTGTAAATTATTAATTGCGTCTCTCATGAAACTAGATTCATCGGAGAATAAAAAGTTGGATCTTCAATTTTCTTATTTCTCATCCAATCGGAAAATACTACATGCGCAGGGAAATCATCCTGCATCTTAGCATGCACCTTTCCTGGATTCATCGCTGACAATCTTCGACAACTTAATTCTGGGTTATCTTCTAGATCCATCAGAATAACTTCTTCAAAAACTACAACGGGATGCCTACCCGTTTAATTTTTTTTTGGAGACACCGATCCAGTTTCCCTCTACCTCTGATGAAGTGCCGTAAAGGTTGTATGAGTGGGATAGATTCTGTTCGGAAACTTTTCAACATATCTACGTTGTGCCGCTCGAGCGTTACACTGAACTTCCCCGTAGATTAAATGCATATCTGCATATTCTTCATTACTAAACGAAACCATTTTTTAAAAAAATCTAAATTAAAATCTTACTTACTTAGTCTTAATTACTTTCAATTAAATCAAAATAAATTAATATGACAATAACAATTTTGTCAAAAATGACACTTGCGTCTATTATTGTTAAGAACGGTTACCTAGCATTGTTGAGTAAGAAAACCTTCTTTTATGAATAAATACTTACGCTTTCCTAAGCAAAAAGTATACTACGTTCTCTAAAAAAGAGATTAGATTATGCCTTCAAACTAACGGTCATCACGTGGAGCATTTAGTATAGTTTAGAATGTTACCTTTAATTTTGAATTGTCTTGAAATAAATACACCTTAGTTTATTATTATTAAAAAAATGGTTTTCCTTGCATCGACGCATAAACTTGCAAATTGCTCGAGAACGGTTACCTCTAGCGTTGTTGAGTAAGTATAGCTTTTTTGCTTAGAAAAGGTACAAGAATAATATGTATTCGTAAAAAAACCCAGAAGTGCATCGCCAAAAAAGTTAGAGCAAATTTACATAAATAATAGTACCGTACGTAGCGCTCTCTAAGTGTCACCTAAGGAAACCTAATTCCAAATTACACTATAGAATTACTCACCCAAAAAATACCCCGAATGCCCAATTTCGCGAGAAAATTTTATTAGTTGCAACAGATATTTAATAAAAAATAAAATAAAATTTATATTTCAACACCCTGTA
Source organism: Kuschelorhynchus macadamiae (assembly GCA_030620095.1). Classification (NCBI taxonomy): domain Eukaryota; kingdom Metazoa; phylum Arthropoda; class Insecta; order Coleoptera; family Curculionidae; genus Kuschelorhynchus; species Kuschelorhynchus macadamiae. The sequence continues at coordinate 1,323,045 of JAUTXW010001121.1, read as the reverse complement.
TCTCCGTAACGAAGCATTTCCGGACCTAGGTTAATACGAAATTTTTTTATATAGAATCACCCCTTTTATTTTGTAGGGCTTGTTTTCAGTCGAATAAGAAAACTTGTTTTCCAAAGTGGAGTCTTCACTTTTTAACTGTTTTATCCTGTGGGAAGTTGTGAGAAGTATGACAAATTTGAATTATCCATTATTAGTGATTATGCGGATGCAGGTGAAAAATCCATTCGAACACTTGAACTTTCAAATAAGCACAGAGAGTAGTGAGGCTAATAAAAGCCTGGTGAAAAGGACTCCTCAGAGGTTTCTGTTGAAGCCTCGAAAAATGTGCATATTCGACCAGTGGCAGAAATATTACTTTGTTTGACAACATAGCAAAAACATGCTGTAAAAATATCAGAATTTTGAACATTATTTCTCTATTTAAAACCCCCATGATTTGTTTCAAACTATTCTATTTGTCATAATATTTATTGTAAACGAAAAAATCTTGAAACCAAAATTTAATTTTCTCAACATAGATGCAGATTTATAATTTAAAGTATTCTTAATATGTGTACATATTAAAACAATTTAATTAGAATTATAGAAAAATCTCAAATACAAACGGAGAGACAAAATGCGCATTGCTACAGTCCCGGTTTATTACTCAGACTAACCAGACAGCGCACTGCCATTTAGTTTTAGAATTACTATTATAATTCGCACCTTCAACAATAACCCCTGGATACCCATGAATACCCCTAGATGACCCCCGATATGCCCTGGATTAACTCAGAGGGTTACTCCTTACTTTCCAGGACTACTCTAGTATTACCTAAAAGTACCTGGGCTACACTTAATTAACCCCAGCTTGTACATTAAAATACCCCCAGTGATTTACCCCTCGTAAGTACCCCTATTTACAGTTTTTGAACCTGTTTAGTTTATTTTATTCTTTTAATGTTATTTCTTAGAAAAAAGTTTGTTAAAACTATACTTCAGAAATAAATAAATAAATACATTTAAAGAAATGCGTCCTAGTTTTTTGCTTCGCGGGAGGTAAATGTTTATCTTTCTAAAAGATATAAAGGAGTAGGTAAAGAAGATACACAAATAGATTTTAGAGATGGTAATTAATACTATTTATAAATTTCGATAAGGCCTAATTTATAAAAACAATTGGCATATTTTCTGCATATTTTCTGCCAAGTCGATAAAAATCAAATCGAGACTTACATTTCCAGCTTCCCACGGACCGTGGTCACTAGAAAAGGACATTTTCATTAGTAACTAGTTTTATTGGGCACTCACGCACAAAAAAAAATTAATTCAATATATCGATTCGAGCAATTCCGTTTACTTAAATCCGTGATATCAGAGAGCAACTAATTTGTAAAACTGATATCAAAATATTTCCTCACCCCGTGTTTCAAAAACCATCCCTAATGATATTAGCTTCGTTATCGCTATTGGTTACGTGGCTTATAAAGGGGTGAGTCCATCCCCTAAATCTCTCCAATAGAACGGCAACAACCTGACACCCTAGGGAGGTTTTAGAAAGCTTTCTGTGAAAGTTGAATTAGGGCTATTTTTGCATGCAGGAATTATTGACTTATTGTAAGCTGGTCACAAGTGTAGCTCTAGTTAAAATATGATTTATAATTTTCAGTAAAGATAAAATATTGTATTTAATATAGTCCTTAGAGTGCAATGCGATTTTTTTAATTGGGTCTAACAAAATAAATGGGGTGTTTGATCCTTCATTCTTAATATTGGCATTCAATGGACTGAAATTAGGAATTTGAGAAACTATGTATCATTGAATTCAGAAATATCTGGTACTATAAACACACGTCTGAATTAATTTTTGTAATTCTAAACAATGGATTAAAGTGGTATTTCTTTTTATCAGTGAAAGAAAAAACTAAGTAAAAGAAATGAAAAAAAAAACTGACTTCAACGAAGCATTGAAACATCAAAAAAAAACTAAAATTTTCATCGACCTTAAACATTTGATTTGTGAAGTCTCTGTCATCATACTATTTGATTACTAGAGAAAGCCATGAATTTCATATAAGTTGCTTGTCTTAAGAATTCGTATCTTTTAAGGACATAAAATGATCAAATACCTAAAGAAATATTTATTTATTACTGTTTATTAGTTTAACGCCGACTTCATAATAAATTGCTTTTTGAAATCATTTTTATTTTTCAAAAGTTTTTTATTTTCAACTTTATTTTTTATGCTTACTTTTATTTACTTTGCTTTCTTATTTTTAGTTTAATTTCTTATAAATAAATAGGCACTTACGAATTTTTTTTATTTTCTGCACTATTTTCTAAAAAAATGCTGTGCAGAGCAAACGAAATAAGCGAATTTTTCGCAAAATTTAAATTCGAATATTTTCTACGAGACGATATACTGTAATGCGGCTTTCAGCTATTTCTTGAAAATTTTATTGTATAGTGCCGGTTTAAAGCGTAAAACTTACCTTAGATTTTTTTTAATTTTTAATATTTTTTGAAATATGATTTTTTTTTTTTTTAATTTTTTTTTTTTACATATTAAGCTGTAATTTTTTATTAGCCGCTTGATGTAATGTTTTCTTGCCAAAGAACCTCTAAGTCTTGTTTTTTTAATAATCTGTAGAGCTGCCCTACTCAGAAAATATTCAGGGTGTGCAAAAAATATGTTAAGATTAGTTAAAAGCCTAACGATCCTAAAGATTAGGTACGTATGTTTCAACACTCTAAATTTAATTTTTTTTATTTATTATTGAGTAATAAGTAGTTGATAATTGTTCTTTAGTAATGATTTGTTTTAACTTTTTGGGAGGTCGCCATATTGGATTTTTACCAAAATGTTACCAATCCACCCCCTTAAGACACTCGGATAAATAGTTTGTGAGCTATGCGACGTACAGACCGCCAGACCGACGGAAATGGGAAAACATGTTTTCCGGGGTCCAGGGACCTTAAAACGCAAAGATCTGTAAATATTTCGGAGGTTGATTTTTTCAAGTAAAATGAGGGAAGTATTACCCTCATACGAGGGAAGTAAAAACAAATAAAAGTTACTTCCGGTTTTTACCTTACTTTTATTTTTATGGACGAGCGTATTCAGTCTAAAATTAGCTTTCCAACGATATGTCACAAGTTAACTTTTGTTGTTCAAATGGCGGCTGGACAGTTTCTTTCTACGAAATTTTAAAGCCCCATCTTTTATCAACAACTTGTTTTTTGAATCATATCAATATCTGTATTTTTAAAGGAATAACACATTTTAAACAAAACTATGCAATTAAGCAATTAAAAACATTTTATTTGTAAAGTGGGCTTGTTCTTTCAGTTATGACAGTTTGTGTGGCTTGTCAAACAAATTTTTCTCAACAAATAACACATTTATTTGCTGTACTTATAGCGTTTGTTAACTTGATTATGTTTCTGTATTGTGTGTTTTGAAACTGTTCTGTAAACGAAAGTGTTTTTTAATAATAAAAATTTAATGATGAGAGCAGAAGAAGTAGCGCAAGCCGTTGCTTTACAAGAGGATGGTAGGTCAATTCGGTATATCGCTGAAAGGCTTGTTAGTCCTTGCAGCACAATATCCGATGCGATACAGATTTAGGGAAACTGGTTCTTGCTCAAGAAGACCGAGAGCCAGAAATGCGGTTGAAGATCGATTTCTTCGACTTCAAGTTCGACGATTGGCGAAACGTTCTTTTTACGGACGACTCTCGTTTTGTAAGATATTCTCCAGATGGACGGCAAAGGGTGTGGAGAAGACCCGGGTAACGATATGCTAGAGTACAATTTGGTGGCGGTGGAGTGATGGTAAGGGGTGGCATATCCTTAGAAGCCCGCACAAACCTTGTTACGCTTCAGGCAGATAGAATTAACGCAGATATATACATTAGGCAGGGTTTGTAAGAACATGTAGTTTCTTATATGCCATTTATAGGAGACAATTTCCTCCTAATGCAAGATAATGCTCGTCCGCACATAGGGTAAGTGCACCTGTAGTTGCCATACCCCCAGTAGTTGCCATGTGCCTCAAAAAAGGGCTAAAATAAGAAGTAAAATCTAAATATGCCACTAATACAGACATCTAGGGATAATTTCGCATCTTAAACACCATCTAACAAAAGCTGGTTTCCCTAATAGATGCCGCTACCGTAGCGAACATTTTTTGTTGGTTATGTCATATACATACACATGGTTTAGTGTTAATTTTCGATATTTTTTTCATAGTGGTTATTGTTATAGTTGTAGGGTATTTATAGTGTAACTAGTATATATTTTGGTTGTTATTACTAATATTGTTTTGGAAAACTTCTTAAAGGAAAATATAATTAGATAGGGTGGCAACTACTGGAGATAGAATTGCTATATTTCCAGTGGATGCCACATTATGGCAACTATTGGACTATTTATTAACCAGTGATTTCAACAATTTTTGTGTTTTATTTATCATTTGATGTCCTACTTATAATAGGTGTATACAAAATGTCGATTTTATTACTAATACTCCAGTAGATACCATGGGACTACTGGTATGTGATATGGCAATTTTTGGTACCTTTCAGATTTTACCAGCTTCGTTATGGAGAAGCCATAATTTTTTAAATATACCGAAGAAAACCTAAAAATAGAGGATGTCTATTCGAAAAGCAGCACTGGAGTACGGAATACCTAGAAAAACTCTCGAAAATCAAGTCAAGGGAAAAACGAGTCTTGAACGGAAAATAGGGCCACCTATCACTTTGACCTCTGTGGAGGAAGATCATTTAGTACAGTGGATTAAAAATATTGCTAGAGTGGGATTTCCTCTTATAAAAGATGATATTTTATACACAGTACAGAAAATATTAAGAAACTGTCGTAAGAAAAATGACTTTATAGACAATAAACCAGGCAGGTTTCAGCTCTTTATGAAACGCTTCGAAAAAGAATTATCTCAGAGAACATCAGAAACGTTGACAACCACAAGGGCATTGGTGACAGAACAGCAAATTAAAATTTGGTTTAAAGAAATTGAGCAATATTTGAAAGAAAATGACTATGTTAATATCTTAGAAAGCCCCTCGCGCATTTTTAACTGCGACGAAGCTGCTTTTCAACTCTGCCCTAAGACCGGAAAGGTAATTGCTCCTAGAGGGGAAAAGAATGTATACGATATGTGCAAAGGATCTGATAAAGAATCATTAACTGTCTCAGTTTGAATAAGTGCTGATGGAAAAGTTCTTCCACCGTTTTTAGTATTTCCCTACAAAAGAATTCCTACTGAAATTGTACAAAATGTTCCAGATGATTGGGGTGTTGGAAAGTTCGATAGCGGTTGGATGAATGGAGAAAATTTTTATGAGTACATTTCAAATGTTTTTTACCTATGGCTACAGCAAGAATAAATTCCCCTTCCCGTCATACTATTTTTAGATGGCCCTAAATCCCACTTAACTATGCATTTGAGTAGTTTTTGTAAAGAGAAAGGGATAATTGTTGTAGCTTTTTTTTCAAATTGTACTCATATTATGCAACCATATGACGTAGCAGTGTTTGGGCCTTTAAAACAAAAATGGCGAAAAGTTGTGCATGAATGGAAACTTCAAAATCCAATAGACAAACAGTTGACCGGATCCACATTCCCTTCTTTATTTGAAATAACAATCAAACAGGTAACGTCAGCCACTGTTATAAACGGATTTCGAAGAAGCGGGATTTATCCATGGAGCGCTGATGCCGTAGATTATTCAAAGTGCTTTAAGAAATCAAAAGTAAATATCGATCCGGAACAAAGCCAGGGCACAGTTAGAAAAAAATAACAAAAGAAGAAAATATCATAGCCTTAAGAGTGATAGAATCCCATTTATGTAATGAAGTCATCAGTGAGTTCAAGAACAGGTTGTTCACTGCAGAGGAATGGAGTGGTGATGAAAGGTACTGGCATTTGTACAGAATATGGAGCGACATCAAAAGGAAAGAAACAACACACTTCACAATAGAATCTCAACTTAATATTGAAACAAATCAAGAGGATCAAGAAAACATAAATGTGCTTACAGGTAATGGGACAGAGGACATTATCCCATCACAAAATCCAACACGCTATATTCAGATGAAACTACCGATTAAGTCAAATGTTAGTGCACCTGTCACATGCTCCCTGGTGCATACTGGTTCGGTCAGTCTGAAATCCAGTACCAGTAATATTAGTGAAACTACGAAAGCTACAGTAATTCCTACATATCCTACCACGTTCCCATCAAAAACTTCTGTATCACTGGCAACACCATTTAAAAATGCACTCTATTGGCCCGAAAAGAAAATAGTTTCATTAAAACGAAAAAGAAATATTCAAAAAATCCCATCAGTAGTAACATCCAAAGAATGGAAAAAGTTTATATTGAAAAAAGAGCAGGAAAAGATAGAGAAGGAAAAAGAAAAAGAAGAAAAACGAAATAAACGGAAAAAATTAAAAGAGGAAAGAGAAAAACAACGAGAGGTCAAGAAGCAACAATCCAAGAAAAAGAAACAGTTAAAAACTGCTGAGATTGTTGAGAGTAGTGACTCGAGTAGTGATGAAAGTATCCAGGAAATCCCTTATGATGACAATTCTGATCCATCAGAAATAAATGATTTAGAGCAACCCGACAGTTATTTTATTGTCGAAGATGACGAAAAAGAAAATGAAAAAATTCAAATAAAAAAAGATTGCTACTACGCAGTGTTCTACGACGAGCCATTTTTTATAGGTAAAGTAATCGATTTGATTCGTACATGGGCTTATATGAATTTTTTAAAAGAAATAACTGACAATAACTTCATATGGCCTCAGAAAAATGATTTTGACACTGTCGATTCTAAGTTTATTTTTTATGGTTCTGTTTATCTTCATGGCAATGGTCCTTTCAGTATTGGCAATTTGATCCTAAGAAAAATACGGTGCGCCTACAGAGTAATGAAGTGAAAACTAAAATAAAATGTTTGATAAATAAACTTTAGTTTTATGTTTTTGATGTTTAAGGTGTTTTCAAATTAGTAAATTGTTCATTAAATAAGTTTGAATAAAAACTTAAAATAAAAAGTTTCTGTTCATTATTTTTCAAAACTGTTTGACCAATTTAAGGTAAAACCGAGAGAAAATCTGAGATGTTGTGAATTAACCCTCAAAAATAAAGACAATAGAAGTTTGACAACATAGCATAATTCTCAGAATAATAGATAAATATTCGCCCGATGTACTAGTCTTTAAGAAACTACACCTGAGAAAGAAGTCCTTAGTATGGCCATAACTGGATCTTTACTATGGCATCTTCTGGATTTTTTAAATTTAGCTGTGGCAACTATAGGTTCTCTAACTGCAATTTCTTAGGTGTCGGATTTAACAAAAAACAAAAATCAAATGGGCGTTTTAAGAATGTGTATCATTTAATAAAGTACCAAACTGCCTATTTTTAATGTTTTTATTCATTTAAGTCTTTTAAATATTATTATATAAAATATAAACAAAATACTGAATTGGCAACTACTGGTGCATTTACCCTAGCCCGAATGAGGAGACTATATTTGAATGATGTTGGTATTCAAGTGTTAGAATAGCCCACCAGAAGTCCTGATTTAAACCCCATAGAGCATATGTGGGGTAACTTAGGAAGAAATGTTAGGCAGAACTAGGGTGAGTTTCAAACTTTAGTTGCGTAGAAATGGGCCCTATAAACGAGTGGGAGCAAATACCCCAAGATGCAGTAGCGCTGCATTAATTCAATCCATGCCAGAAAGAATGAGAGCTGTTATTCAAGCTCGGGGAGGAAATACTAGGTTTTGAAATGAAACTTGAATACTGTAATATTGCTCATGTATGTACAGGGTGTTCGCAGTTAAATGGACCCCCTCCTTAACTTTTTAATTTGACGTTTGACAAAAAAATGTCAAATATAAAAGTTTTATAATTCAATGTGATTTTTTTTAAAAACCTCTTTCCATATATACAGGGTGTTTCAGAAAGTCTGGGCGTGGTTCAACTTTCCTATTTTAAATACCTACCCCATTTTTTTATTGGATTTTTAAATTCTCCTAAAAATTCCAGACATATTTTATATAGCATACCTTACAGCTAAATTTAACCCATAAAAAGATATTACTGTCAGAAAATTCTCATTTACTTGTGACGCGTATTTTAAATTATACGTGAAAAATAGCGTATGGTGGTATCATTTCATATCCTTGTAAACCAATATAGTAAATAAAAAGACAATTTGTCAAAAAACGTTAAAACTTTAAACATGGTTTATTTGGAAGAAGAAAAATTTGAAATTGTGTCTTTATATATTAAGAACAATAAAAACAAATATATGGCAAGACGAGAATATATAGTTCTTCATGGCGATAGACGCGCGCCGGCTCTAAATACGTTTAAACGTATTTATGAACTATTTGGGACTTCCAAGTCTTTAAAAAGACGAAAAAGGACTGTAAATATGAACGAAGACGAAGAATTAGATTACCTTTTATATTTTCAAGGTATGTATTTTTATCTGTTTAGCTCTAGCTTATTATTATTATTATCAAAATTATTTTATTCTGTCTAGAACACCCTGCTAATTCGATAAGAGATTGTGCGAAAGAGTTCCACAAAAGTGTTGGAAAAATTCACAAAACATTAAAAAAATATAAGTGGCACCCATTTAAACTGACAAAAGTCCAATATTTAACAGAAGCTAACCAACGAGAACGCTTATATTTCTGCAGAAGAATGTTAGAAGAACTTGAACGGGACCCAACATTTTTTTATAAAGTATTGTGGAGCGACGAATCTAACTTTAGCACCGCAGGTGTTCCAAATAAGAAAAATTTACATCATTGGTCCACTAATAATCCCGAAAGGTTTTTTGAAATAAAGCATTCAGGTCGCGAATCTGTAAATGTATGGTGTGGCATAAAGAACAATAGAGTTCTTGGGCCTATATTTATTGGCCATTCACTTACTGGAAATGCATACTTTGATATGCTTAATAACGATATTGAGAATCTTATCGATGAATTACCATTGAATGAAGCACAAGAGGTAATTTTTCAGCAAGATGGGGCACCACCCCACAACGTAAGGATGGTAACAACCTATTTAAATGGACAGTATGGAAGTGGATTGGAAAACATGGGACAATTAAGTGGCCTCCAAATAGTCCCGATCTAACTCCGCTAGACACATTTTTATGGGGATATTTAAAAAATTACATTTACTTGGGGGGCCTTACCAATGTTAATTTATTAAAAGAACAAATACAAAATGGTATAGACACTATAAATATGAACCAAAATTGGTTAGTAAAAGCTTTGAATAAATTAAAAAAGGGATACCGCCTATGTGTCGAGATGAATGGAGGCCATTTCCAGCACCTTATGGAATTCCAGTAGTTAATAATATAATAATAATTAATAATATAATAATAATTAATAATTAATATAATAATAATTAATAATTAATATAATAATAATTAATAATTAATATAATAATAATTAATAATTAATATAATAATAATTAGATTAGTTCTGTTAATACCTGTTAATTCTTTGTTGTTTGAATAGAAAATATCTGGCGGTAATATCTTTTTATGGGTTAAATTTAGGTGTAGGGTATGCTATATAAAATATGTCTGGAATTTTTAGGAGAATTTAAAAATCCAATAAAAAATGGGGTAGGTATTTAAAATAGGAAAGTTGAACCACGCCCAGACTTTCTGAAACACCCTGTACATATGGAAAGAGGTTTTTAAAAAAATCACATTGAATTATAAAACTTTTATATTTGACATTTTTTTGTCAAACGTCAAATTAAAAAGTTAAGGGGGGGGTCCATTTAACTGCGAACACCCTGTACAATGTAGAGGATTATAGTGGGAAGAGGGCCCTCTTTCCACTATAATCCTCTACATTGAACGATTTAAAGGGTGCTATACGAATTCCACCATTGCTGATGTAAAATTGTTGATAAAAGATGTGGCTTAAGAATATTCTACAAAGAAACATCATTCAAGTAAAAAAAATCTACAGAGGGCCCTCTTCACACTATAATCCTCTACATTCAACGATTTAAAGGGTGCTATACGAATTCCACAATTGCTGATGTAAAATTGTTGATAAAAGATGTGGCTTAAGAATATTCTACAAAGAAATATCATTCAAGTAAAAAAAATCTACAGAGGGCCCTCTTCACACTATAATCCTCTACATTGAACGATTTAAAGGGTGCTATACGAATTCCACCATTGCTGATGTAGAATTGTTGATAAAAGATGTGGCTTGAGAATATTCTACAAAGAAACATCATTCAAGTAAAAAAAAACTATAGAGGGCCCTCTTCACACTATAATCCTCTACATTGAACGATTTAAAGGGTGCTATACGAATTCCACCATTGCTGATGTAAAATTGTTGATAAAAGATGTGGGTTAAGAATATCCTACAAAGAAACATCATTCAAGTAAAAAAAAATCATTATTATTCAGAAATTTAGGTCAAAATGCAATTTTTGGTTCTACCCTGTATATCACTATACCCATTTAAATTTTTCCTAAAATCGATTAAGAAAAATGATAAACATGGAAGCTCCTGCAACTTGGCAAAAAATTATCGAAACTGATGAAAAAACCTAAAGTGAGTTAAGAGGTTAATTTTGCAGGACAGTGTACTTATACGACTGACCTTAAATTTTGGCCAAAAATTAAAAGTTATATGGGAATGACCTGGTATCGTTTTGGTAAAAATCTAATATGGCGAAATAAAATAGCGTCAATGTTAAAAAAATTATTACTAAAAACTGCTTATCCAGTTTAGCTCAAATATTGGACAAAAATCAAGTATTACGTAGTAACTAACTAGTAAATTTTTGTACGAATCCAAATTATTTAAAAATTCAGCCTGAAAAAAAACTAGTCAATAGATTAATTTCAAATTGTGTTAGAACTAATGCTAGTATAGAGATGAACTGGTAAAACTGTGATACAAATTCACGATGGCGGAACAAAATGGAGGCTAAATGAAATATTTGTAATCGTGAAAAAAAATCCAGGTTTTACATATCTTTACGTTCTAGCTATAGGAACAAGTATAAAAAACAAGTTAGTATTTGTAACAAGTAATTATATCGGTTTAATAATGTATGTTTCTTCTATATAAATCAATAAATTGCAACAAGTTTGTTGGCCGTTTAAAAGAGACTGACTCTTGGCTCTACCACTTTTATAATTTAGTACATGTGAGGCGGTATTATGATAGTAATTTCGAAAGAGTTACTCTGATCGTCTGATGCCGGGTTTACAGACATCATTGAACGTTGTTTAGTCTGATCTGGCGAACGCAAACTTATGGACAGCTAATGGAAGATTTTCAGATTTTTGAGACCAGTTGACACTATTAGCCTTTTTGGTTATTTTATTAAAGACACAAAGAATTCACAGGAGCTCTTTTTGTTAAAATGTTTGTATTATTTAGTTTTTAAATTTTTAATATTTACTTTTTAGTTAATGCCAGTTAAACAAATGTTTTTTGTTTTTAATGCGGCCCTAGTATTTTTCTTTAGAATACCCAGTCAGCAGTATAATGTTGGACAGAGCTCTACTTTAAACTATAATGGTTCTATGTCAAATGAAATTTTTGCGAATACGAGTTTCTTTTTTTTATTATAAACTTAAATATTTTTACCATCTCAGGGGACTTATCAAAATTTGCCGCTTAGGGCCTATGAGTTTTTAAAACCGGCCCTTATACATACCTTAATTTTTTTCTTCTAAAAATATGCTTTTCATATTGTGTTCTAGGAACTATAAAATGTCGAGAAAACTCTTGCGATTTCAATACTAATAATATACTATTATATATTTTCAATATTAATAATATCTATGTGAGCTATTATATGGGGGTAAGAAGTAAGAAAAGAGGTGATAAATATAAGTTCTGTAGGGCCGTGGCAAAGATTGCCACCTGGAAGTACAGGACGTTCTGTGAAATGCCCTTTTGGTACTCTCTGTATATGTTTTGTAATAAGTAAGTACATAAACTGGTCCATTATTTTTTAAATTTATGCGTATACTAATTAAAATATTTTGACATTAATGTGCCATAATATGAAGACATTCTAAGTTTACATATTCTTGTAATAAGCTTAGGCATATGATTTTGTGGCGACACAATAACTTTTTATGATTTATTTACGACAGTTTTAAAGTTTTTACGTGTTTAAAGTAAGAAGTGTTTGTCAGTTGTTCACAAGCTATAATTATTTCTTGGTAAAACGAATCGCTTTTTTTTTAAATATTAAATTAACTAGTTAGTCTATCTGATATTTGTTCTTTGTTCGTTGCGAAAATTCCTTGCTTACGGTTGTAACCAATGCATTTAATTTTGCGCTAGAGTTTCTATTATCAAGTAGGTACTACATTTTTTTCACAAAAAGCCATAGAACTGCTGGAATCTTAGCTCAGTTGACCAATTCCAACTAGTAGGTTTATTTTTAATCAGAGGAAAATTTCACACTCGTATTTCCTATTGTAATTATCAAAAATATATATGTTTATCTTTAAACGCAGTGGGCGTACATTTTTTTGTTATGACTAACGTTTTGGTTTATGAACTTGTTGAAGTTCTTACGTCTTTAAATTAAGATATATGTTTGTTTACGAACTATAACTGGCAAAATTAATATGAATTATTTTAATTATAATGAACATATTAGCATGTTTGAGGAATCTCTCTTTTAATGTTGATATGTATTAAAGCTATAAAAAATAGTATTTTAATATATTTCTAAAATAATCCTTTTCTCGGTTATTAATCCGTTATTTTGGGAATTAAAAAAAATATACTAATGTTGTAGGGACTGCTGAGAGCTACAACCTATTATATTTTCGATTATACAGGGTTGAGGGTAAGTTTGATACAAACCAAAATTTCATTTTTTCAGATTTCTCCCTTTTTGGCCATTCATCCAATACAGGGTTTGTGGGGTCTATACAGATTCATTCAAGATTTATGACCACTTTTCGAAAATAACAGAGGTACATTTGACGTCCTGTATATTTTTAAATATAATTAGTATATATTTTAATATTGTTAGCATAAATCGTTTTAGCATGGTAAAAACTTCCAAATGTGATAGTTTTTAATAACAGTATACAGGGTAAATAAAAATCCTGGATGCAAATTTTCTCGATTAATTTAAATGGACCGCCCTGTATATTATAATTTAAGATTCCTCCCTTTTTGGCCACTAACCCATTATAGAATTTGTGGGGTCTGTACAAAGTTGTTCAAGATTTATGGCCATTTTTCGAAAATATTGGTCGATCAGTTTTCGTGGAAGACGCCTCATGAAATCGTTGCAAAATCTTTCAAAAGCGCTTTTGGTTTTTGTCTTCTATCTTTCACTTACTCCTAACAGATAAATTATATCGATCATTTCGTAACAACCACCAATTTTTTTCACTAGATCATTGTAATTTTATTATTTGTATTTATGAAATTTTCGGATTAAATCTTTTTATTAGTGATAATTTTTATTTTTTGTAGTTTTAAACTTTTTTGACCCATTCATGCTGGTAAGAATAATGAATAAATTAAAAAAAAAATGTAGATGTTGAAAGAGTACACTTTGCAATATTTTGCCGTAATAAATTGAGATGTCCACCGTTAATATTTTCCAAAAGTGGCCATAAATCTTGAATGACTCTGTATAGACCCCACACACTCTATATTGGGTGAATGGCCAAAAAGGGAGAATTAGAAAAGAGTTATTAAAGAATACTAAAGAAAAATACCGCAGTTGAAAGAAAACCACATTTGGAAGTTTTTACCAAGGTGAAAAGATTTATGCTAACGCATTAAAAAAATACAGGGCGTCAAATGTACCTCAAAAAGTGTCCATAAACCTTCAATAACTCTGTATAAACCCCTTAAACCATATATTGGGTGATTGGCGAAAAAGGGAGGAATCTGACAATAAAACATTATACAGGGTGTTTAATTTAAAAAAAATATAAGTTTGGCTGTATAATCGAAAATAATTTTAGGTTGTAGCTCTCAGCAGTCCCTACAACTTTCGTATATATATTATTTCCAAACTCCCTTAATAACCCAGATATTCGACTTAAGGGCACTGTTGGACCACCCTGTTGAATTTCTTCAGTCATAAGATACCCTCAAACCCCAAAATTACCCTCCACATTTTTCAGATCTTCAGGTTACCAAAATACATATTTTTTTCAATTCCTCAGGTCTGCCGGTTGGCAGCATAGCTAAAAAACTACTTACCCGATTGACTTTGGTTAAAAATTAAATGTTGTATGGGGTGACATGGTAATATTTTAACAAAAACCTTAATTTTACATCTCTTTTTAAGCAGAAAAGCTGCTGTAGAGGTAACCGTTTTCGAGAAATTTGCAAATATCTGCATCAATGCAGGTTAACCACTCCCTTTGACGCTTGCTGAAGTTGCTGGCAACATTACAGAAACTTAGTATGTAATAGGTGTTTTTAAAATAAATAACTTCTATCTTTCTCTACAATAACCAATAACCAAATTTGTCGTATGCAGTATACAGAATCTTATATATTTTTGCGCCACCGAGAATTCCACCCACCTCTATTTTTTTGGAATGCCCTGTACAAATCCTCATATCATCATTGAGCTCCCCGTTTTTTCCGTATCTGTAATCGTTTTTTATTTATTTGCGAAAATAGCCGTCGATGCAAACCAAGTATTATCAAAGCAAAAAAAAATCTATTTGGCGATTCCGTGTGTTACCTTTTTTGACGTTTAGAATAAAATAATTGTGATATTTCAAGTTTCTAAAGTTTTTTGCGCTATTTAATATTTCTAAAGGTTTTTGAGCTATTTCATATCTAACGTATTCATTTCAGTTATGGTTTTGCCAATAGTAATTCGTTTGAAGCTAAACTCCTCTATTCGTAGCGTTATCCAAATCGACGACAGCCTGATTCACGAACTTTTGCTCAGGTTCACAATCGACTGAGGGAAAATGGAACTTTGCAGAAGTCTACTCATTTTTCAGGAGCACATCGCATTGTGGGAACTATCGAAGTTGAGGAAGCAGTCCTGAATACTGTAGAAAACGAACCAGGTACAAGTACAAGAAAAATTGGGACAACATTGGACATTTCACATGTGCTTGTTTATAAAATTTTATTGGATAATTTGATCTATCCTTACCATATCCAAAGAGTCCAAGCTCTTCTCCCTCGCGATTTCCATTCCGATTGAATTTTTGCCACCCAAAACCCATTCTTGGCAAATAAAATTTTATTTAGTGATGAGACAAGTTTTTCGAAAACTGCTATCAGGAATTTTCACAATAATCATTTTTGTGCAGATGAAAATCCTCATGCATTAGCCGAAAGTCATTTTCAGAAGCAGTTTACAGTAAATGTATGGGCTGGTATTATTGGAGACCATTCGGTGGGGCCATTTTTCCTGCCAAGAAGATTAAACGGACAATATTATCGTCAATTTTTAGAAGAAGAATTCCCGCTGCTGTTAGAAGAGGTACCACTTGGGACAAGATATCAAATGTGGTTTATGCATGATAGCGCACCGCCACATTTTAGTTTGGATGTAAGGGAGTTTTTAAATAGACAATACAACAACCGTTGGATAGGTCGAGGTGGACCCCAGCCATGGCTCCCAAGGTCCCCCGATCGAAATTGTTTAGATTATTTTTTCTAGGGACATTTAAAATCGTTGGTGTATCGGACTCCTATGCAGTCAGAGGAAGATTTGAGAAACAGAATTATAGCTTTATGTGAAATAATTCGCAATACACCTGGGATATTCGAGAGAGTTCGCCAGTCTATGAGACGAAGAGTTGAGTCCTGCATAATAACAAGAGGAGGTCATTTTCAGCAGTTCTTTTAATTGTTTCAGTTTTTGATGTAAAGTTAGAATTAAATTGTTAATTAATTAGCCACTAAATTTCAATTTTTTTACTTTGATAATACTTGATTTGCATACACGGCTATTTTCACAGAGATTTAAAAAACGATAACAGATACCATAAAAATGCACAGAAATAAAAAGAATGAGAAAAAATAGAAAGCCAAATTATAATGCTGGGTATTCAAAAAACACAGGAGAGTGGAATTGCCGGTGGCGCAAAAAAAAACATCCTGTATACTGCATACGACAATTTTGCTTTTAGTTGTTGTAGAGGTTCTAAAAACTAATAAATGTACCAAATTGGAAATAATAAACTCGGAAAACGTGTAAGGAAAACGAAAAAACGAAAAAAAATTAAAGTTTTGACACCCTGTATCTCAAGAATGAAACACTTCCCAGTACACCTTTATATTACGAAAGTTATTTTTTAACGATACCTATTGCATAATAAGTTTTTGTAATGTTTCCACCTACTTCATCTAGCGTCTAATGGAGTGGGAAACCTGGCACCGACGCAGAAATTTGCAAATTTACCTTTGGTTACCTCTAGAGTTATCAAGCAAGTATGCATTTTCTGCTTAAAAAATATGTAAAAATAAGGTTTATTCATAAAAAATCCCAAAAGTTTACTGTCAAAAAAGTTATGGCAAATTAAAGTAAATAATAATAGCGTACGTAGCTCCCTCTCGATGGTACCTAAAAACTATTACAAAATTATGATTTCCCATCTTAAAAAGCCCCCATTGCCCTATTTTGTTGAAAAATTTTATTTTTTGCAAAAGTTATTTAGAAGAGTCTTAAATAAAACTTCAGCATCAACACCCTGTATCTCCGAAACGAATAATTTGCGGACCTATGTTTATATGAACTTTTAGTCATAGAATAAGCCAAAGAATTATCACATTCCGTATCTACGTGACAGTCTTTAACATCATGTATATAACTTGCATAAGATACTCTTCACATATAATAAACAATTTCAACGCACAGGAGGGAAAAATATTATATATATGATGAAGAGATCTCAGGCATGTGTGTGTTTTGATTGTAATTTGTCTCTCTTCAGCTCTGAGGTAGGTTTTAAAATATTGTACTTCATAAGTAAATAAGTTCAATTTTTCCCGTATTTATTTGACGTTTAGTTTTTTCTTTGAGGTTTTCTTTAATTATGTATTTTTTTGTTATTCAAATAGGAATTTGTATTAACTTACTTACTTAATCTTTAAAAGAGTAAAAACACTACATTTTTAAAAGCAATCTCTATACTATAGCAGATGATATGTTAAGTAGTTACTTTACCCCTCGCAGATTTGTTGCAGTAAAAACACACCCAGCAAGTCAGTAAAATAATTCTGTTTTAATCCTATTACACGCTATAACGCCCTTAATTTGGCATAGCCCATGTTACCCCATGGACCCAGCCCGCCGTAGATAATATCCCTTTTGTCTCGTTTTACGTAATCTGCTTATTGAGACACTCAGGGGTCCACGTGTTTCCTAATTTCTGTCAGATTTTTCATCAGTCTGTCAATTTTGTGACAAATTAGTTAGAGCCCTTATTTGTATAGAAATAATAGTCCAATTTCGTTTAAAAAAAGATTAGAGGTTCAAATGGTGGTGAAAATATGAGCACATTTTTGGACCCATGTTTCTACTAATAGAACAAAAAATTTCTACTAAAATAAAAATAAATAGATTTTTGTATACTCACTTCAACTTAGTTTATATTATATTAAATTATAACATAGGAATTTTTTTATTTATTTTATTGCAATTTTTTGACTTTCTCTCTTAAGAGGGAAGTATAATAATAAAAACCACCCTCCCAGTTTTTTACAGATCTTCACTTTTTAAAATTTCTGAAGGCTTTGTGATTTTTATCTTTTTCAATACCAATTTTTGTACTTCAAACTTAAACCACGTTGAAATAGTTTTTTTTCCCAAATTTTAATTAGAAGTTAAGAATAATCTGACCTAGAACGAAAGCTTTCACGACTGTGGTCAATTAACAAATCATGGTTTTTGGGACTAGACCGTGTCAAAACGGAATCACTTTACGACGTTTCAATCTGCTGTATCTGAACACCAAAATTCTACTGGACATGTCATAAATGTAAAAGAAACCAAAGTTCTTGTATCGGTTTCGGGAATCTATAAACGCAAAATTAGAGAATCTACTGAAATTCATAAGCATTTTAACAATTTTAATAGAGATACGGGCTTCAGTCTTCATCATACGTGGAAACCGATAGTTACACCGAGTCACGCTCCGGTAAACACAGGTCGACTATAAATAGCCGGCCTAGGTCTCTCCGAGCTCATTCAGTGTTCCGATCTCGTGTAGTAAAGATCCCTGAAGATGCCTCGTGCAATCGAAGGCGAAACATCGGAAACTCATTCCATTTTGACACGGTCTAATTCCAAGAACTATGATTTCTTAATAATCTGACCGTTTTTATGAATCTATCTCTCTTCTCCATTACCATTTTAAAGAGACGGAGAGGATACATTTATTTATTAGCCTTTACTTTCCTCGTAAAAGGGATATGTTGTAATCGTGACAAAAACACCCTCCCAGGTTTTTACAGATCTTCACGTTTTATTAGGGTTTCTAGATGCCAAAAAACATGTTTTTTCAATTCCGTCGGTCTGTCTGTACGCGGCATAGCTCAAAAACTGTTTACATGATTGATTTCAAGTTTTGGTCAAAAATCAAGGGTCAAGTCATCAATTTTTTTACGAATTCAAGATGGCGGAACAAAATGGCGGCCAAATAAAATGTTTGTAATCGTGACAAAAATTCCCCTTCAAGATTTTACATAGCTTCAGCGTTTCTAGAAGCTTAAGAACAGAGTTTTCTCATTTCCGTCGGACTGTCTGACGATTTTTGGTCAGAAATTAAAGGTTTTATGGGGATGACCTGGTAACATTTTGGTAAATATCCAAGATGGCGGAACAAGGCCTGGTGGAAAGTTAAAAGAAATTATAACTAGAAAAACTATTCATCCAAATTACCTCAAATCTGGCACAAAATCAAGTGTTACATAGAAATAATCTGGCAACATTATGGTATGTAACCAAGACGGCACACAGTGGCAAGCTGTAATGCTATTTAGTGGCCAAAACCTCCAAAATATTATTCAAGTAAAACTCTTTACAGATATTTTTTATTAAAAATTGTAATATCTACTGCTAAAAAAAAAGCTCTAACCTTCGGGTTAGGTAATAAAGGGTAATTAGGGTGTATATAGATATAAGGCCAATGCAGGAAAATTTGAATCTGAAATCGGAATAATTGGACAGATATCTTTGTAAATTTCATGAAAGTAGGTTTCAGACATAAACTTTTCTTTTTAATTTCATGTAAAATGAACCATAAAGTAATAACAACATTTCCATTTTTATTTAAAACAGTGATAGTTATTAAAGTGTTTGTTTCGAAATTAATCTCCAGTACTTCAAGTTCACTAACGAAACAAATCACTATCGAAGCGAGGCGAAGTTTTGCGCTAAGGCCAAAAGGTAAGGCTATGTTATGCTTATTCGAAAGAAAAAAAATCTGGGTGTCCAAAATTGCCCCTTTACTCGCAATAGTAATTTTGTATGTACGCTGTGCCTGACAACAAAACAAAATCGTTACAAGGCGCGCCATATTATTGTGATTGTTGTCAAAGTAGTATTGTTTTGAGAGATTTCGTGTTAAAAATATGTTTGCGATAAGTGGAAAGTATCTTTATGATAGTTTTATTTCTAGTTGTAGTGAGCCAAAGTTTTTCCGTTTAAAAGAAGACTTTGAGTTATTTCCGACGGACTTTACAAGTGTGAAGTTACCATACAGAAAACATTTTTGTGACAATTTAGGCAAAAGTGGAAACATGATAAGAGAGTGAGAGATCATTTTTATAAAAAAATTGATTGACAAGCGAGTTAATATTTAAGTTAAGATCAGAAGGGAAAAAAGAGGAGGCGGCTGTGATTCAGGAAGTACTATCTCTTGGGGGCAAGTGAGTTCAAACAACGTCTTTCTCAGAATACCGTTAAAATGTTTTCAAGGTATGAAGGTTTAGCATTAATGGTAGATGCAAAACTATCAAGATATCAATATAATGGTGTACGTAAACGGTATGCAGGTAAAAATGCTGATATTTTCCCTAGTTATAATCAAATATTCAAAGCAAATGTTATCCTGAATCTGTTGAAGTTAACGAGAAAGGCGGTTCCACTCCAATTAAGAAATTATTGAACCATACTAGTAAACGGTTGCTCAAAATTTCTAAAGTATCAAAGTAGTGTTTATAGTGGGATTGTGATGGTTCTTAGGGGAATAGTAATTTTAAAGAAAATTTTAATAACGCAAACATTTTGGATGACTCTATTTTTATTGCTTCGCTGGTTCCGCTGCAACTTGTTTCAATAATAATAATAATAATAATTTCCTTTATTGTCATCACAATCATATAAAAATTACATAGCAACGTCAAAAAGTATTATGTTTGGCAAAATCCGCATCCATCGTCAACTAATTATTGCAGGCTAATATATTTTGAATTCTCCAAAGAGATTCCTGGACTGACTTACCAAATTTGTTGCCGACAAATATGAAAATGAAATTAAAAATTTGATTCGGACCGAGGTATCTACAAAATATTAAAATATTAAAATTTCACATAACTTAGCATTTACCATTTCGGTCGGAAAAGCACGCCATGTTTTAACACAAACTTCCTCAGCAGCGTGTTGTACATTATGCAAGGCCAAACCGAAAGAGATGAACAATTTGCCAGAAAAAGTGGAGTGCTAGATCGGACGCCGAGAAAGAATCAGTGGAAACAAATTAAAAAAAATGTTCAAAATAAACCTCGTGTGTGCCTCGACCGGGTAGTGGCAACTCTAATAACGACAACACTGCTAGAAGGTTTTTTAGGAAATATAGAAATAGTAGCAGAGGTGACAGGGGTTTATAAGGAACTGATCAAAAGATTCTCCATCATCTTGCAAGTTTTGACATCTGTCCATCAAATTCTTCTACACGAAGTGGCATAATTAATTCGACTTGTCTTCCAATTGGGCAACGTAGTGAGGAAGCAGCCGAGGCGCGAAACAAAGACTGTAAAAGATTTCGTCGAATGTCCTATAAATACTTAACCAACTCAAGAAATCAGTGGAACAACAGGATTTATTAAGAACTAACCTAACTTAACCTATAACCTAAAACATCGATATTTGAACTAAAAAGTGGGTGTTAAATTTTTTGCAGTCAGACGTTTTCATAATGAAACATCATTAAGTCAAATACTAATTTTTTACTCTGTCTATCATAAGATCTGAATAAAGAAACATCCTACGATTGTCCGACGATGGTGTTTCATTAATCCATTTTCTAAAAATTGAGAAAAACCTAATTATACAGATGCTCAACAGTTACGGCCTGGTAGTTACATAAGACCTCACCACTGTGCGGCGGCCTAATAAAAAAGTTAAAAAGTCAGCTGAAAAACGATTTATTAGATTAATTTCAAAATTTGTACAAGAATTAAGTGTGATATAGCGAAAAACAAGTATCATTTTGGTGCGAATTCGAAATAGTGGAAGAATATGGCTACCAAATAAAATGTTTAAAAAACCAATATAATTTTTTTTCTTATTCAATTGACGTCAAATTTTTCACAAAAAGTAAATGTTATATAGAAATAAACTGGTACGAACTCATATAGAGATAAACAAGTAAAATTGTGTGGCGAATTTAAAATGGCGGAATAAAATAAAATGTTTAAAAAAATCAACGTACAATTTTTTTTATTCAAGTGAATTTAAATTTTTGACAAAAAGTAAATGTGATATAGAAATAAACTGGTACGAATTCGACATAGAATAAAATAGTGGTCTTAAAAAAATTATTGTAAAACTTAACAATTTATGTTAAAAAAAACTGTCATGCAAACAGAATAGAGAATATTCAGAATACATTAGTGAAATTCCTTCTATTCAAATATTGCCTGATATGAAAAGCCTCAGTCGCCGTCGAGAGAGCTCTGTGTCATTATTCCGGTTTAAGTTTCATAATAGACACATTTTGAACTCTAATAATATCTTGACCTTCTTTTCCAAAACAGGACATTTTAAAAACACTTCTTCAAACAAAGTGGTGGCTTAATAAAATATATAAAAAATCAACTTGAAAAACTACTTCAAATTGTGTGCAAACGTTAAATGTGATATAGAGATAAATTGATAAAATTGTGGTACGAATTCAAGATGGCGAAACAAAATGGCGCCCAAATAAAATTAAAAAAAAATCTTATTCAATTGATTTTAAATTTTGCAGAAATATATATAGGGATAAACTAGAACTAATTCAACATGAAGTAACAAAATGGCGGTGTGTGTCAATGTAAAAACTACTTATTGAATTTATTTTAAATTACGCCAAAAAATTAAGTGTGGTATAAGTAGAAACTGGTATAATATTGGTAGGAATCTAATATGATGGAACAAAATGGCGCCTAATAAAAATGTTTGAAAAGACAGTATGTATGTATTGCTAAATGACTATGTAGTGAACTAAATTGGGTCACACTTTACTATTCCTAATAAAAGGAAATATTCATTACGGGGGAAGTTCCGGGTAAAGCAAACTTACCTATTTTTTTCTGGATAAAATCCTAAGCTTAAAACATAATATATCGAAACGGGATTTTTGAAAAAAAATTTGCAGAAAATTCTCATAAAATGTTTTAACAAAATTAGTGTTACTCGAACTTTTTTCGATATGAGTATAGTTTGTTAAACAATTTTGTATGTTTTTGCAGTTTCGGAAGTTTTTTTTTATGGAAGGAGATCTCAAGTGATGCATCGTTTTAAAGGTCTTTTTATTCTTAATCAACCCACGATTTTGAAAACATTTGATTCAGCCGTTCTCAAATGATGACCAATAACAATGTTTCGTAATGAAATGAATCATTATTAATTATACTTTTGGGATATTTTTTTGAGGTTATCAATGTCAATACTCCATATTACGTGAAGCACGAAAATGAAACGGTCAATATTTTATTAAAACATTATAACAATTACTAAAAAACTGATAAAACGAATATTAAAAAACTGAAACAAGCAGAAAAAGAAAAACGTCAAATTTTCATTTTAAAAGATGTTGTAAATGTCCACCTTGCACTTCTTGACAAATGAACATCTTATTAGTGAATTCCTCCCTCACATTATGGAGACGTTTAAACGCCAAAATTGTATGGTCAATAAACAGAGCACATTAAAACAGAAACTAAATATGGAGTATTTAATGTTTAATTTGCTTATATTAAATAGAAACTTTTTGTTATTATGAAAGTAACAAAATAAGACGTAAAAACACAGCCCTAAACAAGCTATGTAAACTTTAGCCAGCATGAAAGCAATGCTGCCAATGTTATCAAACATAAAATATTAATTTTTTTTAAGGTTTAAATACGAGACTATACGATATTGAATTTGAGGGAAACGGGACAATATGTGACGTTTTATTTAAACGGGACGTTACGTGGAAATATCATTAAATAAGGGACTGTCCCGACCAAAACGGCCGGACCTTGACGATCAATCTATCTATCCGGATAGGTTGCATCGAAGTAATTTCTGGTCTATCTAAAATACTATGGCGGGGCACCGTCCTGTTGAAACGTAATGCCAAAGTGGAACTCACATGGGTTTTGAGTAATAACATCATCAGTCAGTAGAGTAATGGTATCCTGCAGCATTCAAAGATGTGTGGGGTCATTTAAATTTAACAGTTGAAGTTTAACATTTATTTTTTGAGGAAGCTGGGTATGTCCTTCGCAAAACACATGGAGGTTTTCATCACTCCAACATCTATAATTTTAAGTATAGACTTTTCCATTCAGATGACGTCATTGACGAATTTGCAAAAAATGATCGAAGAATCGAATTACATTACAAATAGGTAAGCTTCTGAAAACTGCTTCCCTTTCTTAAAATTTCACCGCACAGCCCTGTTTAGGAACCATATTACACCGTATCTCAATAGATATTCTATCCTGTCAATGGCGAGAAGGCGCGAGTATCATATGTTGTTATTTATTTTTCGCATATTAACAACTAATCAACCCATATTTAAGATCTATATTCACAACGCAGGAGCATAACTATGGTACTCGATATTTAGATTCTTCTAGGATCGAACAGCATAGGTCAGCAGCATTTCAAAAATCATTCAGCTTCGTCGCAGTTCAAATAAATAACTTCCGTTACACAGCTTTAAGACACATATAAAAAATATGTTGTTGCATTCGCAAACCTAATTTTAATTTGAACCGATGAATTTTGCATTCTATGGATACTATTACTGCTTATTTATTTAATTAGTTATTGGCAAGCACCTCTTCATTTACTCTGATTTTTATATATTTACATATTTTTTAATTATATTTTTGTTTGCTGCACTAGCCCATTTTTTAAGAAATAATAGAATTTAACTAACAATAACTGTAATACTAGTCGCATCTTCTCAAGTGTCCGCCCGCGCATGCTTCCTGCTTTCTGGGCCCCCTGATGTCCACTGTATAACTATAACATGTTGATAGTGTTTTGTTTGTTTTTGTTCTCACACTTCATTCTTAATATTCACTTTTTAATAGTTTTAATTCTCATTATTATTTATAAATTATTAATCTCGTTGATATTTTTCCAATTTTCTAATGGCTGCATTACATTGACTCGGAAAGCGCCCGAGTCTGTGCAACGGTTATTAAAATCGCTATGCAGACCCTGTTTGCCTGTAAACATGACATTGAAGTTTTTATATTCTAATATTTTGTATTTCTATTGTTCGTATGTCTTATAAAGCAAATAAAAAGTTTTGAATTTAAATTTGAATTTGAAATATCAAACGCCTCGAAGGTTGGAAATCTTCAACCGTGGCAGAAGGTTATTTAGAAAGCTCAACAAGTCTTCAAAAGAATCTATCCAATAAAGTATTGAACTTCAAGTGCCATTCCTTCCACGAATCACCAATTTTCACCAGTGTAGTCTACCAAATCGACCTCTTCCAACTAAAAAGTTACCCCTTCGGCAACGGTTACAACAATAAGTATTCGTGAAAGAGAACTGGAAAATCCAAACCCAATCTACAAGTCCCCGAGTTCCTTGGAAAAAAATCTAGCCCCTGCAATTAATTTACATAATGCTACAAACTGCACGTTTACTATTCATGTTGTTAATAATAATTAATTTGTGATTATGTATTTGATATAAATCAACGATTCTTTTTAACTTTTGGGTTTTTCCGCATGCTTGTAGAAAAAATAGTGTACCTTACACGTGCGTAAAGTGACTTTTCTGTACGCGATTGATGGCCGAACTCCGGTACGCATCGTTCGGCCAACTTCAATTTCGTGCGGAAAAGTAGCACTTTCCCCACTTGTTAGGTAAACCATTATATTGTTTAGATAACTTAAATCCGAATTTTTAGTCACATGCATGATAGAATCACCTGGTCCGATCGATCCGAGTGAAAAAACAAACATCCCTCTACGAAATTCTCTTACCGATTGCTCAAATTAGCATCATTATCATTTTTTTAAAAAATCATGACCTCGAAAAAATACCTGGTAATAATGTAAACTCTAGGGAAAACATGTATTCTTTTTATAGTATTTTTCATACATGAGAACAAATATTCCACCGAATTGGATGGCACACTTAGTTTTGATACTAAAGTTAAGGAAAAGTTTATTTGGGATAAAAAGAAAAATACAAGTCAAATATGAGGTCAAACCATTAATTCCCAGAAAGGATGACGTATTTCAGGACTTCATATTCCCCCATTAGGACACACATTAGTAATTCCATCGTGCATAAATCGAAAATTTTATTAATAGAATGTCGTAAAATTCCAAATACCTTGCGGTTGCTTAGTAATTAACTAAGGTCAAATTTGTTTTTACCTAATACAACTAATTTTCTGTCGTGAATTATCTTTTTACGTTCATTACATGTAATTATTAATTATTGTTGTTTGTGTTTTAAAGACGAAGAAAAACAATTAAAGAAGTATAAATATATTCAGACGCAATTTAGATTAACGTAAATGTTACTTTGAATTAAAAAACAAACATTTTGACTAGTAGATGAGATATTCAATACATTGATAGTAAAAGTAACTATATGCTAACAAAATGCATGTCTGGTCCAGTATCCAAGTTTCATTTAGTCTTTAGGTTGGGATAATAAAATAACGACACTGTTCTTAGGCTTGGAATCTGGAAACAGTAACAAGTGTGAACTTGTTTATTTGTTAGTTAATTTTCGAATTTGAAGTGTTACGCATTATTATTTATGTAGCGCAACCTTATCGGCTGTACTTTGATTATATTAGACCGGAGATGTAACAGGTCCCAAAGAAAGGTCCTTGAGGTCCGTTATGTTTTTCACTTTTTTTTAAGGCAAAAATAAAAAGATGTATGTACATTTTTTATGTAGCTTAACCTTAACGGCTGTGCTTTGATTATAATAAACTCGGGGTAATTATACTTACATCCCTGGCTTCGAATTTCTCAATTTATTTCTTTCGTCCTTCCTTATTTAGTACTATAAAAGACACATTTTTTTCAAAAACAGGAACTTTTAAAAACATATGATATATATAAAATGTCAGAAAAAAAGCAATTGAGTGAGGTTTGAACGTCTGCTACTTCTAAACATAAACCCCCAAAAGTAAGATGCTTGCTTGCTCCGAAGCTTTAGCCATGTGGCCACCCTAGCGGACTTTTGGAATTGGATGTATAGTTCGCCCATTGACATAATAGGTTATGTGGACTAGCCCCATCACATATGCGCAATGTTTTACCTTGACGCTAACGCTACCCAAGAGGATAAAAACGCGAAATAATATATAAAGTTAAAAAGTCTTTAAAGAAACTTTATTTGTATTCGAGATTTTGGGATTACACTCTTATCATAACTAAGGAGGTACCAAAGATCATTTGTACCAAATATTACTGCTATTAATGCCGTCCAAGGGGGTAAAAACGCGAAATAATATATAAAGTTAAAAATATATATATATATATATATATATATATATATATATATATATATACTTTATTTTTTATTCGAGATTGGGGATGGGATTACACTTTCGTCTCTCTAGGTAGAACTGAGGAGGTACCAAAGAGTATTTCTACCCAACATTACTGTTGTCATTGCCTTCCACGGGGGTTAAAACGCGGAATAATTAATGTTAAAATGCCATTCGAGAATACTTTATTTTTTTATTCGAGATTTTAGATGGGAAATTATTTCGCGTTTTTACCTCCTTGGTGGTATTGACAGCAGTAATATTTGATACCCTGTTAAAAATTTCTAAAGAGATGAAAGTGTAATCCCATCCAAAATCTCGAATAAAAAAAAATACATTGCTGAACCTTTCTAAATAAGGGTACTTGAAAAAACAAATGACGGTTAAAAGTGGATTAGTTTGAATTAATATTAATAAAAAATCAAACGCACCGAGATCTAATTGAATGTGATACCACTAGTACAGATTTTGCACTTATAATGAGCATATTTTCTTCACAAATGTTTCATCCTGCTAAAAAGAATATTGGGGAAATTTTCAAGTTGTGTTTAATATCGTTGCAACAAACCTGAAGTTTGTGATTCCCTAAAAAATTAAAAATCCAAGTTAATTTCAAAAGTATACTTAAATTTGAACGGAGTTATTCGAATCTGATCTGATTTTGATTAAACTATGAAAGTGTTTATGATAATTATCAAAAAAAAAATCAATTTCTCAAAAACTTTTTTGATTTTTCCCAAAAAAAATTTTTTTCTCAGGAGGCTATGTTTTGGTATCCAGGCATAACTTTTGATGCCAAACAAAATATATATATATATATATATATATATATATATATATATATATATATATATATATATATGGGTCGCAGCCGAAGCTCTTCGGAGCACCAATAGGTGGCGCCAAGTGTTATGCTTATCTTCGTGGAACTTTCCCACCATATAGACGTCTTTAAATGCTTTTTAAATTTATATATAATATAGTTTCGCGTTTTTACCCTCTTGGACGACCTAACCTAACCAAAGTACTCTTTAGAGTACTTGTACCAAAAAGATGAAAAAGTTAGTTATTAGTTATTCCAAAAAAGATGAAATTGTATTCCCATCTAAAATCTGGAATAAAAAAATATCTTTGAATGGCTTTTTAACTTTATATATTATTCCGCGTTTTTACCCCCTTGAAGGGCATTAACAGTAGTACTATTCAGTAGGAGTACTGTTTAATACCTCCTCAGTTATTCGTAAAAAGATGAAAATGTAATCTTAGCCAAAATCTAGAATAAAAAAATAAAGTATCTTTGATATGCTTTTAACTTTATATATTATTCCGCGTTATTATTTCTATATTCATCAAACTTTTTCGAATTTATAATGTGAAATTATGGACATTATATACTAAAAACCAATCTAGGCCCCCGTATATATTTGGCAGGATCTGCGGAAAACCCTGTATTTTCCGATTCTGTTCCATCCATACGGTTTCGTGAATCTATTTTAAAACAAAGGATTTTTTTAACAAAACTATACTATTTGGTGGATCTGCCTCGTTAGGCGTTAGGTTAAGCCAGGTTCGTCGATAAGACCTTCATTAAAGCCATAAAATCACACAGGAGCTTAAATTCCATATGTCAAACACAACACAGTTTAGCAAACACGTGTATTTCAAATCTGATTTTAGATGATTTGAGGTAAGCTAAACATGTGAATTTTTGGCTCTAATGATAGTTTATCGACGAACCTGGGCTAACCTAATGCTAACGGTACATATCTACTTATCTACTTAACAGTATATGTTTTATTTAAAAAAAATCCTTGTTTCAATATAGAGCAACTTTTTTACATCACCTCAAAAAGAAAAAGAGCTAATCCAGGACTAACCAAAATGCAATCCGATTTTTAAAACACTATGATACGTTTCTTTAATTCGAATAGTTGTCGCTAAACCAGTTCATTGTGCCAAAATGGCCATATAACCAATAAAAATCCCTAATTTTTAGTTACTATTTTTGACGTTGAAATTTGTATATTTCTAAATATGTTTCAAATATAAAAAAGGGCCGTGATCTGTTTATTATTTTTTATTGAAGTATTCTTTTCTCAGTTTTCAGTGAACTGTTGCAAAAACCAGCTATGTATAAAATGTAAGCTGATAATAGTGAAAAGTTGGAAACGTTGGCGACAAAACTTCAGATTTGTGATCAGCAGTTTAACCTCTACGAATATAACAAAAATCATAAAAATCTTCGATGGTTAGCTTAACCGAAAGATTACCAAAAAAATCCTTTGGAGTCGAAGGCGTTGGGACCTTTTTAGCTTGGGTGCCCGAGTGGCCATTACCAGCCCACCATTGAGTCCTTTGCCCGTATTAAGTGCTTCTTCATATCACCTTAGAGCAGCCTTCACGTTAATGATATTTTTTAATTAAAATTTTACCATTTTGAATCTCTTATTAATAGAATAATCAATTTCGCATGCAAATAAAATTATAAAATGACGGAGTCTGAAGTATTAACATATTGTCAATCCTGACATTAACGTTGACTTAAATTCTTAAACTTAAAAAAGGTAGCAGGTAGCTTGATAGCAAGCTAGGCACACATAAATATGAAATTAATTTTAAATTCAAATATTTCGACTGCAAAACTGCATAAGGTATGTATACAAAATAATTTCGTGCGAAAACTCTCAGCTGTGGATACTTTTCTTCGGAAAGATTCACATCATCAAAATTTAGACTTCAAACATGAGTCTTCTTGAAGCTCGATCAACTTCATTTCTTGGTGAAGCGGAGCATTTTCCACATTACACTTACAAGGATTTGCAGAAATATCGAAAGTGCTATCCATATTATTAAAATCGGAAAACCGATCAGTGAATTGCTCTGACTTTTTTACAACTTTGTGTTTCCCACAAGCGAATTTTGTTTTGAAAAGCTTTAAAATGACTGTACAGCTGATTTACCAATTGACCTTGTTGTTGAAGCTTCAAATTCAGGTCGTTTAAGAGTCCTGTAATGTCAGGAATGCCAAGTCACAGAGCCATGTTGGATCACAAATTTGCGGCAATGTTTTCTCTTTCATTTCCATAAAATTAGCTATTTCTTTTGTAAGGTCATAAAATCTTTTTAGCATTTTACCTTTGCTTAGCCACCTTATTTCGCAATAGTATGTCACATCATCATTTTTGGAACTAACTATAAAACTAGCTTTAACAACACTGTCTAGATTTGATTTGTGTAAATGAAGCATTTGTTGCTGTTTCCCTAAATCGGTAATTAGTTTTTTAATTTTATCTTTTTTTAACTGGCCCGTAAGTAAATTATATTGAGCGAAATCCTTGCTGGAGTAATGCCGCTTCATATTGTATTCTTTTAAAACGAAAATTGTTTCATTGCACAACCAACACATAAGTTTACCACTGCCACTCTGCATGATAAAAAAGTATTCATCAGTCCATTTATTTTGGAATTGACGACATTCTGAGTCCACTTTCCGCTTTTTGAAACGAGACATCTTGATAGATTTTTCTTCTGAGCTGAATTTGCTTGAATATTTCCCGTGTCTTTTCTTATCAGTCGTTAAGAAGTAACGAGCATAGAGAACTTAAAAATAAAAGAGTCACACTTGTGTAAACAGCTGAGGACCTGTTTACGTCACGCTTACAGTGGCGTCACTGTTGGCTCCAGGACAAACTAGAGCTTTTGGCGGGCGATTTAGAGCTTGAATATTATTTAGAGGACATTTTTGGTTGTTTTGGCGTGTTGATATTTGACAACTTTTTTGTTAATTTTCTTTGGAATCCAAATCTCGCAGGCGCGTGAGAGCACTTGTGTCAAAACCGTAGTAAATTAAGAAAATAACAATGTTTAAAGACCCCTAACAATTTTTCGAAATATTTCGTACATATTATCGAATTTGCATTTTGTATGATTAGTAATAGAGCGAGAATATATTATGGTAATTTAATGCTCAATGTTGACGTCTTAATCATGAATTAGTCCATCCATTTAAAAGCAATTAAATATCATTAAATTAATTATACGTTTTCTGAACAACGAAATTAGTAACTTTTCATCAGAAATATATGTATAATCTATTCTACCTATTTCTGTGAAATACGTAAAAAATTAAAATTCGGAATAATTAATAACATAATCTAAAATATTCTCTCTTTATTGTATGCCAGAAATAAATTAATAAAACAAATAATATCATAAATGAAATATATATTTTAAGTAATATTAATAACCTCAGTCATTGCACATGTTTATATTGTATCCTACCTCTATAATGTTGTATAATATGCATTCGGACATCCACGTGCAAAGCAACGATAAACAAGTTTTCCTATTAGAGCAGACATTGTAACACCTCATATGATACATATTATCTCATTAGCCTTTAAAAAATACTTACATAGTAAAACCTAAATACCCGTAGATCTGTGACTTAAAACATTTAGGGTATCTTAAAAGCATAAAGAAAATCAGTCGTGGTTTTATAACATTTAACACTTTTTCGGAATCACGTAGGTATTTGGTAACTTTTCCAGGAACTATTAGGTACCTAGTTTATTTGCACGTTAATATCACATGCCAGAAAATGGCCAGAAACTTTTAATGTCAATGCCTCAAATTATTTTAAACGTAGACTCATCAGCTTCCACAATTGGCCAGACAATTTTTTACGATTAATATGGCTAGTGCCATGGTGAATCCTAAAACATATAAATATCACAATACGTAACTTTGTCAACTATAAAATGTATTTATCAGCATTTATAGTGCTGTGAGCTCATTTATTAGCAGTAAAGTTTCAAAAAGCTCCTTGCAGTTATCAGCTAGCCTTGAGATTGTTAGCGGACACAATACAGAATTTTCTTTTTACAAACAAAAACACAAACAATCATAGAGTACTTAAGAGGAACTTTTTATTTTCTTGTCTGCAAACATCCTTCGCCTGGATTCACATTTCACAACAAATAAATTATGAAAAATTGTGAATTCTTCTTGTGCTGTTATGTTTCCTTCTCTGTACAAACCACTTCTAACATAAAAAAGAGATAGATATACAAAGGTATGCTTATTCACATCATAATAAATAGTTCCAAAAATCACCACCATGCGCTATGCGCTATAGGAACATAGTCCCTGCGTTGCACATAAAATCCGGCGGTCTCCTTTTATTTTATTGCCTCTGGTAATGAGTTGACACGCCCACTGAGCGATTTATATACTACCTGCAATAAGCAACTAGAAAACTCCCGAATCGAGAGTCTCGATCGTACTCGAATATGTGATGCGAGTGCTCAGTGTTATTCAGCATCGCTCGGAGCTCTTCAAGGTCATCGGGCGTCTTCCAGAATGTCTATCTGTTTGTCCCTTTCTAAAGACTATTTCGACTCGATCTGTGGCATTCCACTGAGAACGCGTAATAAAATTATTTAGCGATTTTAGTCTTTGTGATCTGATGAATACAGTTTTAGGTTGATTGACAGTAATTACAAATAAAATATGTGTGCTAAATCTTTAATTTTTTTGCGCTTTATTTGAAATTTCTGAATCTCTCGCGGGCCGGATTGGAGCTAGTGGAGGGTCGAGCGTTCCCCATATGTTTTATACTATATCTTTTTTATTCGGTGCTCCATTGCTTCGCTGATTATATTTATGAATAAATAAAAATCTACAAATCTTCCATATTTAATATTTTCCTCCATATTTGTAAAGAAACAAGTTATAAGGATTGTTTAATTATCTGGAGATCCCTGTACATTTTAATTAAAATACAAATGGCTTTGTTTAGAACATTTGCTTAGATAAATCTTCTCAAAGTTGTTATAATTCAATAAAGACTTATGTGTAGTTTAAAAGCATATGTTATGACAGAAAGGGATGATCCCTTGTTATAGAAATATTAACTTCTGCACACGTGCATGATAAGAACTGTAACCATTCACGAGGGTGAGCTTTAATATCGACTAATTCGCCCTGGCCAAAACAAATCGGCGTGATATTCGGGGGTGAAATTGGATCATATTTGAATTAATTTAAGTTTAGGGTAGCTTGACTTCTAAAAGTTGTTGTGATAAAATTGCTTAATATTAGGCCAATAGATATGCGTAATAGTGTAGTCAATCTTCCGGAAATTGTCGTTAAAAATGAACTGTTATTCCTGTGGTTTTTTTCTATAAACATATTGATAGAATCACAAAGGAAGGAAATTCTAAGTTTTGACAGGGTGACGCATTTTCGATACTTTTAGGGAGTTCTGGCAAAACTGTAGGTGCTACATAAAAACAGATTGAACATTTTCGATTTACAAATGGACTTTAACCGTGCTTACTGATCCTGACTAATTTGATTCGTTATTGAGCTACGGGGTGTTTATGAAAATTGGCCTTTTTTGATAGGGTCCTGTATCTCGCTTATTATTGGTGATAGAAGAAAAAAGTAAATTCATACATATATATGTAGTTTTTTACGTAGACGTAGTGGCGTTCTTCCTTTTTACTTCCCTCGTAAAGGGAAGTATTGTAATTTTCTATCTATTTCAGTTTTTGAGATATGACATAAAGTTATGTTTTTTTTAATGGGACACCCTGTATATGTTTTACTTAATCACTTGGGAATTAAACTACCTTTTCAACGATACCAAACACTTAGTCTCTGAATTTTTGCAAAATACTCATTTTTTAATTTAATTATTTTTTTGATACTTTCCATACAAGTGCGTTTTAAACAAAACAACTTACTAAATTTGTTTAACGCTTTAGATGCCATTCTTTATTGAACTTGAAATCAAATATTTACACAAAACTAAACAAAAATATGACTAAATAACATACATTACACAGTACACATAATAAAGATAAATAACAATAAAATCAATAAACTGCCAAACTATTAATCCTAAAATATAAAAGTAATAATAATTCTAGTACCTAACAAAAAAGTTTAACATGAAAACTTATCTTCTCTTTTCGAATTAGAGACCATTATTCGCCAAGCACTCTTTTTACAAACTACGACTGAAACGAGTTTTTAATTCTTGAATAGTATTGCTCTTATTTTGGTGGGTCAGGTGACTTCCGCCTTACCTGCCCATTCGTGCCCCACCACTTTTTGGGAAAATGTCGATCTAGAAATTCAGTTACTCTTCGGGCATTATAACTTGAAGCGGCATCTTGCTAGAAATAACTGTTATTCATGCCTTGGATATTCGGTATCAGGTATCAGAACAATCCTAAATCCTCAAAATTGCAGCCTGAAAGACCGAGAGCTAAAGATGGCAGAGTAGTATTAAATTAAAAAAATCTTAATTCATATTTATTTAACATGCTCAAGTCTCCCTCGTCGTCTTGTAAGTACTGCAATATGGTAGCTCTATATAGCTTTTTAGTGGTTCCATCTATTAAATTATTTCTATAATAATTATTTATGAGATCACCATTTAACGGTAAAATTTAACTAAAGTTACTTTAATACGCTAAAATACATGAAAGTACCAAAATAAATATTAAAACTCGTAAATGTAATGCATATGAGAAAAACTAATCCAAACTAAATCTTATAGGTATTAATATTTAATTCTGTTGACGGGTAAACAATAAATTTAAATTAAAGTGCCTTCTGGCAACTGCAGAAACTAGACGATCCATATCGATTAGGCTTAAGAAACATGAACGTTTTATTAGAAAAGAACAAATTGTACATTCTGCTGTACCTGAACACCAACATTTCGCTTGTCATGTCATAAACGTAAAAGAAACTAAAGTTCTTGCATCGGTTTCGGGATTCTATGAACGGAAAGTTAGAGAATCTATTGTAACTTATAAATATCCTAACAATTTTAATAGAG
Source organism: Kuschelorhynchus macadamiae (assembly GCA_030620095.1). NCBI lineage: Eukaryota > Metazoa > Arthropoda > Insecta > Coleoptera > Curculionidae > Kuschelorhynchus > Kuschelorhynchus macadamiae. The sequence goes on along the minus strand of JAUTXW010001121.1, from coordinate 1,288,176 downwards.
ATACGGGCTTCAGTCTACATCATATGTGGAAACCAATCGTTACACCGGGTCACGGTTCGGTGAACACAGGTCGGCTGTAAAATGCCGGCCTAGGTCTCGCCAAGCTCATTAAATTCCCATCTCTTGAAGTAAAGATCCCTGAAGATGCCTCTTGCAATCGACGACGAAACGTCGGAAAGTGATTCCATTTTGACACGGTCTTAGCCCAAGAACTATGAGTTATAATTAAAATATTATTTTTTATAATATTATTTACCTAGTCTATAAAAAAATAAATTATGCCCTTTACTATTTTCCTCCGTAAAACGATTCCTTTTATTCCAGGAAAAGTAATTTTACCGAATATGTAAACATTTTATTAGGCCGTCATTTTTGTTTTTCTATATTAGATTGGCACTAAAAAATTACCAGTGCATCACTGTTTAACGCTTGATTTTTGTACAAAATTTCGAGTCAAATGGATAGTTTTTTGCACAAAAAAAAATACCATTTTATCCTTATAGCACATTTTATTTTTGCGCATATTTTAAAGTTCATTCGATAAGTGATTTTTTAATAGGATTTTTTTATTTAATTTTGTGCCGCCGCAATTTGTTCAGCCTTATTAGATTTTTACCTAAATGTAATCATTTCATGCTCTTTTGTCCCTTGACTTTGGACCCAAATTTGAAGTCAATCGGGTAAGTAATTGTTTAACTATGCAGTACAGGGTATATGTAGACAGACCGACAGACAGATCGACAAACTGACGAAAACTGAACCTGAAAATGCAAACATCTGCGAAAATCTCGGAGGCTGATTTTTCACGATTACATTGCTTCCCTGTTGCGAGGGAAGTAAAAACTAAATTCTGTAAAAGTTTTCCGTATCATATAGGTTAGTATATTTTTTCTCATATATAGATAAGAAAGAATGCATATTTATTTGATAAATATTTACATAGTCTTATAAGCGCAGATCACTCTAACAGACGTATTTAAAATTTAAATTCGATCGGGAACGGATTGACGTCAAAGTCTCGTTTAGAATCATTCAGCATGTATAAGACTATCATTTGTTTTATTCATTTAATATAAAAAATAATATCATAGGTATCTGCATAAATCATAATTCCTTTGGTCTGTCCGAGTTTATACAGAAAATTAAAAATCGTTGCCTAAAAACTTAAAAATGATTTCACAAAATTTCCAGTTCCGGAAACTGTCTTAAGAGAAAATATTAAGGGGTGGAGTAAGTAAGGAAAACCCAACTGAGAACTAGAAAAAAAAGCTTTGCACTTTTATATTGCTAGCAAATATCACCGACAACCAAAAAAAAGGTCATTAGCCAACACAACCAAAACATTTTTTTTCAAATATATTTTCTTTTTCCCAACTTAGATTTGTTTTTCTAACTTACGGAACCTTATTTCCCAACCTGTACGACTTTAGGGGGTAAATCCTCCACCCCAAACTCTCCCATACTACTGCCCAATTCTACACATGGTGTATGAAAGGCCAACAACCATCAAAGCAACATGGACGAGAATTTATTTACTTTTAACTTGCAGGGAACATTCGTTAGTTTAGTAGGCTGATTCTCTAAGTACTAGATTATGAGCATAATAAAAGACACCTAGAAAAACCAAGTTTTTACTTTTTATTATTGACCAGTATGATATACTTGGCAGATAGACAAAAGAAAAAAGTTAGATAAAAAAAGTTAAATATTGAATAGGACTAGCCGTTACTTGATGGAAATCCATTTTAACAAAGTAAACGAAAATACTTGTTTAAAATTTTCACTTAATTAATTTTACAAAAACACATAACAATGGTTTCGCCAACAATGTGGCTTCATCAGTTTAAGTTCTAACATCTGTTGAAGCCACAGTGTTGGTTGGTGAGGCAATTGTCATGTGAATTAGTTATTTTTGTAAAATAAATTAAGTGGAAATTTTAAACAAGTGTTTTTCCTTACTTTAAAAAAAACTTAGACTTAGGATGTTACTTGCTCTATGTGTTGCAATTAATAGAAAAAAAATTAGGAATACATTGAAGTGCAGGGTGATTTAAACGAAAGTAATAAATGCTTTAAATCTCTGTTGTTGTATGACATAGAAAAAAATGTTAAATATAAAAGTAACTGGGATTTTTCTGAAGAATTCAAATTTACTTTGTTTTTTAAAATACCAGTTTGACATTTTGAGCATGTACAGGACACTATTTGTCAACTTTTAACCTTATTTAACAATTTTATTGTCACGGCGCCATCTATGTAATTTTAAATATAAACCCCAAATTGTATTTACATTCCGTTAAAGCTTAAAATTTTCTAAATGTCAGTTTTGGTGGAGCTATAGGCATTTGTTTTATTTTTCTCAGTTGGCCATGCCACAAAATTTAATGCAATTTTAGGTTCCGAATTCAGATTTGATTAGTAGGAAGGAGACTTGCATTTAAAATAAAAACTACCTACATTTTCTTGTTATAAAATAACTTTTTAGTATTATTAATCAAAAGAAAAAAAATTGATTTTTTTTAATGTTTGAACCAATTTATTTTAAAAACCTAAATAACATTTATTGGAAATACTATATTCAAACCGATAATAAAAATTTAAATCATTAGAGACGGCTGCATTTTCAAAAATTAATTATTAAAACAATTCAATATTTATTAAAACACGAAATAAAATCATATTGTTGTTATTTTGGTTTTAAATATAAATTGGTTCGAATATTAAAAAAATTGAAAAAAATTTTTTGATAATTAATTTTAAAAAGATATTTTATATTAAGAATATTTAGGCAGTATACTAAAATTTGAATTTTCCATACACATTCGAGTTTTTTTTATATTTGACATTTTTTTTTCAATGTTTCAATATAACGGAGATACAAAGTGTTTTTACTGTCGTTTGGATCAACCTGTACGTTTATGGAACCAGGAGCGGACTAATTTTCGCGCCAATTTTTTTTTCTGTTCATATGAATTTTATTTAATATTGGTCTCAATAAATGAAATATGGGGGATGACGAGGGGAGAGGAAGTGGAATTAAAAGAAATCATTTAATGTTTGTACAGCTGAAGTTTTACGTATACTTAAATAAAGATGTCTCTAATAGGGCTTATACACCCATAACACAGTAGCCCTAGAGCCTAAGGGGCAAATTATTTATCCCATCATCGGGTACAAAAGATTTGAGATTTATATATATATATATATATATATATATATATATATATATATATGTATATATATAAACCGCCCGTCTGGCGGGACTAGTGGTCAACTTCACCTCGTGACCGCTTGTCAAAAGGGCAATAAAATCGATTAAGTTACATTCTAAGGTAGATTCTTGAAATTCTGGCAGTAGATGGGGAAGCGTGTTACAACGGAGGTTTCGTGCGGTAGACGCCAATTTTTGGTCGCATTCATCTGACAGACGCCCGTCGCGACGCCTAAAAATCCGACGCAACTTACCTTATCAGATACTTGGACGGATTTAGGCACAGATTTATTTCGAAAATTTTGTCAGACGGTCAACTTAAAACAGCATTCGCTTTAAAGAAAACCAACGTCACTGTTGTTAAATTAAATTGAACTTACTTTATTTACAACGTATTGTGACCTTTAATTCTGCCGTTGCAGAAATTTATATATTTATATTTGATTTACGATTTGATACTGTCAAAACGATTTTTTTATTCGAAAAACTTTTATCTATATATGGTTATAAGAAAAAAAACTAAATATTAAAATTAGAACACTTTTTCAAGCTTTACAGAACTATGCCTTTTCGATACTGGTTATGTTTTTATTAGATCATCGAGAGTCTGAGTTACTGTGGATTCCGTAATACCCCCACCTAAACTCTACGTACGTTTTTATAAAAAATAAAATATATACACGATTTTATTAAATGTTTTAAAAGTGAAGGGGGGGGGACTTTATAAGCTGAATACAAAAGTTTATAGAAATTCAAAAATTGTTTCCCTTAATGTGTATGCACCTGAGCCTGTATGAAATTGCAGCTCCTGAAAAATAAACACAATTTCCATCTAAATAGGAAATGCACTTTTAAGAGTTCATAAAAAGAAAAATAATATAAACTTTACATTTATTATTGAAATAAATATTTAACTAATTAATAGCGATTTATTTTTTATACCCAATTGAATCACGTCGGTAATTTTTTTCCGAAAATAGAATGTTTTTTAATTTTTATCAGTTTTAAAGAAATAGTACAAACATTGCCCGAGAATAATATATCCTTAGTGAAGAAAAAACTTCTTCCTTTAAGTTGACCGTCTGACGGATTTTTAGGTGTCGTCAGATGAATGCGTCCAAAAATTGGCATCTACCGCACGAAATCTGAATTGTGACACGTTTCCCCACCTACTGCCAGAATTTTAAGCATGTAACTTAATCGAATTTTGTCGCACTTTTGACAAGCGGTCACGGAGAAAGTTGATTACCAAGCCCCGGTAGACCGGCAGTTTTTTACGTATGTATATACAAACCGAGTCTGCATCAATAATTCTATAAAAATTTAAATTGCCAGCGTGCAGTAGACAAAGCAGTTACGAAAACGGGAAACTACATCATTAACAAACAGTAAGAAGAGCAGGGGACCAATATGAGGTCCTTGGGGGACGCCAGATGTCACCACAATTTCGTGTGATTTCGAGCCACAAACAACATCTCTTTGTCGTCCGCCATGTAGGTAAGATTAGATCAATTTAATATAGTTGCCAGTAAATGATGACATACACTATCGAAAGCTTTCGACAGATCTGTGTAGACCACATCAACTTGTCCACCTGCTTCGACCGAAGAGAAAATACCTCTGATAGATTCTCAAATTTGTAGCAGTAGATCTATCCATGCTGTTGTGATATTATAATATTCTTTATAAGTGTTGAAAACTTTCTCTGCGATAACCGCCTCAAACAGTTTTGGAAAAGCTGATAGCATGCTGATATATAGTTTTTTATATCCGCTTTATTACCTGATTTAGGAATTGGAATGAGGTCCGAGGACCCAAATTTCGTGTCTTTGACGCCACGACTGCTGCGAAAGAAAAAGAAAGTCGTAAGAAATGTTTAAATTTATGTCCGATGGACCCCAATACATGTTTTTATATTCGCGATTTCCAATTTTTTTGACACATGGTTGTTAAATATATTTGAAGCAAATCTAGGTCTAGCCTTTTCATAACTGCATTAGTTTCTGTCGGGGTTTAGGCTTCAAACATGTTAAAGATAAGATCCTCAATATTTATACGAATATGGAATATAAAACTAAAAAGAGATAAACAAACATTTTCACTACAAAAATTAAACTATATCAAAAATGAACACCAGAAAGTAAAAAATAACATTTTATGCTAAAAAAGAACATTTCGTGTGATCTTTAAAATTTGCTTTTTGAAGACGGTTTTAAATTAATAAAAACATTAAATGTCTCTGGCTTTAGATATGATAATGACGGTGAATATTGTCTTTAACAGTATACATTTGAAGAGAAAGTCACTAATCAAATACATAGCCACGACACAATACATAAATATCTGGTTTATAAAGTATTTATTACTTAGGTAGTTATTAGTTTTATCCATACTTCAATAAAATAGAACCGACTTCCAAAAAAAGCACTAAAATGTAAAAAATAATATTTTATTCCACATTGAAAATTTGATTTATGAAGTCGGTGTCACACTAAATTTAATTAAGGGAGACCGGGGTTGGTTGTTACAATTTAAACATCCATAACACAGTAGCCCTAGAGCCTAAGGGGCAAATTATTTATCCCATCATCGGGTACAAAAGATTTGAGATTTATATATATATATATATATATATATATATATATATATATATGTATATATATATATATATATGTATATATATAAACTGCTCGTCTGGCGGGACTAGTGGTCAACTTCACCTCGTGACCGCTTGTCAAAAGAGCAATAAAATCGATTAAGTTACATTCTAAGGTAGATTCTTGAAATTCTGGCAGTAGATGGGGAAGCGTGTTACAACGGAGGTTTCGTGCGGTAGACGCCAATTTTTGGTCGCATTCATCTGACAGGCGCCCGTCGCGACGCCTAAAATTCCGACGCAACTTACCTTATCAGATACTTAGACGGATTTAGGCACAGATTTATTTCGAAAATTTTGTCAGACGGTCAACTTAAAACAGCATTCGCTTTAAAGAAAACCAACGTCACTGTTGTTAAATTAAATTGAACTTACTTTATTTACAACGTATTGTGACCTTTAATTCTGCCGTTGCAGAAATTTATATATTTATATTTGATTTACGATTTGATACTGTCAAAACGATTTTTTTATTCGAAAAACTTTTATCTATATATGGTTATAAGAAAAAAAACTAAATATTAAAATTAGAACACTTTTTCAAGCTTTACAGAACTATGCCTTTTCGATACTGGTTATGTTTTTATTAGATCATCGAGAGTCTGAGTTACTGTGGATTCCGTAATACCCCCACCTAAACTCTACGTACGTTTTTATAAAAAATAAAATATATACACGATTTTATTAAATGTTTTAAAAGTGAAGGGGGGGGGGGGACTTTATAAGCTGAATACAAAAGTTTATAGAAATTCAAAAATTGTTTCCCTTAATGTGTATGCACCTGAGCCTGTATGAAATTGCAGCTCCTGAAAAATAAACACAATTTCCATCTAAATAGGAAATGCACTTTTAAGAGTTCATAAAAAGAAAAATAATATAAACTTTACATTTATTATTGAAATAAATATTTAACTAATTAATAGCGATTTATTTTTTATACCCAATTGAATCACGTCGGTAATTTTTTTCCGAAAATAGAATGTTTTTTAATTTTTATCAGTTTTAAAGAAATAGTACAAACATTGCCCGAGAATAATATATCCTTAGTGAAGAAAAAACTTCTTCCTTTAAGTTGACCGTCTGACGGATTTTTAGGTGTCGTCAGATGAATGCGTCCAAAAATTGGCATCTACCGCACGAAATCTGAATTGTGACACGTTTCCCCACCTACTGCCAGAATTTTAAGCATGTAACTTAATCGAATTTTGTCGCACTTTTGACAAGCGGTCACGGAGAAAGTTGATTACCAAGCCCCGGTAGACCGGCAGTTTTTTACGTATGTATATACAAACCGAGTCTGCATCAATAATTCTATAAAAATTTAAATTGCCAGCGTGCAGTAGACAAAGCAGTTACGAAAACGAGAAACTACATCATTAACAAACAGTAAGAAGAGCAGGGGACCAATATGAGGTCCTTGGGGGACGCCAGATATCACCACAATTTCGTGTGATTTCGAGCCACAAACAACATCTCTTTGTCGTCCGCCATGTAGGTAAGATTAGATCAATTTAATATAGTTGCCAGTAAATGATGACATACACTATCGAAAGCTTTCGACAGATCTGTGTAGATCACATCAACTTGCCCACCTGCTTCGACCGAAGAGAAAATACCTCTGATAGATTCTCAAATTTGTAGCAGTAGATCTATCCATGCTGTTGTGATATTATAATATTCTTTATAAGTGTTGAAAACTTTCTCTGCGATAACCGCCTCAAACAGTTTTGGAAAAGCTGATAGCATGCTGATATATAGTTTTTTATATCCGCTTTATTACCTGATTTAGGAATTGGAATGAGGTCCGAGGACCCAAATTTCGTGTCTTTGACGCCACGACTGCTGCGAAAGAAAAAGAAAGTCGTAAGAAATGTTTAAATTTATGTCCGATGGACCCCAATACATGTTTTTATATTCGCGATTTCCAATTTTTTTGACACATGGTTGTTAAATATATTTGAAGCAAATCTAGGTCTAGCCTTTTCATAACTGCATTAGTTTCTGTCGGGGTTTAGGCTTCAAACATGTTAAAGATAAGATCCTCAATATTTATACGAATATGGAATATAAAACTAAAAAGAGATAAACAAACATTTTCACTACAAAAATTAAACTATATCAAAAATGAACACCAGAAAGTAAATAATAACATTTTATGCTAAAAAAGAACATTTCGTGTGACCTTTAAAATTTGCTTTTTGAAGACGGTTTTAAATTAATAAAAACATTAAATGTCTCTGGCTTTAGATATGATAATGACGGTGAATATTGTCTTTAACAGTATACATTTGAAGAGAAAGTCACTAATCAAATACATAGCCACGACACAATACATAAATATCTGGTTTATAAAGTATTTATTACTTAGGTAGTTATTAGTTTTATCCATACTTCAATAAAATAGAACCGACTTCCAAAAAAAGCACTAAAATGTAAAAAATAATATTTTATTCCACATTGAAAATTTGATCTATGAAGTCGGTGTCACACTAAATTTAATTAAGGGAGACCGGGGTTGGTTGTTACAATTTAAACATAAGTATTTTTCACAGCATTTTATTAACCCTTTAAAAGAAACTAATAATGATTATACATAGCATTGACTAACATCTGACTAACAAAGAAAATAAAGTATTTTCATATTAAACATAGAATAATTTATAACCTGTTTTATAAAGTAATGCAATTTGTCACAACTTACCCCACTACGGGATTTGATGTTCCATCCTTTTATTTGCCGTAATATTTCTTTTGACACCAGAACACTTTACTATCTGTTTCTGTTTTTTGGAATTTCGATTGGCTTCTTCTAACTCAAGTTCTTTTTTATTAGGAGTGTCCGTTAGGATAGCGGTTTTGCGACGTTTACGATCTTTAATATTCCTTTTACGTGGTTCCGATTTTGGAAATGGACGTATAACTGAAGGGCTGTAATATAATTTATCATGAGATGAATCAGGCTTTGGCGAGGCAGAATTAGATTGTCCTTTACTATTTTCAACTAAATTAGATGTCGGTAAGGAACAAGGGTTACAATAAAGTGGATCACGTGTACAACCATTTTTTGGTGAACTAGAAGTAATGGAAGTTTTAATATTCAAAAGCTCAAGAGATTTACGTTGGGTTTTTGGGTTAGGATCTATTATTTCTTCTACATATTTAGCAGATTCTTCGTGCTCAATTGAATGGTCAGTAGCTTGTTCGTTATCCGGATTAGGACGGTCTGTTACGGCACTTGTAAGAAACTCATCGTCATTAAAGATGTACCTATTCGAAGAATATATTCCTGCAACTCGAAATCCAGACTGAATCGTTTTTGGAGTAGCAGCCGGCGGTAAAGCATATTGTACAATTCCGGGAATGTCATAGATTTACATAGTCTTGCCTGAATTATTTCTTAACCATGGGGGCAGTGTGGGGACAGAGATAACACTACAACACCATTATTTTTGCACAGATCTATGCCTTTAATAGACAGATGGAAGTCGTGGTTATCTAAAATTAGTAACACGGGTCTCTCTTTTGTGCACCTTGTATGTTTTATAAAATGTGCCAGAAATATTACAAAGTCCTCCAGTACCATCCAACCTGATTTATTTTCACTTCCAATACACCCGTGTGGGCCGTTCGCAACAAAATAACTGGTATACTTTTTCCTAGGGAATACAAATATTGGAAGTACCGTGTTTCCGCTAGCACTTACAGCTAGAGTTAAAGTAACCAAAGTTCTTCTTTGGCTGAAGTCACAGAACCGACTTGCTTTACTCCCTTCTTGGCTATGATCCTATCTGGCTTTTGAACTGTAGTGATCCCAGTCTCATCTATGTTGAAAATATCTTAACACTCTAACTTATACCGATCCATGACTTCTTCCAGGAAATTAAAAAACTTGTTTACATTTTCTCGAATAAAACTTGTCGCTCTGCTTAGGCTGGTTGCCTCTGGTGTTCTTAGAGATAGCTCTGAATTTTCTTGCCATGTTTGACGAACTGGAATTCCATTTTTAACGGCCAACTCAAAAGACAGTCTTCGAACCTCTTTAGTTGAAAGGCCAAAATACATTTTGGAACATTCCACTAAATAAAATGCCAGTTCAGCTTCCATAGGATCTAGTATAATTTGTCAATTCCTTATATAACCAACCGTAAGATCTGGTCCATTAGGCCCTGGAAAAGAAGAATGATTTGGAATAATAGGTGCATTTCAGGTTTAGTTTTTTTATGACGGATTTCTAAGACAAAAATTTTTAGACAAATTAACAAACAGAACATTTTTATTTTCCAAAACCAGCAAAGGAAAAGACCTATTTTATATTCCAAACTCTTGACACACCCTGTATAGAAACACAAATACCCTTATTTTTAAATTTTCTGCAAAATCTTTGTAATGTCATAAAATTTATGGAATATTGATCTGCAACTGTCCTAAGAGATCTTCCATTTGCCAACACTTCATTTGCCGCAGCGCGAAAGGTCTCTATTAAAGAATTTTCCTGTCTGTTTTCCTTTTGTAAGTTCTCATTTTATTGCCTATTGAAGAAAATCTGACGTTAATTATTTGCAAAAGGTTAAGAAAATTTGTATTTTATACATAAAACACAATTGGGGGTTGGTTGTTACAGTGTAACAACTTGCCCCGCCGACACTGTAAAAACCTACCCCAACCATATGTTTTGAACAAAACGGCTCACACTAGCCGAACCCTAAATTTATTCAAATTGAATTAGGAACACAAATGTTACTTACATGTAGGTATATCTTCTGACAATATTAGAAATATGTCACACTTTTACCGCATGGTAATAAAACAAATTGTAAACACCAAAATATTTACTTAAACGGCTATAAAACACTGAAATTCAAATTACCAAGGATATACGTTTCCAATCAAAGCACAACAACAAATGATCGTCTCGCATGGTACGCTTGAGCGGTGGGTACGGTGGCAGCGCTGTGTTGTCTTTGGCGCGCATTTTAAACTACATGTAACAACCAACCCCGGTCCCCCCTACTTAATCACAAACGGACATTTATATATTGACATATATACCATATTAAATAGACACGGTCCTTTTTACATTGATACAAATCAAATTTTCAGCGTGGAATAAAATATTATTTCTTACTTTTTAGTGTTTAAGTTGGTTCTATTTATCTCATCCTTTTTATATAAAGTTTTTAATTTTAAGGTCTAAACATAGGTTAAAATTTAAGGTGTCTAATAAAACAAATAAGTAGCTACTGGGTCCATTGCATATGGCAGAATCGCTATATTAATATTATAAAAATTGTCAAAATTTACAAAGAAGGGTAAAATTGAACTTAGAGACATTAAAAACCCCGAAATAGTTATTTACCTAACACGTACGGAAAGTGGTACTTTCCGCAGGCGACAAGTTTGGTCAAGCCGTCAAGGGCGGAAAAGACACTTTTCGCATGTGTTAGGTACAAAGTTTTTCCTATGATCGATATAGTCCTTAAATAAACGTCAATTAGGTTTGAGTTCAATAATGATATACTGTAATTACAAAAATTATTTGGCTTACAAAAAACAATACTTACTTTGCAAGTATTTCACCTTATTAAGTGTTTTAGATAAGATATTCATTAAATTAACAAATCTCGCTGAATAGTTACTTTGCAGTGCTAGTAGTCCCGATAAATAGAGCGGAAAAGTTTTCTTTTCCGCACGATCGTAGGAAAGCCATGTAAAACACGATATTAACGTGCTAATTTTTTTTTCGTAATGATATATTGACTCCCGCGTTTGCCTAAAAAATTGAAAACGACGTCATTCCTCCATTTTTGTGTTTTTACTTCCCTCGTAAAAGGGAAGTATTGTAATCGTGAAAAAATCACCCTCCGAGATTTTTTCAGATCTTCACGTTTCAGGATCCATAATGCCGAAAAACATGTTTTCTCAATTCCGTCTGTCTGTCTGTCTGTCTGAGTGTCTATCTGTCTGTTCGCGGCCCAGCTACAAAATTACTTACCCGATTAACTTCAAATTTTCTTCAAAAATTAGGGGTCATATGGGGATGACGTGGTAACATTTTGGTAAAAATCCAATATGGCGAAATAAACTGACGGCGTAGTGAAATGTTATTAATTAATTAATAATAATATTAATTAAATATTAATTATTTAATAATAATTAGATTAATGTAAATTAATTTAATTATTATTAAAAATCTGCTGGTGGCTTAATAAAATTCAGTCTGAGAAAAACTACTTAATGGTTTGACTTCAAATTGTAGGCAACAACAATACGGTGGAAAAATGTAAAAACAAATTTTTAGAGTGGTGTATTATTTGTAGAGATGTACCGACTAGTGGCAGACTAGTCGGCCAATTTTCTAGGCGGCGACTAATCGGCGACTAGTCGGCGAATTTGCGGATTAGTCGGAAAAAAAATAAAACAGACATTTTTGAATTAAGAGGGCGTTTTTATTTTAATAGTAAAACAACGCACATATAAGATAATGGAACAAAATTATAAACAAATCAATATATTCTAGTACGTACTACAAAATAAACAGTGAGTACATAATCTTGTTACTTACTACTGATAACATTTTAACGTTTTTATTTTAAGCAAAAGCGCAAACAAAAAGTAAACTTAAAAATCAACTCATTTAGGACCTTATGTTATTACAATTATTCGTAATGTAGTCGTTTTACCTGTTGAAGTTACTCTTGTTGATCCGTCCTCCCGTCTGTCCGGTTGCCACTGTCAGCGTCCCACTGGTCCTTGGCCCAGTTTGCCGATGTCAGGTTCCTCCGTCCATCCGTGTGTTGGTCTTCTTGGTGTGTCCTCTTCTGGGCCCTCAGTGTCACTGCTGTTCCGTGTCCTTGCAGTGAGGAGCTGAGGAGGGGTGTTCTTTTACCTCAGGTTCAACTGCAGCTCACGCCGGAGCCAGTTGAGGTACCTGGTATCCTCTTCTTTTACCTCAGGTTCAGCTGCAGCTCAGACCGGAGCCAGCTGAGGTACCTGGGAGTCCTCTTCTTGGAGATTTTTGTTGGCCACGTAAGTTGCTTAAGAATTTTTGCAAGTAAGATCTAGCTTCTGAGGAGCACGGAGGCTCAGAAGTTTTGATTTAATTGCATCCATCCTCAAGCACTTTTAACGCAGAAGTCCGTGTCTTGGTCTTCTGTGTTTTGTCCTATTGTTGTGGTTTGGAGCTAGTGGATCGTAGTTCACCAGGTCTCGTAGATTTTCATTATGATGGTTTTCGGCTGCTCTGAAGGCTCGGGTAGCCTTTTGTTGCATAAAGTCTTCAATTTGTGTCCATTGAAGATCTCTCTGCAAGTCCTCATTCCTGATGAACCTCGGGGCATCTGCCGCCATCCTTATCAGTTTGTTTTCTGTCCTCTTGATTTTTAGAAGGTCTGTTTTTGACGCATAGCCATAAGCTGTGGAGCCGTACGTTAGTTGGCTCCTTGCTACTGTTTTGATGAGTAGCAGCTTTGTCCTGATTGCCATTTCGCTCTTTCGGCAGAGCAATGGATAAAGTTTATTCATTGCCTGTCTGGCTTTGGTCCTCGATGCGTTGATGTGTTTGGTCCAAGTCAGTCGTTTGTCCATGGTCATACCTAGGTACTTGACCTCGTTGGACCATGGAATCTCCACTTCTCCAACTCGGATTCTGGCTCTGGCAGTCAGTTTCCTTCGTTGGAAAAGTATGGCTTGCGTTTTCTGGGGGTTGATCTTGACTTTCCATTTAATGCACCAGTTATTAAGGTCATTTATGTCCTCTTGCAGTCGTCTTCCCAAGATACGGGTGCTTCTGCTTTTGTGTAGGATGGCGGTGTCATCTGCGTAGAGTGCTGTTATGCCCTCGTCTCCTATCGGGACATCATGGGAGAAGATGGAGTATAGCAAGGGTCCTAGTACCGACCCTTGAGGAACTCCTGCTACCAGTCCTCTTTGTTCAGAGTGGGTATCATTCACTTTGACGGAGAATGTCCTGTCTCTTAGGTAGCTGCGATTTATTTTAATGCTTCTTCTCTCGTATCCGGCCACAGACATTTTGTACACCAGTCCTTGGTGCCACATTCTGTCGAAGGCCCTCTCGATGTCTAGGAAGACTGCTCCTGTGGCTTCTCTGTTGTTGAATCCTTTTGTGATGTATTCAGTAGCTCTGAGGACTTGTTGTTCAGATGAGTGCCCTGCCCTGAAGCCGAATTGCTCATCAGGAATGGCATCTAGCTCTTGAGTCTCATCTTTAAGTCTTCTAGCTATGGCTCGCTCAGCTACTTTGCCTAGTGTAGGGAGTAGACTTATGGGCCTCTAGTTTTGAGGTAGGGTGCGGTCCTTGCCTGGTTTTTCCAGGACTATGACCTCCGCCTTTTTCCATGTGCTGGGGAAGTGGCATGTCCTCAATATGATGTTGATGATGCTGGCCATCGCACTGTAACCTTTTCTTGGAAGGTACTTCAGCATCTTATTGGTAATGCCGTCGACTCCAGGGGCTTTTTTCACCTTTAGCCTTTTTATTATGTCTCTGACTTCTCCAGGGGAGACAGGAGTTGAGTTGTGTTGAGGTAGAACCTGTGCGTCCAGATCCCTTACAATTTCGTTGACTTCTTCTATATGTTCGTCGTCTTCGTTGGGGTGATGGTTTAACTGACCTTGCTGAACAATGGCGTCGGCAAGGATCTCAGCTTTGTCTTGATCTGTGTAGACAGGGCCGTTTACACTTTGAAGAGGCGGTATTGTCAGACCTTAGGGCACGCTGCATTTGCCATGCAGTCTGGTGAGTTGTATCCAGGGATTTCACTTTTTCACTCCACTTGTTATACTGGTATTCCTTGTGGCTGTCCCTCAGGAATTGGGAGTGGCGATTTAGTACAATCCTGTCTTCTTCCTCTCGGGTCCTGGCGTAGACCCTTCGGAGTCGTCTATTTGTCCGGACCTCAGCTTTTAGAGGTTCCGGGAGGTCCTCTGTATGCCGATGCCTGCTTATGTCTTCCACTACTGTGTTTTCATGGAAGGCAGTCAGGATGGCTGTCTCTAGACGTTCTACGGCCTCCTCTAGTCCCTGAGGAGCGCGGATCTCAGGGATTTCGATTAAGATTTTCAGACGCCTTTGATAGGCCTTCCAGTCGGTTGTCTTCTTGATGCGGTACCGGCCTCGGAGAACAATCTTTCACTATATACAGTGCTAGCTGGACAGCACAAGTATTTTTTGTCATAGCTGCCATCTCCGGAAATCTTTGGTTATTCCTTTGCCATCAATTAAATGGATCATCGTTTCGTTTTAAGACAGGCAAAGCACGATATAACCGAAGTTCTACAGGGGACTTGCCATCGTCTTCGATTTTTTTAGACACTATATCCTGGTAGCAATCCCAAAAATTACGATGAACTCTATTTTCTGGATTAGTTTCACTGTGAGCACTACTACAGCAAATCTTCTGCTTCAGGAGTTATTATTACCACAAGAATTTTTTAGGGCTTCTAATAGAAACTATGACTTTACAACAGACACCAGACATCGAAAAATTGCAATTTGTATCTGGGATCTAACAATGTTGCAAGTGCGAAAACCTTTTTATTTTCTAAACCAAACGGTTTTTTCAAGCTGTTTGTCAGTTCTATTTTCGTGTGCATTATTTCATGTATTTCTTCGTATTCGACAACGTTGTAAGTTTGCAAGTATTTTAACAGTTTTTAAATGAGGAATTACTTCAGAAATCGATGAGCAAGCAGAACTTATAATTTTAGTCACGTCCTCAAGTGGCTTCAGCAAGGAAATGCATTTTTCCATTTTCCAGTTTCCATTCATACGTCAATAAATTATCAAAATTGACATGATTTTCTGATATTTCCCGTTTTTGTTCGAGAAGTCGAGATAGCATATAGTACGTGGAGTTCCATCTAGAGCTAATGTCTTGAAGAAGTTGATGACTCGGCAAATTTAATTCTCTCTGAATACTTCGAAGTTTTTCTTGATCCTGAATGGTTAAAATGTGTAACGATTCGCCTCGACTTAGTTTTAAGTTGCGTTAATGTTTCAGCTGTGAGGGCATCGTAAATTGCCAACTGAAGGGTATGTATAAAACACGGCACTGCTAAAAAAACAGAGTCATTTATGGCTTTAACCATATTTGAACCATTATCTCGCACAATAGCATGAATTTTGGTTTGATCGATGTCCCAAATGGCAGGAATATCTTCCAGGTATTGTCTTATATTGTCAGCAGTATGAGAGCCAGAGAAATGTTTCATTTGCAGTACGGCATGCTGGAATTTAAAATTGTTGTCTAACCAATGGGCCGTAAAGCTTAGAAAGCTCTGAAAGTTGTTTGTATTAGTCCACAAATCAGCAGTGACAGAAATTGCTGCAGCACTGAGAACTCTCTTTTTTATTTCACTTTTCGTGTCGTTATACAGGCGAGGTATAATATTATCGGCGAAATACTTTCTGCTAGGCATATCATATTTTGGTTTTAAATGTTTAATCAAATTTCTAAAGCCTATATTTTCAACAAAAGAAATTGGTTGTTTATCGAGTGCAATCATCTTACCAATGTAAATATGAATATCTTTCGATCTGGCATCATCGATAGACCACGATGGAGACAGGCAATCCTCAATTCTTTGTTGACGAAAGATACTTGAAATAGTACTTTGAGATAACGAAGAACTGGGCCCAGGTTCAGGGAAAACTGGCACTGTTGAAATACTCTTTTCAATATTGGCTGATAGTTCGGCTAACAGTTCATTATGTTTGTATTTTATATGATTGTTCATACTTGTATTATTAGCTGCTTTTCCCCGGCCACCGCGAGAAATTAGCGATTGGCACTGATTACACTTTACTTTACTGCCATTGTCTCCTTCAATTTCATTAAAGAATAATCAAACACATGACCTCTTTTTCGACATATCTAATATTTATTATTTACGAAAATTAACCTTAAAGCAACCGGCAAACCAAACAATGTTCCAAGAAAAGTGAAGTAAACAAAACAGAAAACACGAGTGTCGACAGGTCCATCGCGGAGTCGGCCAGCAGTCTGCGGCAGGCAGCGAGCGATGGTCGACTAGTCGGTTTTCCGAAAGACCGATTATTCGGCTATTGACTAGTCGGCCAAAACCCTAGTCGGTACATCTCTAATTATTTGGGGTTACGATCCAGTAAAAAAAACAAAAGTGTTTTTTTTTATTATCGACGTTTTGCAACTTTAATGTTGCATCCTCAGGACACATATATAGATTGTATATCCTGCATGAAAACCATGACATTGATAACAATATTTGCCTACTCCATTGATCCGCAGATATTTCCCAGATATTAAGTTCCTAAATGGTTTTCGTTAACTATCCTCTTTTTATGTTAGAGTGTCATATTTGGGATTAGGAAATATCTGCGGACCAACGGAGTAGGTAAAGACTGATAATAAGGGTTTCATGCATGATATAGAATCTATATGTGTCCTGAGGATGCAACAACAAAGTTGCGAAACTTCGATAATTAAAAAAAATACTTTTGACTTTTTTTTTACTGGATCCTAACCCCAAATAATACACCACTCTCATAACAACAAGAGGATTGTTAACGAAAACCATTTAGAATGTTTAAAAAATTATTACTGAAAAAATCAGGTGTTACATCAATCATACAAAAAATCAGCCTGAAAATATTATTTAGTAAATTAATTTCAATTTTTGTGCAAGAATTAAGTGTGATATACAGATAAACGGGTAAAGTTGTGGTACGAATTTAAAAAAAAATTGCGACCAAATAAAATTTTAGAAAATCAACGTAAAAAAATTTTGTTCTATTGGCTTTAAATTTTGCAGAAAAATTGAATGTGAAAATGGGATAAACTTGTACGAATTCAACATGATGTAACACAATGGCGGTATGTGTCAAAGTGACAACTACTTATTGAATTTATTTTAAATTATGCCCAAAAGTCAAGTGTGGTAGATAGAAACCAGTAAAATATGATGGAACAAAATGGCGCCCAATAAAAACGTTTGAAAAGAGTATATTTAAATATGTTACTAAATAGCTATGTAATGAACTAAATTTGGTCACACTTCACTATTCCTCATAAATAGAAACAAATCATAACGTGAGAAGTTCCGGGTGAAGGAAATATGGGTCCACTCCAGTAATATTCTGAATATTCCCTGAAAATGTCATCCAAATTGGTCAAACCATCGATGTACATACATACATAGAAAAATACATAGGGTCAAATTGATAACTTCCTCGTTTTGAAGTCGGTTAAAAACCAAGTTTATAAGACGGTTTAAGAAAACGCAACTTTTTACTGTAATCTTTATTGTTGAAGTCGCAGTCGGTTTAATTTTCTTTATAAAATACCCAGTTTACGATTATACATTTTGATAAGATTCCCTTTTTGAAAAGGCCTGGACAAGCCACTGATTACACGACATTGTGACAAAAAAAGGCTACTGCAATCGAAAATGCTTTGTTTCTATACATAATACTTCTAGAAAACCTTAAAGTTTGACTATAAGATCATGCACTACAACGCACTTAAGAATAATGATGATGATTTACTTTTCTAATCGAAAATCATATGTATTAATTAAAAGAATACTTTATAAAATTTCAAATAAAGCGGAATATGTCTCCCTTCTATTTTAAAATCGTATACTCTTATGGTCAGGCAAAAAACGACTCATTTGATAATTACATATTCCAGTCAAAACTCATTGACGTCAATTCAATCCAACCCATCGCTGAATTCTTAATTTAGCTCTCAGATATATTTCACGTATATAGACGATACGCTCATTTGCACATATAACCCATTTAAATATAATGTAATGTAATAATACCTGTTACCTGTTAACATTACATACTTACGTCTAAAAATAATTATTTTAATATCTAAAAATAATAGAAAATAAAATTTTTATTTAGATGCGTCTTTAAATTGTGATTATGTATTTTTACTTCCCTCGTAAAAGGGAAGTATTGTAATCGTGAATGGTGTTTTGGTGGCCTAGTGAAATATTAAAAAAATGCTTATCCAATTTATCTCAAATTTTGCACAAAAATCAAGTATTATTTAGGAACCAACTGGTAAAATTTGGGTGCGAATAAATGATAACGGAACAAATTGGCGACTTAATAAAACATTTAAAAATTCTCCCTGAAAAAAATACTTAATGAACTGCTTTCAGATTGTGTGTCATAATTAATTGTGGTATAGAGGTTAACTAGTAAAACTGTGGTAAAGTGCGGGACACGAAAGAAAACCGGGTGGAGTCAATCGGTTTAGGAAGGTTGGCCAAGGAATCTTTTTAAACCAGTGGTGTCCTGTCGTTCTTTAAATAATATGGCACTCCTTTTTGACTATACGCACTTCAGATAATTAAAAAATGTAACTATGCTTAATGAACCTTTATCTATATTTGTCTGTTTTCTTTCGTGTACTGCACTTCTATATCTCTTTTGTGTTGCATAAACGGCGAACTTTCGAATTTTAAAATGATTTAATTTTGATTTTTCTTGATCGATTTACCTATAAATATATTTTTTCTTGAGTTCTGTCATTAACAGTTCCCGGACTTCTGTCTACGTCCACTATTATTGGACCACCCAGTATAGTGATACACGATTCACAAGTCCAGATTTTACAAGGGCGGCCAGCATTAGATCCAGTGAACGAGATTTATCAAAATTTTAATTTATGCAGTTCGACTTTGGGCTACTTCGGGTATGCCAAAAGTGGCCGTCTGTCTCCGTTTGTCATATTACTTTATACAGGGGCCGTCATTGTGAAGTACTATACAGGGCGTTTCCTAATTGCGTGCTGATGTTAAGGGGGGTATTTTTATGTCCTAAAAGTCCTAACTTTTGAGATACTGGATGGTAAAGTTTAAAAAGAAAACATTTTTTTTCATCCCAATTCTGATGCTATTGTAGATAACTGCATGAAATTTGTAACACGTCTTCTATGCATTAAGGAGCATATGGATTTACCCAGGTTAATTACATATGTACGCCACTGGTAGAAATTTCAAAAAATGATTGTTAACAAAAAATGCCCTTTTATACATAAAAGACGTGTATCAAATTTCACACATTTCACAATATGACAGACGGAGACAAACGGTTACTTTTGGCATACCCGAATAGCCCAAAGTCGAACAGCATAAGTTAAAATTTTGATAAATCTTGTTCACTGGAATCAGTGCTGGCTCCCCTACTATGACTACATTGATGTGTTAATTTTGAAAAAATATGAGTTCTGTAGTTTTTCAAATATTAATTGCAATATTGGACATTTTTTGATACCCGGTATTGAACAGAAAATTAATTATTTTGAAGCAGTTTATTGACAGCTACTTTATGAACAATTTTACAAAACTAAGCCATTTTTGAGGTTGACGGCTGTGATTCTAATGGTTCGATTCCTTCTAAATCGTTGTCTTCCTCTGAAAATGATGATCAGTAACCCTTTCAATTTTGCCATCTACTTCCCAGTATTTATCTTCAATAGAACGAACATGTTTAACATACGATTACCAATGTTCAGCCGATATTGAGTCAATCGCTTCTAATGTTATTTTATTTAAATCTTTAATTGAAAGTTCACCGGTGTTGCGCTTTCCAATATATTTTTCTACTTCTGCCCATGCAAGTTTAATAGGGTTGAGTTCGCACATGTATGGAGGCAGCCTTAAAGGTGTATGACCGAGGTTACGTAAAAGACCGTCAATTTTATACTTTTTTTCTCTAGGCTTGTCGACTGATATTACTTCATATAATTGATATTTTCTCCATGTTGGATCACATACAAGATTGTTCGATTTAAGCCACGATACCATATGAGCTTTTGTAGGTATTTAGTTGGCACTTTATCTTCTACGTGAGAAAGATAAGACACATTATCCATTACCATGACTGATTTGGGAGGAATGTTAGGTAGAAGCTTCTCGAGCAATCGCTTTTCAAAATTATCTCTATTCATCTGTCCATGATAGTCTCCAATTGTTAGTCCCGAGCGAAAAACTAAAGCAGCACCTGGAACAAATCCGGCTTCTGAACCAGCATGATCTATAATAGAGCGACTACTAGAACGGATTCCCTGAACAACACCTGTAACATTTTCACTTTGCTAGCATTTGTTCACTGTCATATCATTATCTACCCAGGTTTCGTCTAGATACACAATATTGCGTCCTGCTTGCCTATATTGCCTTACAGTTGATAGATATTTCACCCGCCAGTGAAAAATATTTGGTCTCTCAATGAGCAATTTTCGTTTATTTTGGCACTTGCTCCAAATAAAACCATTTGATCATAAAAGCCGATTTAAGGTTTATACCCGTACGGAAAATCTATTTTTGTTCTTTACAGCACGAAGTAGAGGTTTGCAGGTCGGAACCTTCTTAAAGTTTATATAAAAATCCTCTATTGTTCCTCGAATAACTTGAAAATCACCATCGTCAATTTTATCTTTGTATGATAATCGGGGTCTTTTTTTACCAAGAGATTTTAAAGGTGGAGTAGAACATGAGCGATCATTATATTCTTTGAATTTTTCTTACACTACTTTCCGAAACACCAGTGTAAAATGCAGCGCGTTCTGTTCGATTTTGAATTGGAATAGTCAAAGTATTATTTTCAGCTTCTCTAGTACAGGCCTCTATAACGCTCGCAATAACTTCACGTGCACCGCTTCGAATTGTTTTTCCTCTTTTGCTCGCCATCGTTACTTGAAAATACTAATTCAAATTCAACGCAACGCATTTATATAGAAATGAAAACCAATAGTCGAAATGTATAGGCGCCACTGGAAATAGCTAGAACCTTCTAGCGGCAAGTGCATGAAGACTCTAGGCACATCCCAATTACAAGTGGACCAGTGCGAAATTTACTAAATCCTCGATTAATTTTCCGTACCGCTTAGCTGGCACACTTTATAGGTGAAGCGTGAACTATTACAACAAATAAAATAACATAAAATTTATTTGCGCACACAAATTTTAATTTTCCGCTTGCTTAAGATTATGAACCTTTATTTTAAGGACCGCCCGGTTTTCTTTCGTGCCCCGCACTTTACCAATTCAAGATGGTTGAACAAGATGTCGGAACAAAATGGCGGCTTTATAAAATATTTAAAATTCAGCCTGAAAAAACTACACAATGAACTGATTTCAAATTGTATACCATAACTAATTGTAATATAAATCAAAAAAATTGTTCATATTTCTTAAAGAAAGCTAGTATATAACAAACATAGAAAAATACTCCAAGTCTCGGTCTCAGTAAATTATAATTTTACATTTTACAATAAACATGACACGTGTTTCGCTCTTTCGAGCATGCTCAGACCTACAAACAACAGAGAGAACCTTAGTAAATAATCACACTCACAAATCCTAAAACAATAACAATAGAATAAATCATTCTAAAGCACAACAAAACAAACAACTACTTATACATATTTGATTGACACTAAAATGAGGTTAAATCTCACGTGAATAAACAAAATAAAATATTAAAAAAGTATTAAAAAAGATTCATGTCTCTAGCTGGGATCGATCCCGAACCGCCTGACTCGGAGGCCGAAGTAAGTACCTACAGCCCACTGGACCAGTCAGAGAAACTAACCAGAAACTCTCACTCTCTAAATTAGTGAATGAAATGAAGTTTGCCTACAATTATTATTACATTAAATTATTAAATATTAAGGTTGGTTCGAAATTAGAAACATTGTTAACGCAATTGAGAATAGGACTTTTTATAGCTTTGGTTATTTCCACTTTTTCTAGAAGGTCAAGCGTTTTCCCCTTCGGACATTCATGTAAAACATCAACGTTAGAAATGGAAAATTCGTGACCTGACTCTAACAAATGATTGGCAAAAGCTGAAACAGTCTCAGTTACATCCGTATTTCGGAATTTGTTGACACAGCTCAAATGTTCCCTCACTCTTGTGGAAATTTTTCTACCTGTTTGTCCCACATAGGTCGTTGAACATTCGCTACAATTTAGCGCATAAACCCCAGATCTGGATAATTTATCGTTTGTGTCCTTTGTCCTTACTAAATGTCCCTTGAGAGTATTTACTGTTTTGAATGAAATGTTGATATTTTAAGTATTTTTAAAAAATGTAGCCAAGAGGCGAAAAATATTTCCGAAAAAAGTAATGCACTTGAAAATATTTGTCTCATCCCTAAGTTTTGAATGTATGACAGTATAGGACATTTTGTACTTGTTTCATTCATAGCAATCTGCATTATAATATCACGCTTCCCTTGACAATGGTAAATTACACAACCGATAGAAAAACGAGTTGAACGAGGCGAATTTATGTGTGTAAGGAAAGTTTGAAGCATACTGAATAACATTATCCCTGGACGATGTTTTCCGGTAAACCTCAAACTCTATCCTACTGTGTTTCCTCGATAGCAAAAGGTCAAGAAACGGTATTTTTCCTTCATCTTCCATTTCCAATGTAAACTCAATTTTAGGATGCAACGAGTTAACGAATTATAAAAACTCTTCCAACTGTTGTCTGTTGCCATTCGATACAGTGCAAATATCACCCACGTATCTTTTATATGCTGTTAGGAAGGAGGCAAAATAATTTTTTTTTATCCTGTTTTCCAAATTATTCATGAAAACCTCACTCAGAAATGGCGACAAACAGCCCAGACCTTTGCTATATAACTGTTCATTAAACTTGAAAAAAATGTTGGTCTAAAACTAAGGTAAGAAGAGAAGTGAGGCCATCAACGATTAACTGTGGCAAAGAAGATCTCGCCAATAAATCCCTTACTAACTGAATACAGTCTGCGGGAGGCACACTAGGAAACAAATTCTTGCCATCCAGTGAGACCAATTTGTATCAAATATGCATAAGTAATTGTTTGTTTTGTTGCGCTTTAGTGTGTTGTTTTAGGATTTGTGAGTGTGATTATTTACTAAGGTTCTCTCTGATGTTTGTAGGTCTGATGATGCTCGAAAGGGCGAAACACGTGTCATGTTTATTGTAAAATGTAAAATTATAATTTACTGAGACCGAGACTTGGAGTCTTTTTCTATGTTTGTTAATTGTAGTATAGAGATGAACTAGTAAAACTGTGGTACTAATTCAAGATGGCGGAAAAAAGGCGATTAAATAATTTTTTTGAAAAAATCACCTTCTCAGGTTTTACATATCTTCGCGTTTTAGCGTCCATAGATGCCCAAAAATATGCTTTATCAATTCTGTCGGTTTCTCTGCCTGTCTATGAATTCGCGGCATAGCTTAAAAACTACTCATCAGATTAATTTCAAATTTTAGTCAAAAATTAAGGCTTATATGGGGATGTTCTGGTAATATTTTGATAAAAGTCCAATGTTCTAGAACAAGATGGCGGGCTAGTGAGGAGTTAAAAAAAGAATTACTAAGAAAACTAATTATTCAGTTTATGTTAAATTTGCACAAAAATTAAGTAATTTGAAGGAATCAACTGGTAAAATTTTGGTGCGAATAAAAGATGACAGAACAAATTGGCGCCTTAATAAAATATTTAAAAAAATTCAGCCTGGAAAAAATACTTAATGAACTGATTTCAAATTGTGTGCCATAATTAATTGTGGTATAGAGATTAACTATTAAAACTGTGGTAATAATTCAAGATGGCTGAACAAAATGGCGGCGTTTTAGCATCCCTAGATGTCAAAAAATATGTTTTATCAATTCCCTCAGTCCGTCTGTCGGTTTGTCTGTCAGTTCGCGGCATAGCTTAACAACTACTCATCAGATTGACCTTAATATTTGTCAGAAATTAAGGGTCATATGGTAACATTTTAGTAAAAGTCCAATATGTCGGAGCACGATGGCGACCTAGAGAAACGTTAAAAAATGTTACTAAAGAAACTAATTATCCAATTTACCTCAAATTTGTCACAAAAATCAAGTGTTATATTAAGCTTAATAAAATATTTAAAAAATCATCCTGAAAAAACTACTTATTAGATTAATTTCAAATTTTCTGCAAGCATTAAGTGTGATATAGAGATAAATTGGCACAGTTGTGTTACGAATTCAAGATAGCGGAACAAAATGGCTGCCGAATAAAATATTTAAGGAATCAAAATAAAAAAATCTTCTTATTCAAATGCACATAAATATGATATATGACAAATTATGCCCAAAAATCAAGTGTGGCATAGGCAGAATCTGATAAAATATTGATAGAAATCCAATATATAGGAACAAAATAAAAGTGAAAAGGCGGTATATGTGTTCCTAAAAAGTATGCACTGAATTAAATTGGGCCAAACTTCACCTAATAAAGCGAAACATTCATAACGAGGGAAGTTCCTGGTAAATGAAATTCAAGATCAAAGGTTACAGGAAAGTCCATGGGAGTCAAAACTGTGTATTTTTCTATTATTGCATTATATTGCAGCAAGTAGGTTAGGCCTCAACATAGCTGCACCATTTCTTAGACATTCCAGATGGCGAAGGAGCTTTCGATGACCTAACTAACAACTTTAAAGAATGTAGATCTGATTAAAGGCAAAATTCCAAAATACAAAGAAGATGGATAAAATTTCAGGTTAGTGTTAAAAACTTTAGCCTGATGGACAAAATTATGTTATTCCGCGAGAACAACTTGAAGTGTGTACTAAGAAACTATTTACAGAATTGTAGTGGCTGACATTGGCGAGCCAATTTTCTGCCCCCCTCCCCCCTCGCAATTTTTTTCTTGGAGGCCCCCTGCACAATTTCACCAAAAAAAGTAAACACAAAAAGGTCATAAAAGAATTTATTAACAAAAATCATAACATAAAATAAAAAAAAGAGGACGAAAAAAATAAAAAAGAGTAACGACGATATTCATTTTCAGATTAATAGGTATAGGTAAACTAATAAACACAAAACAAAAATTAACTGAGCATTAAAAAATAATAACTACTCTAATTCAAACAAAACTAAAAAATAATGAAAAAACAAAGAGTACAACAATCGTTTTCTTTGGTGGTACACTACGCTTTTTTGTTTTTGGATCGACTAGATAAATACTTATCACCTAGTTCGTCAAAATTTACTTCTCTAGTCCTTTCGTGCTCTATTGACATAAGAGCATGGTCGACCTAAGGACTAAATTCACGAGTTGTATTAAAATTTTTAATGTTGTAATATAATAATGATTTTATCTGAATTAGCTCAGTTGCTAGTTGAATTTGAATAATTCTCCACTAATAACTGAGCTTTTTTCAAAATGTCATTTAATTTAACCAATATCTGAGGATTTAGAATTGAAAAGTTAAATAAACTGTTTTAAGAGCAGTAAATCTTTTATCTAACTGATTTACTGTTACATCTAAATACGCATTAAATACTGCCACTTTCAAATGTTTCATGGGGTTTATAAATTGGCTCATCGGCTGCGAGCTCATCAAAAAACCTCTTTACAATATGAATTCTTTTACTTTTAAATTTAGGTTCAATGCCCTATTTGATTGGGGTATCTTTTGATAAGTTTATTACTTTTTGATAGTTGTGTCATGTTTTTAACCTCCATTTCAGTTAAATTAATGGCTTGGTCTATACCAGTCATACCGCTGTAAAGATTTGAAAACCCTATTAACATTTTCAAAAACCTGACCTTGAAATTTCAACAAAAATATTTTCGATTTTTTTTCGTAATGTGTCAGGTTCGTGTCTATCAGACTTATTTTTCAAAACTAGAGCTATATTGAACACACTTCAAGACTGATAAATAAACTGGTTTTCTAGAGATTAGACTATCAGCTGTAGAAGACCATCTTGTCGTTTTTTCAAAGTTAACGCGATATTCCGCTTTCTTTGATTAGAGAATTTAATACTCGCCACCTAGGTAAGCCTATGCTAAAAAAGGACCTAGGGAGATTTGATTATTTCAAAAAAGTTTCTAATTCTTGGGATATTGTTCGTGGCATCATTTAGAATTAAATTTAATCTATGTGCAGCACAATGAACGATGATTATCATTTCCAATGTATCCGTAAAAATTGCCAAATCTGTGATTTTTTTACTATGAAAAAAATATTTTATTGAAATACCCTTAATTGGGGGCCCCCCTAATTGCTGCCCCCCCCTTCGGGGGCCCTGTGGGTCTGTCAGGTAGGCGATTGGTAACGGATTCATGAAAATATTGAAAACAAGAAACACAATTCTGTAGTCTTTTGTTCTGGGTCCACTGTGAAGGTACCTCAGGAACGACACGGAAAAATAACTACCTTTTTGGACGACGACGGGGGTATAGTCGAATGCGGTTTTATCGTGCGGGTCCAAAGGTCACCAACATTATGAATCATATCAGAAAACACAGCGAATACCAAAATGTCGTG
Source organism: Kuschelorhynchus macadamiae (assembly GCA_030620095.1). Lineage (NCBI taxonomy): Eukaryota > Metazoa > Arthropoda > Insecta > Coleoptera > Curculionidae > Kuschelorhynchus > Kuschelorhynchus macadamiae. The sequence continues at coordinate 1,260,982 of JAUTXW010001121.1, read as the reverse complement.
TATTCTTTTATCGAGCTATTAAATCTCGATGGGCTATTTACAAATATACAGGGAGAAAGAAAATAGTTTTTTTTTATTATATTACGCAATATTATTAAGATAGCCACTTAATATTATTTTATATTTTAAATGCCTAGGGACTAAATAAGAAAATTCGCTAAATATGTATTTGGTTAAAATTTTTTGGTTGGCAAAAACAAAAATACACAAAATGGCAAGCGCCTTAATAAAGTCGGAAGGCGGTTCGAATCAGTGGAACAATCAGGATATGTTCTGTTTATACAGCCACTTAATGAAAGTGAGATTTTTTATCAATCACCAAAAATTATGAGCCCCGCTTGACCTAAAAATCTAACCACTTATACAGTGTCATTTATTTAAATGCGGGCCATCCCTATGCAAAGAAAACTTGTTTTTTTTGTGTTGTGACAACAAAATAAAACTACAAATACTATACACTTTTGTTAAAAACACATAATTACTTATTACTTCCCTCGTGAGATTTTTTCAGATCTCTACATTTAAGGGTACTTAGATGCCGGAAACATGTTTTCTCAATTCCGTCTGTCTGTAGGTTGTCTGTCCGTCAGTGTGTCTGTTCGCGGCATAGCTAAAAAACCACTTATCCGATTTCTTCGAATTTCAGTCTAAAATTAGGGGCCATGAATGCGAAAAATACAGGCTATATATATATATATATTTATATTATTTATATATTTATATGTATATATATATATATATATATATATATATTTATATTATTTATATATTTATATGTATATATATATATATATATATATATATATATATATATATATATATATATATAGAGCCTGTATTTTTCGTTAGCCCCGAGTTTCCCGTAAAGCGATTTTACCGATTTTTATATATCAAATTTTGCCTTATAATTAATAAAAAAATTACTTACTTTAAACACACTTTAAAATTGGAACAAGTATTCTATAATTATTTATTTATTGCCTACAAAATTACAAATGTACCTACTAAAAAAGTAAGCAAAAAAATGGTGTCAAATCTAATACAAAAAACTTTAAATTAAAATTCACTGGCTAATATCCAGGAACCAGTGGCAAAAGCTCTGAGAATCGGTATAAGGAATGTACAGAAACTTGTGCATGAAAAAGAAAAACATAATTTACTTCCGAAGAAGATTAAGAAATGTACACGAAAAAATCCAAAGGCAAAAGACTTAAGTTACAAGGCAAAAATGGATATTCATAATGCAATTTATGATTTATACACGTCAAAGACTAATATAATCCTTCAGAAACTTTTTAATATTATAGACTAAAAATATCATCATCACTTAAAAAGTGCTTATCTTCTGAGTCGTCCTCAAACGGGGCAATGACCGTTGGTGCTATTTCGACATCTAGAACTCGTTCTCGATTCCACCAATCCCATATTAATTTCTCCGTATGTTTCACAGATTTCTTCCAGTACTCGGGGGTAATATAATTTAATGAATCTTGCCAAACAATTTGCACTTTATCTGATGTAAGACCATCGTTCACGTGTTTTTCGTAATATGATTTTGCCTCAGCCCATATTAATTCTATTGCATTAAACTGGCAATGGTATGGCGGCAGTCGTAAAACCTTATGTCCATTTTCCCGTCATATTTCATCTACGGCATATATTGTTGGTTTGTTAATAGATTTCGCCATTAAAAGAAGTTCTAGTTTCAGCATATTGGGTAAAGGAATTTGTTTTTGTTTTATTAGCCAGTCATAAATATTACTTTTCTTCCAGGATGAAGTAGGTTGTTTATTTAAGATGATTGAATGATAAGATGCGTGATGGATCATCTAAATTTGGAATCAGTTGTTCTTTTAACCACTTTTCAGGGAGAAATCCTGTTGAGGAACCTGCTTGCAAAATGATGAACCGTTTTCCCGTCCCACATCCCTTTTTTTCTCTTGACACTTTTTACAGACTCGTCCTGCCAAGATTTTGAACCACTTCAATTAGAAAATATCCAAGTTTCGTCTAAAAATAGCACTTTTCTAAATTTTGAATTAACATTTTCCGTGTATTTCTTTAAAAACTGGATACGCTGACTTGCTATATGTGGCAACTCGCATACAGTCCTTTTTATATCGAAAACCCAACATTTTTATTAACTTTGACAACGATTTTAGTCCAATTTCCAATATGCCTCGATTTTTTAAAGCTTCTTTTAAAACTTGAAGGGTTATATTAGTTTTTGATGTGTATAAATCGTAAATTGCATTACGAACATCCATTTTTACATTGTCACTTAAGTCTTCTGTCTTTGGCTTTTGTTGTTTTCGCTTGTGGATGCAAAAAATCCGAAAATTATTTTCTATTACTCATTTTGTCACTGACTTGTCAATCTGACTTTGAAGTGACATCGCTCAAAGATTTTTGCAACGGCTGATTGCTAATAAAAGAAAAACAAACTTAAAAAGTTTGTCGTTGATAAATCGTATGACCCGCACGATAACACTGCTTTTGACTATAGTGTTTAGCAAACTAAAAAAGAAATTAAAAATAAAAAACTAACTGTTCTTAGTTGCAAATTGTATTACATATAGCCGATGTTAGGCGTAAAACTTACCTAAGCTAAAAAGTTATTTATACATGGAATTAAACAAGACTCTTGCAAATTTTTCAATTTTGTATTTGTTCCGAAAATCTACAAAAACAATTTCCTAGTTCTAATCCTTAGACTAGCGTAGTCCTTGGTGAAATTGTAAAAAACAGTTTCAAACTTTTTTTTTTGAGATATGATTTTTTTTGTCAAATTTTTCTACATAATAAGCCGTAACTTTCTATTAGCCATTTGATGCAACGTTTTCTTGCTAGAGGGCCCTTAAGTCGCGGTCTGTGCACGGTCTGTACTACGCAGAACATATACAGGGTGTGAAAAAAATTGGCAAGGTTAGTTAAAATCCTAGCAATTCTAAAGATCATGTACGTATATTTCAACACCCTGTAGCATAAAAAAGAATTCAAATTTAAAAGTTTTTACTTAAGTTTTAAGTGGTAGTTAATATTTTCTCTAAACGGTTTTTTAATTTTCTCTCTAACTTTATTATTTTAACAAATACAGGTTTAATTTTACAGCCAAATTTACCAACATCGGGTAACACAAGAGACATGTAACAGACTTCCGCCATTTTAGTTTTAAAAATATCAACTTGAAATTTGAAATGTCTCTATAACTCCATAAAAGAAAAATTTTCTATAAAAAATAATTTATTTTAAATAGGACCCTGTATAATTAACGGACTATCGTATTCAGCTTAAAATTTGATTTTTTACGATATATCACAAGTTAAGTTTTGTTTTCAAAATGGCGGCTGGACAGCCATTTTTTCAAAATTCAACATTGGCATGTCATGACAAAAATGCAGTGACTTTTTACAAAACACTTGTTTTAAGCAAAATAAGCTTAATTTTAATTTTCTTAGAACACTTCGGTTTAAACAGATTCTTTGACAGTCTGTATGTATATTCGTTTTTGCTATTTTGATAATTCAGATTACTATGAAACGTCAAAGTTGCATTTTCAAAAAAAGACTGTCCAGCCGCCATTTTGAAAACGAAACTTACCTTGTGATATATCGTTGATAAGCTAATTTTAAGCTGAATACGATAATTAATAAACATGTACAGGGTTCTATTTAAAGTAAAGAAGTAGGGGTAAAAAACCGTTTGGAGAAAATACTCGTACTCCTTAAAACCGAAGTAAAAACTTTTAAATTTAAATTCTTTAATCTTAAAGGATTGCTAGGTTTTTAACTAACCTTGCCACATTTTTTTCACACACTGATCATGTGGCTAATAAAAAGTTACAGCTTATTATGTAGAAAAATTAAATTTTTTTACAAAAAAATCATATCTCAAAAAATATTTAAAATTTTAAAAAAAGTTTGAAACTGTTTTTTACAATTTCACCAAGGCTTACTCTAATCTAACAATTAGAACTAAAAAATGGTTTTTGTAGATTTTCGAAACAAATAAAAAATTGAAAAATTTGCAGAGTCTTGTTTAACACTCTGTATAAATAACCTTTTAGCTTAGGTAAGTTTTACGCCTAACATCGGTTATATGTAATAAAATTTACAAGATACAGCTGAAAACCGTACCTCAGTATCTCGTCTCGTTTTAAAAATATTCGAACTTAAATTTTACCAAAAAATGCAGATGAACTGTTTCAAGTGGCCAGCAGTTTATTTGCGCTTAAGGTCGACGGGCTGAACTGCATTGGGTAAGTATGATAAAACGCAGAGAGATAATGTTATTTAGTGATGCCCCGAGACGAAATTAAGGCTTCATCTCGTCTCGACTTTGGCTACTTTAGTCTTGTGTCGATCTCGAAATTTTGGTAGACGTTGCCTCGTCTCGAAAAATCTCAATTCGGCTTAGAGTACATTAATTATTCACATCGAATCGGGCGTGTTCACAAATTGTTACATTTTTCGCACCTTACTGAATGTTACATTTGTTTGATACATAATTTATCACTACATAAAATTATAGGTTTTATCAAATAAAAGTAATTTTTTATAACAATATAAAAGTTTAACTTGTGACACTACTTTACCTATGTTAACTATTGATAGGTAAGTGTTAAATACAAAAGTATTTTAGTCGAGAAGATATTTCTATACCTGGAGATTCGTTTTTCCGAGGCGGACACCACCTTTCTTATTTTTAATCAAACATTCTATGTATTGTTCAATTTTAAAACTCAGCCCCCGAGATGTTTTCAGATCTTTACGTTTCAGGGTCCCTAGATGCCGGAAAACATGTGTTCACAATTCCATCGGTCTATCTGTCTGGCTGTCTGTCGGACTGTCTGTTCGCTGCATAGATAAAAAACTACGTACCCGATTGACTTATGGTCATATGGGGATGACATAGTAACATTTTGGTAAAAATTCAATATGGCAAAACAAAATGGCACCCTAGCGCAGTGTTAAAAAATTATTACTAAAAAACTACTTATCCAATTTATCTAAAATTTTACCCAAAAATTAAGTATTATGTAGAAATCAGTGGGTAAAATTTTGGTTCGAATCCAAGATGGCGAAACAAAATGGCGGCTTAATAAAATATTTAAAAATTCAGCCTGAAAAATTACTTAGTGAATTCATTTGAGATTGTGTGCCATAACTAATTATGGTATAGCGACGAATTAGGAAAACTGTGCTAATAATTCAAGATGGCGAAGCAAAATGGCGACTAAATAACGTATTTATAATCGTGAAAAAATCGCACCCTCTCAGCTTTTACGTATTTTCAGGTTTTAACGTCCCTAGATGCCAAAAAATATTTATCAATTCCGTCGGTTCGTCTGTCGGTTTGTCTGATTGACAGTCAATTCTCGGCATAGCTTGAAAACTACTCATCAGGTTGACTTCAAATTTTAGTCAAAAATTAACTGTCATATGAGGATAACCTGGTAATACATTTACCCGAACTATTTATGTTTATAATTTGACTGATATCGGTTTGCGAGTTCTTAAAATATTAATTTTTTTTACGTGTTTGTACCCCTTAAAATATCTAACATCTACGCCCGTGATACCCAAAGTCTAATCCCCGTGAGACATTGAACTAAACTATTTTTGTTGTATATTTGAAACGAATAGGTTTGGCCGTTCTTAAGATTTTTTGATGCTTTTTTTTTCTAAAAATATATTTTTCGTGTTTTGTAACTTTTACGACGCCGAAAAAACCTAACTTTTAGTTTAAAAAATTTTCGTTACAGAAATAAAAAAATCGGAAAATTTCCTTTACCCTTTCGTAAAATTTTTCAACATGATACTTGATATTTATGACATAAATTGAATAAGTAATTTTTTAATAATAATTTTTTCACTAGGTTGCCATTTTGTTTCGCGATATTGGATTTTTACCATAATTAAAGTACATTTATTTAATGTACTTTTTTAATTTGGAGTAGTGGTTTATATAGACATTGCTTCTAGGGGGGTTTTAAGACGATAAAAATTTTCAAGAACAAAAAAAAGGTCTTCAGTTCCTTTTTTCTACATAAGTTGAATTGAGCGTAAACAATATGAACAATAAAAAAAAGATCAATACTTTGTTTTAATTATAAATAAAACTGGTTCTGGGGGGGGGGGTTCCCGCCAATCCCGAAAAAAATGTCCCTACTTTGTAGGATTTTTATCATTTTAGCTTAAATAAAAGGAACTCTGATTAGGAAAGAAATATTCAGAAACATATCTCAACCACTCTACTTTGTTTCTTTTTACATGTTAACTAGCAATTTCATGTACATATTTGCTACTACTGGTTTTTATTTGAAAGTAGTAACTACACAGGTATAATGACTTCAGCGAGAGCGTGGCTTGCTCCAAAAAAAAACTTAGGTCTACAATGGAAGGGCCCTTTTATCGATATATCGGTAGTTATCGATAGGTCAGCGACATATCGAATAACAGTAGATAAATAAAAAAATATCGATGATATCGATAGGTAGCTGATAATATCGATAGGAAGTTGATAATATCGATGGGTAGCCGAGAATAGCGATAGTTATGGATAATCAGTTTAAATATTTACAAAGATGAGGACCTTTTTTTGCTGTTTAATAATATCTTTGCAAACAAATTATGCGCCATATGAAAGAGACGACCATATTTTTCTTTTTTTTTTGTTCTTCAGTAATTGTTGCCACCCAAACCGCCTTTGTCTCAAAAACATCGGTAGGTAATAAATTATCGATAGGTAGGAATACCTGTCGATAAATCGTTAACTATTGATTACATATCGATAAATAAAATATATCGATAAGTGATTGATTTATCGATAGGTAAAATCTAATGTCAACCATCCCTAGTCTACACTCACTCTGGGTTTGTATTAAATTATTATTTTAAAATAAGTAAAGGCAAGTTTGAGCAGGTCTGAACGCTCTCAATCTATGCATTTTTGCAAAGCCAGACGATGAGCGTATAATATGCAAATTGGCATAAAATATTAAAAGTCTTGGTAACTCGTATATCCCATAACTTAATTAAACACAGTAAAATTTTTAAATAAGAGACCCGACACTATTTAAATGGCCAAAAATCTGTGACGTCAATGGAAACCAGTTTTTCGTTGGTTTCGGATAGATCTTATTTTACGGGTTAAATAAATATGTATGACCAGTGAAGATGAAATTTTAGCGAAAATTATTCACACGCGTGTTCACAAATTGTTACGTCTTACGCACCTTACTGAATATTAAACGCTTGAAAATGCCTTCTAACCGTTTGTTTGATACATAATTTATCACTACATAAAATTACAGGTTTTATCAAATAAAAGTAATTTTTATAACAATATAAAGGTTTAACTTGTGATACTACTTTATCTCTGTCAACTATCGATAGGTAAGTGTTACATACAAAAGTTTTTTAGTCGAGAAGATATTTCTATACCTAGAGATTCATTTTTCCGAGGCGGGCAGAACCTTTCTTATTTTAAATCAAACCTCCTATTTTAAAACTTAATATATGTTTTTACTTCCCTCGTCGAAAGGGAATATTGTATTCCTGAAAAATTCAGCCTCCGAGATTCTCAATTCCGTCGGTCTATCTGTCTATCTGTCTGTAGGACTGACTCTGAATCTGTTCGCGGCATTGATAAAAAACTACCGTACCCGATTGACTTATGTCATATGCAGCTTGTCAGGCAGCCTAGTGCAGTGTTAAAAAAATGTTTATTACAAAACTAATTATACAATTTATCTAAAATATTACACAAAAATCAAGTATTATGTAGGAATCAGTTGGTAAAATTTTGGTTCGAATCCAAGATAGCGAATCAAAATGGCTGCTTAATAAAATATTTAAAAATTCAGCCTGAAAAATTACTTTCATATCAGATTGTGAACCATAACTAATGGTATAGAGATGAATTAGTAAAACTGTGCTAATAATTCAAGATGGCGAAACAAAATGGCGACTAAATAACATATTTATAATCGTGTAAAAATCACACTCTCAGCTTTTACGTATTTTCAGGTTTTAACGTTCCTCGATGCCAAAAAAATTTATTTCGTCTGTCGGTTTGTCTGATTGTCAGACAGTTCGCGGTATAGCTTGAAAACTACTCATCAGATCGACTTCAAATTTTAGTCAAAAATTAAGGGTCATATGAGGATGACCTGGTAATACATTTACCCAAACTATTTATGTTTTAAATTTGACTGATATCGGTTTGCGAGTTCTTAAAATATTAATTTTTTACGTGTTTGTACCCCTTAAAAATATCAAACCTCTACGCTCATGATACCCAAAGTCTAATCCCCGAGAGACATTGACCTAGACTATTTTTTTTGTAAATTTGAAACGAATAGGTTTGGCCGTTCTCAAGATATCCTGCTGTACATCCGTACCGACATATTTTTTTTTCTACAAATATATTTTTCGTGTTTTGTGAATTTTACAACGCCGAAAAACCTAACTTTTAGTTACGGAAATAAAAAAAAATCGGTAAATTTCCTTTACTCGGAACTTCCTTCGTTATGATTTTTTTTCCATTTGTCAAGAATAACAAACGACAAGATTTTTCGAACGCAGGCCAGCTCATTATTTTCACAATGGAAATACCCTCCCAATAATAAAAAAAAATATTCGGAAAGCCCTGATACGTACTATTTTTTAATAGCCTAATTAGAACCCTTTATATTGGCAGGTAAACAATTTTATTGTAGGGCGGCTAAAATGGGTTCATTTTACAAAGGAAAAGTTACCTAGACTGGGTTGTTTACAACATTAGACATAAAATAAACGTTAAACATCACTCTTCTGTTGTGTTTCGAATTGAATGGTTCTCTGTTTATCTATAAGCAAGTGTATGTGAAGACGAGAATGTCGAGTCAAACGCGCCGAAGTTGCAAAATTTCTCCTGGCAAATTTTGTTAAATTTGTGGAGAATTTCTGGTGAAATCGCAAGCCAGGACATTTTCCGAAAATGTAAAAAAAGCCTGCTTTAAATAGTTTGGTGTGTTAATTGGGGATCAAGATAAACGGTAGGCTCCCCATGTGTGCTGTGTTAGTTGTAGTATATCACTGGTGCAGTGGATGAAGGGAAAGAGAAAAAGTATGCCTTTTGCAGTTCCAATGGTATAGCGAGAACCCACCAATTATTCTGACGATTGTTATTTTTGCCTGACAAAGACTGAAGGTTATTCCAAAAAAAGAAAGCACAATATAGAATATCCAAATTTGCAATCTGCCATGCGACCTGTTCCTCATAATGTAAATTTGCCAGTGCCGAATTGGCGCCTTTAAATTGGCAAGCTATTGATTTGGGAGGTAACGGAGATATCAGGCAGCTCAGAAGAACAGTGTACCGATCCCTCTTTTACCACAGGTCCCAGTTCCGGCGAGCCACATTTGAAAGTGAATTAAATGATTTAGTACGTGATTTGGGGTTATCCAAGCAACAGTCAGAACTTCTGGGTTCCCGTCTTAAGGAATGAAACCTATTGGCCAAAGAAACAAAAATTCGTTGTGCACGTGTACTGATATAGACAGTTTAATGCAGGAACTTGATATTGAACATTCTCCCCGTGAGTGGCGCTTATTCATAGACTTATCTAAATATAGCTTAAAAGCTGTGTTATTGCGTGTTTCTTTCTATATTTATAGTGCTCGAAATCAAATAAAAAATTTGAATTTGAATTTATTGCATCATGGAAATTTAAAACCCTCTATAGTTGCCCATTCAGTTGCAATGAAAGAAAATTATAAAAATATGCGCTCGATTTTGGATAAAATAAACTGCAATAAGTATAAATGGCAGATATGTGGGGACTTAAAAGTTATAGCCATTTTAGTGGGACTTCAGAGGGATTTACAAAATATTGCTGTTTTCTTTGTTTATGGGACAGTCGTGCAATAAATCAGCATTATGTAACAGAAATTTGGTCAGAAAGAAGCGAATTTCAACCGGGATCTCAAAATGTTAAATTTATACCTCTTGTTGATCCCAAAAATGTCCTTTTGCGTCCTCTTCACATTAAACTTGGGCTGATGAAAAACTTTGTGAAGGCTTTGAATAAAGATGGTGATGAATTTAAATACGTAAGACAAGTCTTTCCCCAGTTAAGTGATGCCAAATTAAAAGAAGGCATTTTTATTGGGCTACAAATCAGAAAATTGCTGCGATGTCAATTTTACGGAAAACCTTACCAAGCAGGAACTCAGAGCATAGAATTCATTTGTTAATGTAGTAAGAGGATTTTAGGCAACAATATGGATGAAAATTATGAACAATTAGTTAATGAACTCTTAGATGCCTATGAGGCGCTTGGTGCCAGAATGTCATTAAAAATTCACTTCCTCCATTCCCATCTGTCATTTTTTCCTAAAAATTTGGGAGTTGTTAGTGACGAGCAGGGTGAAAGGTTTCACCACGATATCAGAACAATAGAAATTCGGTACCAAGGACGATGGGATCCAGCCATGATGGGTGACTACTGTTGGTTTTTGAAGAGAGAAGATAGGACACCTCATAAACGGAAAAAATAAAGTTTAATTAGTGTTTTAAGTTAATATTTTTCTCGTTTGCTTTTCTCTTAGATGTATGGTATGTTTAATAAGTTCTACAACTCTAACAAGAAAACGTGTTACAATTTTCTATTTGTCATTTTCGTATTTGGATAGGTCCATTCTATTAGATTATGCTATTCTGATTTGTGTTACAACAAAAAATTTTTTTTTTGTCGGTCAGTGAATTAGTCACAGTATGTATTTGTTATATATACTGCCTTTTCACACATTTTTATTTGGCGCCATTTTGTTCCATCATATTGGATTCATACCAATATTTTACCAGTTTCTTTCTACCTACGCCACACTTGACTTTTCGGCATAATTTAAAATAAGTTCAATAAGTAGTTTTTACATTGACACATGCCGTCATTTTGTTACGTCATGTTGAATTGGTACCAGTTTATCCCATTTTCACATTTAATTTTTCTACAAAATTTAAAGTCATTTGAACAACATATCTTTACGTTGATTTTTTTAAAAATATATTTGGCCGCCATTTTGTTTCGCCATCTTAAATTCGTACCACAACAATAAACTCAGCTTATTTGGATATAACGCTTAATTGTTGCAGAAAAATGAATTTAATAAGTAATATTTTTAGGCTGATTTTTTAAATATTCTATTAGGCCCCTATTTTGTTTTGCTATATTGGATTTATATCAAAATGTTACCAGTTCATTGCTATGTAACACTTTAAAATGGATAATTCGTTTTTTTAGTAGTAATTATTTTAACATTGTTTCGTCATATTGGATTTTTACCAAAATATTACCAGATCATCTCCATATGACCTTTAATTTTTGTCTAAAATTTGAAGTCAATCTGGTAAATAGTTTTAAAGCTATGCCGCAAACTGACACACAGACGGACTGACTAAATTGATAAAACATATTTTTTGGCCTCTAAGGACCGTAAAACCTGAAGATGTATAAAACCTGAGAGGGCGATTTTTTTCACGATTTCGTACATTTTATTTTTAAATATTTTATTACGCCATCATTTTGTTCCGCCATCTTGGATTCGTACCAAAATTTTACCAGTTGATTCCAACATAATCCCCAATAAGATTCTTAATTTTCTATCAAAAGTCAATCGGGTAAGAAGTTTATCTAGGGACGCTAAAACGTAATGTGTAAGCAGGGAAAGGTCGAACACTCGTTTAGGGAAATTTTAAACAAAGGTTAGGAAATTAAAGAATTATTATTTAGCCGTACTTATTTTTAAAATTCAGAAACTAAAGTAATGATAGAATATTTGGAAATCAAGTAGTAACTATTAATACTTTCAAATTAACGATAATATATCTAATACATAGTACATACCTTGTAAAAATTAAATGGAGACCTTGCAATTACAAATTTTAGTCTTTTTACTGCAATAGACAAAACAAAAGCATTTATCGTTCCCGTCTCCTACCCTGCGTCGTGATTTTTGGGGATAAATTCTGACAGTGGCGAGGGAGGTAAGATCGCCAAACGCCTTACGTGTGCGAGACGTTGTTGCCATATCAGTCGAATATTATTCATACATGGAAAATTTATCACAATATCTATCAAATTTTACGTTTAATAATTTATTGTTAAAAATATTAGAAGCAAAATAATTTTCAATATTAGGTATTGGGTGACTGGGGGGGGGTAATTAGCCCCTCTACCCTCCCTTGGAAGTGCCCTTGGGTTCGTGTTTTCTACATAAGTGGAATTGAGCGTAAATAATATGAACAGCCAAAAAAAAAGTCAATACTTTATTTTAACTATAAATAAAATCGGTTCCGGGGGGGGGGGGGCCGTCACTTTATAGGATTTTTATCATCTTAGCTTAAATAAAAGGAACTCTAGGGGGGGTTAACCCCCAAAGCCTTCCTTATATACACCACTGATTAAGAGAGAAATATTCAGAAACATATCTCAACCACTCTACCTTGTTTGTTTTTAAATGTTAACAAGCAATTTCATGTACATTATTGCTGCTACTGGTTTTTACTTGAAAGTAAAAACTCCACAGGTATTATGACTTCAGCGAGAGCGTGGCTTGCTCCAAAAAAACTTATTAAGGTCTACTAAGGATGGGCGTTTTATCAATATATCGGTAGTTATCGATAAGTCAGCTACATATCGAATAACAGTAGATAAATAAAAAAATAACGATGATATCGATAGGTAGCTGATAATATCGATAGTTATGGATAATCAGTTTAAATATTTACAAAGATAAGGATCTTTTTTTTGCTGTTTAATAATATCTTTGCGAACAAAGTATGCGCCATATGAAAGAAACGACCATATTTTTCTTTTTTTTTTGTCCTTCAATAATGTTTGCCACCCAAACCGCCTTTGTCTCAAATAGATCGGTAGGCAGTAGCAAATACCGGTAGGTAGCAATGAATTATCGATAGGTAGGAATACCTATCGATAAATCGATAACTATTAATTACATATCGATAAATAAAATATATCGATAAGTAATGTGCTATCGCCTATCGATAGGTAAAATCTAATATCACCCACTCACTACACTAACTCTGGGTTTGTATTAAATTATTATTTTATTTTAAAATAAGTAAAGGCGAGTTTGAGAAGGGCTGAATGGCCTCAATCTATACATATTTGCAAAGCTAAATGATGAGCGTATAATATGCAAATTTGCATAAAATATTAAGTTAACTCGTATATGTCCCATAACTTGACTAAATATCGTAAAATTTTTATATAAGAGACCCGAAACTATTTAAATTGTCAAAAATCTCTGACGTCAATGGAAACCAGTTTTTCGTTGGTTTCGGATGGATCAACATACAACGCGTTGTGCTTGCTGCCAGGAGTAATAAAAGCTCGAAGTATTCGACCCCCAACCAGTTCAAACAATTTTGAACGTTATACGAGTAATATAGGTACTTGGCAAATTTGAGATATCTGATAAATGTACATCTTCTGTGTAAGTTAGTTGACATAGAATCTAAGTAAATTATTTACGAATAGAGCCGGTACAACTGTTTTTAAGTTTTACGGCCATTATCTCCGCTCGTAATAAACGATTCTGAGCTTAGTTTTGCAGGGAAAGCTAAGCACCTACTTTGCAAGGGTACATTTTACTTGCGCATGTTTATAAAAGTATGATATGTCTCTTGGAAGGAACTGACTAATTGTGTCTTTTAACCGAATGTGTCCTTCCGTTTTTGGACTTATGATATGCTTAGATATCAAGCCAAGATTTTGATTTCAGATAATTGAAGATTTGATTGAACAAATTGTTAGTTTGTTCTGACGAAGGTACAGTGTTAGCGAAACATGTGTCACAAGTTGTGAACAAAGTGAAAATCTAAAGCAGTTTAAAGCGTTTCATATTCATTGTTAATTGAAGATTCTTCTACTTGATAGTATATTTTGCGTTAGGACTTTTCATACGTCACAATTTATTAACTTGGTGCTATTCGATCACTCTTGTTATGGTTCGGCCGATCGTATGCATGAGAGTGCGTATGCTTTAATCAAAGATACGTTAATGTCCACTGGGGTTCTCAGTGACAACTGCCTATTTGCAGGATATTAAAATTTTTTCATCGGCGTACATGGTTTTTGGGGTTTCTTGAATCGTATGGTGGAAATTATCGAATTATCATTATTGCGTATGAGAAAAATAAAGGATGGTAATTAATTAGAAAAATGGTGTTAATTAATCGTGTATATTTTATTTTCTGTTGGACAAAACTGGTGTTCTAAGTCTGAACGTATTCTCATCTTTATTTCGTATTGATTAAATGATAATTGGTATTTGACGAGTTGTCTCTATATTGACAATTTTCCTATGCACCTTTCTTTCTGTTCTTTCGTTCTTCAAGATTTCCGCTTCTGCTGCCGGCGAAAGTACAAGATCGAGGGAAAAACTCGAATTTGTCTCTCAAAAATGGGCTTCTTAAAAAGTATACTTGTATAAAATACCGCCCTCGAGCTTTAAATCAATGGCCGCGTTCACCCGCCTGATCGTCGTTGGCTATCGATCATCAAAGTAGCGCTCAAATAATAGCAATAGTTTGAACGGTTTTTAGAGATTTTGAACGCAGCAAATATTTCTTGACCTTAACCTTGATGAGAATGAGAATATGGGACAACGGGAACAAGGAAGGACCGAAATTAAAAGAAATATGATAGTAAATTTGTTTGTATAATACATTCTGTATTTTGTGTTAAAAAAAAAGATTTAAAAAAATCTGTTATTGCTCTGGTGTATTATTATATTGTATAATTATTGCTCATAATGTTACATGCCGCTATCTCGTTTGTCATGTCAGTGACACGCTATCAATGTAGCAAGATTAAATAGCTCGTTCATGATAACGCTCTCAGAGCGATCAGGCGGGTGAACGTGGCCAATAGATCCACCCATTAACCAAGTAAGTAAACACTTTTAGTGTAGATCTTGAAAGTTCATGGATTTTGTAGGGCTCTCTCCACATGATGGCTTAAATTTCGAATTCCAACCCTCTCTGTAAGGAACTGGGCATGCGGCTGCCTTTTCGACGCAAGCAATGGAGGCTGTCCATTGGGAGTCCTTCACACCCTACCAGAAATATCCAAAGAACACCAGATAAGATTTCATTTATATTTCTCTTTATGAACAATATTATAATTTTCTTGGGAATAACATATATTTGTTGTTAATCTAGATTTATTCCACCTATTCACATGAAAGTATTTTACTCAATTATTTTTTAATGAATTATAATCAAACGCATGAAACCATACACGCCAGGGTTTTCTGTGTATAAACTTATAAACTGGCGAGTGATCACTCCGTGTACTAAATGTTTGATCTTACATAGTTTCTAGAACATGTAATAGATTACGGTGTTTATGATTGACTTTAATATTTGATTTTATGGTGTAACAGGGCATTTCTAAGTAAGCCACATCATATTACCTATTATCTTGAATCAGTGGCGGCTTTTCCATAGGGTCATTTGGTCAATGACCCCCAAAAATATTTCAGAAAATAAATTATTCATTTGACCGTCCCTCCTAATAGTTGTAATAAAACGCGAACCTTGCGCGTGCATTCCTTAGGCATAATAAAATACGCTATACCAAGCTAGGCTGGCAGTCCGAATTGCCCTGATTGCCTTAAAGCTTGACGAAAGTACCCGAAGATTTCACAGCTACCGAGCGGCAGCCGAACGCGATAGCAAATGGAATATGAAATCACGATTTGAGTCATTAGCCGGTCTCTTCTCATAATTCGATCGATCGATCGTGGCATCACGTTGGTATGCGGCGGTTCAATTGTTCAGAAGTCGCACGGTCGATATTCTAACTCGATATTGTTTCGGACGTTTTTAATCGATGAAAAATACTGTTTTTTGTTTTTTTATATTTTTTTATTTTTATGATCCATGAGTGAGTTAAGAATATACAGGAAATAAAATGTTGGTAGTGACTAGTGCAAAAAAAAAACAACTAAAAACTGCTTACGAACTTAATTTTGCAAAAATAACCAATTTCAAGGTGGTCTATGTTTGAGTTGTGAATGTAGAGGAAATAAAATGTCGGTAGTGCAAAAAATTAAACAACTAAAGAGTGCAAACGAACATAATTTTGAGAAAATAACCGAATTCAAGGTAAATGATCGTAATTTGCCAGAACTTAGTATACGACAAACTAGTAAAGACAAAAATAAAGAGGTACATCAAACAATGTTTGTTTGTTGTTTTCTAAGGACTCGTCTGACTCATTGTGGTGCAAAACCGGTGTTAAAGACTTAAAACACTTAAAAGAAAAAATAAAAAATTATGCGTTTTCGGCAGATCACATGAAATGTTCGATGAACTATGCTGTGGTCGGAAGTGTTGATATTCGCACTCAGCTAAATACAGCTTATAGAAAATCCCTTAGAGATTTTAATGAAAATGTATCAAAAAATCGTTATATTTTAAATAAAATTATAGATTGTGTAAAATTTTGTAGGGTGTTCGAGCTGGCACTACGTGGCCATGATGAAACGGCTTTGTCTGAAAATCCAGGGATTTTTCGAGGACTTTTGTTGAGGAGTTAGATCCAATTTTTAAAGAGTATATGCAGCATGTAACTGTCTTTAAAGGAACATAAAAATTCATTTAAAATGACCTACTTGATTCTATGCTGGCTGTGGCTCAGGAACAAATTAAGCAAGACATTCAGTAAGCTAAATATGTTGCTGTGCAAGTAGACGAAACAACTGAGTTCCCCAAAACCCAAATGGTTATTATAATACGTTATATTTTGTCTGGCATTGTCCATGAACGATTTGTTAAATTTGTTAATCCTTTAGGGACCACAGCTTCACATTTTACAGACGTAATTCTTCATGAATTAAAAAATCTAGGTATTAATAATACCCCCGAGAAATTAATTGGGCAAAGTTACGATGGGGCATCCACTATGAGTGGAAAATTAGGAGGCGTACAAAAAAATTAAAGAGCATTATCCTGCTGCTAATTTTATACATTGTTATGCCCACCAATTCAATTTAATATTACAGAAAGCAGCAAGCCAAGATAAAAATGTAAAAGTGTTCTTTGCAAATTTACACGGTTTTTCAACATTCTTTAGTCGATCTCCAAAGCGCACAGCAGTTCTTGATGAGTTAGTTAAAAGTCGCTTACCTAAAGCTGCTCCCACGAGGTGGTACTTCAATGTACGTTGTGTAGAAACTGTGTTTGTTTATCAGGCAGAGATTTTATTATGTTTAGAAAAAATAATGGAAATGGAAAAAGATGCCAACACAATTAACCAAACCTTTGGTTTAAAAGGCTTTTTACAAAATGTAGATTTTTTATTTTTGTTGAACTTCTTCCATCTTATAATGCTCCATTGTAAAATACTTTTTAATGAACTTCAAAAACGTGTTATCGATGTTTTATCGGTAAAAAATATATAGACTCCTTTAAACGTTCCATCCAAGCGGTTCGCGATACAATTGTAAACGACCTATCTTCAGAAAGGCCTTCAATTTCATCTAATGCTAGTAAACGGCCACGTAAAAATAAAAATTCTAAACGTCGAGTGGCTTTGGAGGTCTGTGACATAATAATTTCTGAAATGCACTATCGCTTTAGTTTCAGTGATTATTTAGTGATCAGCCAACTATTTTATAGTGATCAATTTTAAAACTATTACAATAATTTTCCAGATAATATTTTAAATTTAGTTAAAAGAAGACTTTCCTTGTATAAATTACTTAAAACTAAAAACTGAACTGCAAATTATTTATGATCGTGCTGATTTTCGTGTAAGTTCTGGAACTATTTCAATGCTTCAACTTTTTATAAATAATAACCTAAGTGATACGTTTTCTGAAGCCGTCAAAATATTAACTTTACTGTGTACTTTGCCAATGACAACTGTAGAAAGCGAGCGTTGTTTTTCGACCTTAAATAGAATAAATACTTTTCTACGCAACACCATGGGCCAAGATAGACTATCCGCTTTAGCAATGTTAAGTATCAAGAAATCGTTTATAAAAGGAATGTGCAATTTTAATAAACGTGTCATTCAGCATTTTTCCAGTTCTAAAGAACGAAGAGTAGACCTGTATAACACTACATATAGAGTTTTTTTTAAAGATTGCATATATTGTACTATATCTAAAGTTAATAATTAACTGAGTTAATTGATATTTTGAACTGCTGTTTTGATTCCGAGTCTGCCTGACGGCCAACTATACAGAGAACCCATGCAGTCGGCTTAATAGGTTTAGACACACTAAAAAGGGGGCTAACTATGCCTATCAGTTGAGGTAAGTAGTAATTCTTGTTATTTTTCATAAATATAAGCATGCTTTTAAGAATGTAATCTCCTTTTAAATCAAGTATTACTGCTCCCTTCATTGGTAATTTTTGATATAACATGATGGCGCCCAACGTAGGGCTCGACTTCCCCTCTTCCCGCAAACGAATTACCGAGTAATTCTCATATGACTGGAAGAAGAGTTCTATAAACCGAAGAATTAAATACAAGAAAGAAGACACGTTAAGTAAGCAGAGCAGTAACCAATCCTAAAGAAAACCCCGATACAAACGAAAAGGAAAAGGATTATTCACGTTCTCGTAAAATGCTTCTAGTAAGCATTCTATAACCTTTTTACTCAGATTCCGAGTCAACCTCTGGAATCTTTTGCAAGTCCTTGATGTGCCAAGTACCCTTTTTCTTTCGATTCTCATCAACTAACTCGTAGGTGACAGGAGATAATTTCATTTTAATGATGAAAGGATCGAGAAACTTAGGAACGAGTTTTTTACTAGCGTCGGACAAATCATGGTTTTTCCGGTAAATTTTTTCACCTCCCTCGAAAACTAGGGTCTACGCCGAAGACTGTAATGATGTACTATATCTAATAATTGAATGAGATAATGGATATTTTGAATTGTTATTTTGACTCCGAGTCTGTCTGAAAGCATACAGAGAACACACACAGTCGAATTGATGGGTTTTGACACACTAAAAATGGGCAAACCAAGCCTATCAGTTAAGGTGAGTAGTAATTCTTGTTATTTCTCATAAATATTAGGATGCGCTTAAGAACTTAACCTCCTAAATCAAACATTACTGCTCCCTTCGTGCCCCACATCAAGTTCAGGATGGTCGAGTGCTACTGCCTCGACAGTGGTTTTTCGATTGCCCTGTGTTGGTAATTTTCCATCTACTTATAAATAGCGATACAGACGGCGATTAACTGATATTTCCATCCACTTGAAAGATTCAATTCAGTCCTCTATTTTTTTGGCATTGAGTTGAACTGAAGTGGATCTGAATATTGCTGTCACGATATAAATGGGGATTGGTATCGGATTGGATTATATTTTGACACTTTTAAACAGTAAAATATATACTACGGAACAGATCCGTCCGTCAACGAAACACTGCGGTTTTGAGCCAGGAGCAACTAGGGTTGCCAACTCCTGATCGGCGTTTGGCAATATTTGCTTTAAAAAAGACGGAATATTAATGAAAGTAGACGGACATTTTCCTTATTGGCATTTTTACGAAATATCAAATAATACAAATTTAACATAGGTAATCAGTGGCTTATTTAGAATGCCTTTCTGGGGGAGGGGGGAGGCAATCATCTGGCGACCAAAAGGTCTTGCTTTTTTTAACACACGCAACATAAGCATAACATCATGAAAATCAGAGACGTGTAAAGAAAAGGTTCTCACTTTGCGAGCCGAATAAAATCTTGATAATTTCTTATAATATTTTGTTAGGATTAACTAGCAGCAGAGGTGGGGGGGCATTTGCGCTTTTGCCACCTTCTAAATGCGCCACTGTAGATACCGAACAAAAGTTTAAGTGTACGTAATGACAAATTTCAAAATACCTATACCTATACCTACATAAATAAAAAATATTAATCTCTTTGGCTAAGCATATATTTATTTATAACATATTTAAACAAACGTTTATCACGGTTATTAACAGTATCTAGAGCTTACCTTCGCAGTGAAGTATGCAACTAAATTGCTCCAGATTCTCTAAAGAGATCTGCGTAAGGACGTTATTTTTGGGATTGCGGAGTAACGACCCCCTAAAGCCAGTTTTACCTACAGTTACAATAAAGTAATGACCTTTTTTTTGTTCATATTATTTATGCTCAGATAGGTAAAAATCAAAAACTGAGGAGACTTTTTTTTTTTTGTTGAAAATTTTCATTATCTCATCCGGAATATATATATATATATATATATATATATATATATATATATATATATATATATATATATATATATATATATATATATATATATATATATATATACATTTAGTGAGCAAAATAAACCACAACAATTGTTTAAATAACTGGGTTTTATTGTTATCTATAAAGCAGCAACATTAACCTTTCAAAATCGTCTAATCTCAACATCACCTAGCATTCAAAAGACATCAGAGTATCTATCAAGCCAATCCAACGTTGCCAAATATATCTAACGTCTACCCCAAATTGATTTTCCAGCTTTAAAAAGTCCTGAAACACAAGACAGTAGTGAACAAGTTGTTTACTTATTTTTCATTGTATTCACATTGTATGCATTCATTAGAGAGATTTTGAGTTGGACATGACACTCTAGATCGAAAAGTGAAACTCGTTATTATTACGTTACCGAGATGGCAACAGAATTAATACTATCGTATGTAAAATTTTTGCATTTTTGAAATATTGACAAATATACACAGTGTTCCATTTAAAAATCGGAAGTTATAATTTGAGGTAACCATCACAATATGGTATTTTGGTAGGTGAACACCTTAGGCCAGTTTAAAAATAATTAATAAAAAATAGCAGCCTGAAAGTGATCTCGTTTACGCTAGGTATAATGGACCCCTAAAAAGAGAAAAGTAGGTCCTGAATAGCATTAAGCACACTGTCATCACTGTTTCGTTACAAAAATTAATCTCTAAATATTAGTCTCGTTGACCGACGCTTGACGTCACGCTACTCTACCTAAATTATGTGGCTATGGTACCACCATTTCGTCCGGATTTGCGTTCATGGGTTGTAGCTGGAATACTAATTGGATAACTTTGATAAATACGTTACTTAAAGCCAACGGACGTATTAGCTTGATAATTTAGTGCAAAGCTTTAATAAATGGTTCTTTTAACAGTTTTAACTGAATACTTAATTTGTATGAACGAATACACTTATTATTCTAAGATTAATTGTTTTATTGACAACACCTTAGGGTATTATCACAACCTGGGGGTATGAATTTTACAAAAAAGAAAATTTTAATCACAATTTTTTTAAATGTGTACTTTTTCTTACAAAAATGTTTTGGAAACTTTTTGGAAATATATTATTTCTGAATAACAAATTTTCAAATATAAAATATTTCGGAAATAGAATTCATAAATTAATTTTATAGTTAATGTACAACGCTGCGAGAAGTGAGTTAATGCTTTATAGATCAAATTTGCCATATTTTAAAATATTACGTAACCAGTGTTGTAAAAGCATATTACATACAAATGGAAAAGTTACCAGTTTCATGTTCCGTGAGTGCATAATTGCTTTACAACATGCATTACGTACTATACTTGACCTACGAGCACTGTCACTTGACATTTTTACTAAGTATGTAGATGTACTTTTTCAAATAATGTAACAATTAACTAAAACTTCGTATTATCCAGTCGAAAAAGTTTGTTTGTATTTTGTCTCTGACAGTTGCTATGATTACAGATGCTGACAGGCGATCGAGCGTTCATGGCCTACTTACGGAATATTGAAGATCCCGCATAAATGCATTCAACTATGCGTTTTGTTTACGGTGACCGTGCAATTTGTTTACCATGTGTAATAAACCATTTACTGAGCCCGTAGGTCGTGTGTTTTTGTCTATTTTCTATAATGGTTGTAGATAATAGCTATTTACCCAGCTAGTGCGGAAAATAACATATTTCTGCACGCAATTGCCGTTGACTGAGCGACGTCAACAGTCGAGTGCAGAAAAGACACTTTCCACATGTGTTAGGTACAACGTTTTTCTACGTGGGTCAAGAAAATTAACTAGTTTTAATAATTAATTTAAATAATTTATTTCAGTATATGCGTCAAAATGAAAATATAATTCATAATTCAAACATATTATTTTTATATTAACAATATTAATGGTAAAATAACAGTTACTTGAATCTGTTAAATGATGGCTGAAGTTACTTGGTTTTTAACAAGTATGGCAAGATTTTTTGCCATTTCAAAATTATTTATACCTTTTATGTTCAACATGAGGTGGTTGAAGACCAATTGGTGTTGGTTGCTTCCTTCAAACTTTCAGCACTAGTCCGGAAAGCACTAGTTTTCGGCGCGCACCTAGAACAATTTTTTTCCGCAATTGTTTATTGTAATTTTGATGTGCTTCCAATTTTTAATTTCTTCGTAAGCAACAATACATTCCTATTGTAACCGTAATAAAATTGTTATCCGAGATTTTTGCAGATTTTTGCGCTTTGGCGTCCCTAAATACCGAAAAACATATTTTAGCATTTTCGTCTTTCTATCGTTCTGTCGATCTGGCTGTGCGTGGAATAGCTTACTTCTGATTGTATTCAGTGTACGAAGTTCAACTGTCATATGAATTAATGAAATCATAATATGAACTGGCAATGTTTTGGTAAAATAGAGGAATAAAGTGGCGGCGTAATGTTTAAAAAATTAAAAACGAATTATTGAATTGAACCAAGTGTGGGATAGGATAGGGATATCTTGGAAAATATATGGTGCGAATCCAAGATGTCGGAATGGCGGACTAATAAAATATTTAAATAATCAGTACTAGGAATCGATTTATTCATTTGACCTCAAATTTTGCACAAAAATCAAATAATACAGCGTTGAATTGGTAAAATTTTAGTACTTATGACAAAATAAAATGGGGGCCTAATAAAAAGTTTAAAATTCCATTCCTTGGGATAAAACCTTGGTCTTATTATTTAGATTATAAAACTATAATGATTAAAAAATGGTAAAATTAAACAAATGAAAACTCGATAAAAATGTTAATACTCGCAACATGTACAAATATTACGGTTTATATATGCACTTAGTTATTTGGTAAAAACTCTAAACATTATATAAATTATACACATTTAATTTTTCATAATAAAAGGAAAATTTCATAATTATGAAGTTCCGTACCAAAGTAAAAAATAGGTAAAGCTTTCGAGGAGCTTTTCGTAGTGGAGCATGACGCATTTATCAAAACTTTTAAGTTGTGCTATGTTTTAATTACATTTCAACTGTAAATTTTTTTTCTGATAAATCTGATATATAAGGTCTAAAAGAATTTGGAATAGGTTTATTTTGATTTTGTCATCATTTTAAAAGCAGATTTAAAATTAACAGGAAATGTTGCATAGGTGAAGTAAAACCCCAAGGCAATTATCCAAATTCATCCACTATTAAAACAAAGAAAGATTCCTTTTCCGTTTTAGAATTGTCTGATGTAAATGTTATGCTTTCATGATACCTATACCTCTTTTTTTCGATTAGTTTATACATTTATTTGTTTTTGTAAACGATGTTCGATTTATTGATTAAGGTCCCATTAAACTAAATAGTCCCTAGGCCTGTGACTACTGCATATAATATACAATACGCCCCTGTTTATTACAGTATGAGAGCCAAACTGCTATTTGAAACTTATCGTTGGCGTCGGTAAAAAAAAATTAACGTTATACGAATTTTAGGCAGTGACAAATAGATCGTAAAATGTATACCAATGCTATTAACGGAATGCCATTAGCATCATTTTTTGTGGATTGCGGTATCTGGGTTTTTCTTGACATATTAATAGGTATTTAGTTGAATTTCCCTAAAAAATTATTCCAAGGAAAGTAATGGAATTACCGTCTTTAGTAGTTTAAATTCTATTGTTTTCTCGATTTTTTGCATAAATATGTTGGTGGCATCACAAAAGAATTCTGATTTTTTCCATTGTACAGGGTATTCGAATTTCGATGGTTTTGCGGGGTATCTCCCTTATTACTGAAGATAGAGAGATGCGGTTTTCTCTACACTGTGCTACTTTTTTATGAAACCAAAGAAGCCACAAACAAATTTTTCCTAGACCTCTTCGTTTTTGAGATACAGGGTGAAATTGAAAATTTTGCGTTTTTGGGTACCCCTCGTATCTCGATGGCCTGGCAACTTATCGAAAAGGTGACAACTAACTTCGATAGAGTTTTTTCCGTAGAATCCAGTGGCGTAGTCAGTTTTTGTTTAGCTACTATCGTTTTCGAGATATAGACTAAAGTTGGGTTTTTTTAAATGGGATACCCTGTATTTTTTAATATTTGGTTTCCGCTCATTTTTAGCTTCTCAAAAATAAATATAATACTTGATATTTATTTCAATCCGGTAACGACAATTAAGTCAATTTAAAGAAAGTTTAATCTGTTTTTCTAGTAGGCCATTGTGTGTTAATTTTCTAAATCTTAATTATCTGTACCAAAGTTTGTTATAATATCATTATTAAACAATAAATCAGTTAACAAAGATTCATACTCTCTAATTTTTACGCTAGGGAAACACACAAACATCTATGAAATCTACTAAAAACACATATTATAAACTAAAAATATATACATATGACGATAACTTAATTATTTTTCTAATGTTGACAATAAAGTTGTATTCTTACTATTAACTAAATTAGAAAAAAAGGCTATGCAGGGTGTAGAAATTGCCGATAATGTTCGAACTGTTCCCCATTATACCATATACACATATCACACATCTTTCTTATTCTACTTAGTGCGTTAAGCATAATCATTTGGCGAGCTTGTAAATATCTAATCAACGTCATTTGTTGTAAATAAAAGATTTTTAGTGTATAATAGGTATATATATTTTTTTACTAGATTTCCTAAGTATTTGTGTTAGTTGTGTTGTCCAGGGTAAATACTAAATACTAGGTATGTATCTTTGTTTATTGATTTATTGTTTAATAATGATATTATAACAAACTTTGGTACAGATAATTCAGATTTAGAAGATTAACACACAATGGCCTACTAGAAAAACAAATTAAAATTTCTTTGAATTGACTTAATTGTCGATACCGGATTGAAATAAATATCAAGTGTTATATATTTTTGAGAAGCTAAAAATGAGCGGAAACCGAATATTAAAAAATATATAGGGTATATCATTTAATAAAACCCAACTTTAGTCTATAACTCGAAGACGATAGTAGCTAACCAAAAACTGACTACGTCACTGGATTCTACGCAAAAAACTCTATCGATGTTAGTTTTCACCTTTTCGGTAAGTTGCCAGGCCATTGAGATACGAGGGGTACCTGAAAACGCAAAATAAAATTTTGTATTTCAAAAACGAAAAGAGCTAGCAAAAATTTGTTTGTGGCTTCTTTGGTTTCACAAAAAAGTAGCATAGCGTTGCGAAAACCGGATCTCTCTATCTTCAATAATAAGGGACATACCCCGCAAAAACATCGAAATTCGGATACCCTGTACAATGACCTGAAGACATTTTTTACTTTTGTAGAAAAATGGCTTAAACAATTTATACGTTTTTAAGTTTCCTACAAAGCTGTTCTAAATTTAGACGTCCACGTCCAATACATAGCCTACAAAATAACAAAAACCACATAACATACAGAACTTTCGAATTTTCCATATAATTTTTCTTGATTCTAAGTAATTTTGTAAAATTGTGTGAAAACATACTTCTGTTGGTCATCAATGCAATAAGTATACCAAATTTTAGTTATTTGTGTCTAATAGAAGAGTCAAAAGCTGCAGTTCAATTTGGAAATTGAATCGTTTGTAGTTTTTGTGCAAACGGACTAACTTGAATGTTCTATTAAATACAGACGTCTATGTCCAGTACAAAGCCTCCAATCAACAAACAACACATAACATACACAAGTTTCGAATTTTCTAGATAGTTTTACTTGTACCCAAGTAATTTTGATAAAAAATTCTGAAAATAGACTCCTGTTGGTCAACAAAACAATAGGCATACCATATTTTAGTTATTTGCATGTAATAGAAGGGTCAAAAACTGCAGTTCAATTTGAAAATTGAATCGTCTGTAGTTTTTGGGCAAACGGACGAAATTGAATGTTCTATTTTTTAAAATGCAGGTTTTTTTAAAATTCAGTTCTTTGATTATTAGAACGGCTTCTTTAGGTATATTTCCTGGACACTTTTTGATACAATCTTATTGCATGTCTTGGTTAGGTTTCGAATTTGAACCATTCTAGAATAAGAAGTATTGATTGGTTCACTGCAAATATGCCTAATATGAGTTTGAATATTTACTATATTAAATCCGTGTTTAATCAGCTTCAGATTTTGAACGGGCAGTGCAAGAAGGCGGACCAAAATGGAGGACATTTTCTTATTAATGAAACGGTGTCTTAGACTTGGAACTTAAAGGTTATGATTTATAACTCAAATTTAAAAAATCAAGATAGCGGGTTTAAAAGGGCGAACTTCGCCATTTATTAACCATCTCAAAATTTGGAGTTTAAGGTGTTTAAGGTCAATCAACATAAATTTTACTAGCATTAAAAAAATCAGTATGTTTAAACCAGAAATTTTAAGGTAACTACACACTAGTTCGTAAAGTAAATAACTTTTTCTACAAGCGTGCGGTAAGTTGCTAGTTTTTACACGTATTTAGTTTCCAAATGCAATTATCTTCCGTACACAAGACAGATATTAATGCGCGTTTACTTTTTAAGCGCTATTACTTTCAGCACATATATTAAAAGAATGTCTTTCACCTTATTTTATGCGCTTGCAGAAAAATGTTGTTCCTAAAGACAGTCCCAGATGATGTGTGTATTTAGCAGGGGCGTGCAGTCCTTGGAAGCAAGGGAAGCAGTGCTTCCCCAAAAAAATTACAAAACATCTTCTAAAAGGTAATTTTTGGAATAGGAAACCTTTAATTTAGTTTATATTAAAAATGCTAAAATATTATCTTAATTATTAAGCCCATATTAAATGCGGCCTTGACTTCGACCCAGCCACAATAGAATATCCTGTATGCTTGATTTCTTGTGAATCGAACCAGAGGTTATTGAATTTTCCACCGGCTGTTTGCAATTTTTGCATTTCAGTCGCGTGCTTTAAGTGGTGGCGGAAGCTATCGTTGGAGTAGGTTCTTTGTTTGAACGGCTATCCGTGTGTTGTGTGATATGTACGTCGCGTCGTGCATGGTGCGATATGGAAGACAATAATACGGACGTGGATATGCAAATACCGTCAACTTCGGCTGTCGGTAATAACGTTGAAAATGTTGGAGAATTTAGTAAGAAGAGTGTGTGTGGATGTGTGGTGTATGTCTTAATAATAAAGGAATTTTCAACATTAAACTTCGCTGATAAGCTTCAAATAATTTCCAAAGGAAGGGCAAAACCGTCTATGAAAAATTTAACCACAAAAATGAAAAACTGTATTAGACATTTTTATCCGGAAAAACAATACGAACAATTTAAATGGCTAACAGGGTGTGAAAATATAAGTAAATTATTTTGTTGGCCATGTTTACTTTTTGAAAATGAAAAAGGTCTCTGGAATAAAACTGGTTTTTCCGATTTAAACAATTTCCATAAAGCTGTAAAAAGACACATTATGTCCAAAGCGCATTTACAGGCCGTCATAAAAGAAAAAGTCTTCGACAAAACCAGAATTGAACACGCCCTTAATAAACAGTTGGAAATTAGTCACCGCAGTCGAATCCGGAATGATTTAATTTCCACTGTTGCAACCATTATTTTAAAAAGAATTAAGCAGGAGATTGGCGAGGCGCGGTTCATTGCTATTGTTCTGGACCAATGAATTTTAACCAATTATCTATAGTAATACGCTACATTAAAACAGAGGGAAGTATTCAAGAGCGATTTTTAGGTTTTAAGAATGTGTCCGAAAATCGATGCATTATATACCGTAGTTTATAACGTTACTAAAGAAATTAATGGAGAGAAAAAATTAATTGCTTAAAGATATGATGGAGCTGCAGTGATGGCAGGAAAATTAGGGGGTCTGCAAGCTAAATTTCGAGAAACTTCCCCAAGTGCTGTGTTTGTCCATTGTTTTGCTCATAAATCAAATTTAGTTTTATCCCAGTCCATCAATCACATTAAAGAGTGTAAAGTATTTTTCGTTACTTTAAGTGGCGTAGCAAACGTACACAAGCTTTGGACTCCATTGTCCACAATCGATTGCCCAAAGTAGCTCCTACTAGGTGGAACTATAATGGAAGACTTGTGTTAACAGTATCTGAAAATCGTGAATCACTGATTGAACTATTTGAGAATATAATAGAAAATAACGAAACGTGGGACTCAGAAGCAATAAATAGTTTGAGGGTGTTTTTGGACTGTTTGAAACGAGATATTAATTTTAGTTATTTGTTGAACATGTTTTCAGAAATATTTCCATTCTCGGACAATGTTTTTAATATATTACAAACTAAAACAAATGATATTGCTTTTTCCCTAAAAAAGTGGATGATTTGAAGTCCATGTCAAGCCAAAAAAGAGATGACTTTGACGTATTTTGGGAGAAAACGATGACGTTAAATGTAGAGCTACAAGCCAAGCTTCTTCGAACAGACAAGGTGGTAGATGTTCAAACATCATACAGACGCCTCTTATGAAATAATCGATCAAATTCAGCAACAAATAAACTATAGATTTAACGATTTAAATGATTTTAAATTCCTCAAGCTCTGCAATTTTGATGCATTTAAAGGAAAAACTTTTTCAGGAAATGCTTTTAAATCTCTTGTTTTTCATTATGGCCAGTTCTTCGACCGAGTGTTGCTGCGATCTGAACTAAAAGTGATTTACGAAACTGATGACATTAGCGCAAAAAATAACGCTAAGGAACTAATGCAATTTTTAAAAGACAAGTTCGTCAGTAGAACGCAGTTTTTTAACACTTAAACGTATAAAAAATTTCGTGAGAAATTCAACGGGGCAGAAGAGACTTTCTCATACATCGTTGTTGTCCATTGAAAATAAACTTCTCCAAAATATGTCGGAGCATAGACGTTTTTATGATGACGTCATTGACGAATTCGCCGAATGGCGAACAAACAGGGCGGCGTTGGACATTTGCCATTCCCGTTTCAGGAGTATTATAGTACTACATATACCTAATTATTTTTTTACCTACCCTATTTATTTATTTTACTTGCAGTACGCTCCTGTTTAATTATAATTACACTTTTAATAAATGTTTTATAAAAGGCTCTCAAAGAGCAAAAGTATTTTATAAGAATCACCAAGATAATAAAAATATTTTATAATATGGAAGCCATGTTTTTGCTTTTTCCAATTCATTTTACGGTGGCCATTTTTAAATATATATATTTTCTTAAATTGCCAATGAAGAAATGCGTTAACTAACTACTTTAATATTCATGTAATGATCAGAGATAGATCCTTCGGACTTTTCAATTACAATGCAGTTCAGAAAAAAAATTTAAAAAAAAGAAAAATCAAAAAGCGAATTTTTCACCTTTTTTCCTATATAAACCATATATTACACCAAAAAAATTCTTCCGCAGTAAAATATCAACTCTCAGATTGCTTATCGAATTTGTAAGTTTGGTATTGGATGTGTATATAGCAACCCTAAATTATTTAATATTGCTGTTGTCGTTTGACAGACATGTACAATACAGAAAAAGCAGATGTTCAGCATGTTTGTTATCTGAAGAGCCATTAAAAAGTAAATTATTCTCAATCAATATAATTAAACAAGGGCCGTTTACTAGCTAAAAATTGAAGTACCAATTACCACAATTCCGAAAAAAGTAATTCAATGACCAAATACTTTTAAAAAAGTATTTCATTCCCGATATAATTACCGTGATTCAAATACTGCGAAGTAATTAACAATTTTAAACGTAATTTAATTACTATCAATATAATTAAACAAGGACCATTTACTTTTATGTTGTTAGATAAAACAAAAAAGCTACCTCTGGTATATTAAAAGAACTTTTATTGTAGCTTAATAAATATTCTAAGATTGCCACAATTTTAAAATTTTATTTAGTTCTATAACTGTTTTCAATAAAATTATTTTATAATTGTTGCAAACTAAGTTTTAATACAATTTTCTAAATGTTTATACAATAGTCCGGTAGAAGCTGTGGATGCAATAATAAAACAAATGAAAGAACTAAATGGCTGCACAAGGGTGCGCCCTTTTCGGGTTTATAGGCGTTGTATAAACACTACTAAAACGTTTATTACAACAACCTTATTTTATAAAAATAGTTCTGTAAACGTTCTTAGGCCATTTATAAAACAGAAAACTGTTAGTTGGGACGGGTAAGAAATTCTTAATTTCTTAATTAAAAAAAAATAAAATTTTAACAAAACCTTTTTACGTTTTAAATATTATAGCCTAATAGTAACAAAAGCTTAGTTAAAAAAATTAACTAATAATATTTTATTTTTAAATAAAATGATTTTTATTTAATTTAAAAAGAAGCTTTTGTGACTATTTGGCTTTACTTTCGAGCATAATTGCTTTCTCTATATAAACTATACATTTTTTTTATTAAAAATTTAGTAACTTTCTTATTTAAAAAATTATTGCCATTTAGAAAACCTATATTTTAAAACAATTGGCAAATTTCCTTTACCCGGAACTTCCCTCGTTATGAATCTTGTCTTTTATTAGGAGTAGTAAAGTGTGACCCAATTTAGTTCAGTACGGCGCGATTTTGTTCCATCATATTGGATTCCTACCAATATTTTACCAGTTCAAGCTACACTTGATTTTTGGGCATAATTTAAAATAAATTCAATAAAAGGTTTTTACATTCACACAAACCGGCATTTTGTTAGGTAATGTTGAATTCGTATCAGTTTATCCCTATATCACATTTAATATTTCTGCAAAATTTAAATTCAATTGAATTTTTTCAAATTTTATTTTGTTTCGCCATCTTGAATGAATATCACAAATTTACCAATTCTTGACTATATTACACTTAGTGCTTGCACAAAATTTAACATTAATGTAATAAGTAGTTTTTTCAGTCTGATTTTTGAAATATTTTATTTGGCCGCCCTTTTTTTGTGCAAAATGCTAGGGTGGTTGCCCACAGGATGATAATGGCATGATTTACCGCGTGGGATATTCCCTGCCGTTTTCACCAAGTTAAGTTTATGCGACATTCGTTGTGATCACATTTTTAATCTTTGTGTTAGTGTTAAGTGATTTCAAAAAGGAAAATTTTTAATCTAACTAGTTTTTGTAAGATAAGTATTTACTCAAAACTGTAAATCATAAAAACAGTAAACCATTCATCATAAAAATCGTAATCTCTCAAAACGATTCAATATAAAAACTATATTTTATCAAACCCAATCATCATTAAATTCATAACATGTCAAACCATACAACTTTGTTCCGCAATTGTTTATTGCTATATCGCACTTGATTTTTGAAGCACAAAGTTTGAAGTCAATTGTAAGATTAGTTTTTTTAAACGATTTTCTAAAACTATGATTAGTCCGCCATTTCGTTTTGCTATATTAGATTCGTACCAAAATCTCACCAATAAGTAATTTTCTTGCACGTTATTTTCAAACATTTTATTAAGTCGCCGTACTATTTCGCCATATTGGATTCCTGCCAAAGTCTAACCAGTTCATTTCTATGCTCACACTTATTTTTTTAACAGAAAATTTGACGTTAACAAAGAAAATAATTTTTTTATATTGATTTTAAAAACTTTTTATTAAGTCACCATTTTGTTTTTCTTTGTAGGGTTCGTACCAAGATCTTACCAGTTCATCACTAAATCAAACTTGATTTTAAAGTATTTTTTCTTACACCAATTTTTTAAGAATTTTATTAGGGCAACACTTTTACTAGCTGTTTTATCTCACACTTGATTTTTGTACAAAATTTGGAGCCATTTGAGAAGATTTTTTACAATAATTTTTTAAACATTTTATTATACCATCATTTTGTTCCGCAATATTGAACTACTACTAAATTGTTAATAGTTCATCCCCACATGACCTATGATTTTGGTTTCAAATTTGAAATCAATTGGATAAGTATGCCGCGAACAGACAAACAAACCAAAGGAATTGAGAAAACATCTTTTTCGACATCTATATATAGGACGTCTGAAATATAAAAATGTGAAAAAAATCTCGAAGGGTGATTACGATTACAATACTTCCTTATTAGGAGGGAAGTAAAAAATAATTCCGGTACCGGCAGAGCTGTCACGATTACTTTCAAATATATATATATATATATATATATATATATATATATATATATATATATATATATATATTCGATAATGCTTATGTTTCTTGGGTATAGGTTTTTTTTCGGTGAAATGAAACTACGCTATATTCTTGACGTTTCGTCCGTCCTAGAAGGCTTTTTCGAGTTATTTAATTATTTTTCATGGCAACCTGGAAGTATTTAAAAACTGTTATATTTAGAAAACACAGATTGTTAAAATATTTTGTAAAACATGCACATTCATATATTCTTAGACAAAAATTAAAATTTAGCTATATACAAGTAAAAAAACACAAAAAAACTAAAGGACAAACAGGAAATTAGTACGTACCTCGGAAATTGGTATTAATTTATTCATATATATGTTTAGGTTTGTACTTGTGTTCTCCCTTGGCGATTAAATTTTTAAATTACCATACTCCTAAGAAATACGTTTTTTGTTCCTTTTTTATTAATTTAATCTATAGGCAGAATCAGTAATTCAAGATAACAGTTTGGAATATTATGAGAAATTAATATAGCTATTTTACTTGTCCATCTGTCTGCAAAATCGATTTTGAGGTAGGTACTTGTATTTACAACATTTTTACATTCAACTAAGTGTGGTAATTGACTTGGTTCCTTTCTTGCCTTTGATCTCGTTTTAGGTTTTAGCAACCGACTACTTTGGTTAAAGTATGAATTATTAGAAGCAGGGAATAGCCATAGTCATTCTTATTAGACATATGAGACAGGCATACATAGATGTGGCAGACAATTTCATATGCGAAACTTGTATAAGGCAAGGACGAAGGCGGAGGCGAATTTTCCTTGGAATTTTCTCCTGTAGAACATAGAATTTGGTTGGCGATGCTTTTTTTGTTCTCCATGGATCCGTCCACATATGATTCTGCAACTTTTGTCGATTGCCATCCCCCGAGACGTTTCAAATTAGTAATATCCACACCAGCGTCGGCCAACATAGTAGCCGAAGAGCGTTTATAACAGTGTCCAGTAAAGGTTTCTGGATTTGGAAGACTCAAAAAAGCAGCCACGTCCGATGGTATCTTACCAATCTTATTAATGCCAACAGTTTGAGTAGTACATTTACCTTTTTGGAAATTGACAAAAAACCTTTGAAGTGGTGTAAGCAGAGATATGTACTTCTCGATTAAATTAATATTTTTTTCTTCAGTTATAACAAAGTGTCTACTCTGGTAAGTCTTGCTATCTGGTATTTTCACCAGAACCAAATCTTCTTGTTCGACTACGCTTTCACACAACAGATGAGTTAATTCTTCACGACTGCAGGCTCCAGCGATTCCAATTAGTGTTGCGACTTTGATTAGTAAATAAGTATCGTCAGGTGCAATGCTTAAAAATTTTTCAACATGTTCGTGGTTTAAAATTTTAGACTTTTTTTTATCTAAAACCTACCATTTTCTTTTTTAAATAAGAAATCAATTTAAAATGCCTGCTAATATCAACGTTTTTTTACTTCCACACCTAATATTTGCGGGAAAACCAATTTTCCGCATGGATAAATTTGACTTACATTTTTAACGTCTTGCTTGTCATTTACAGCATATTTTTCTCTTTTTATATGAATCATTTCTTGAGTTTTCGATACCTTTGATATGTGTCTAATATTTTTGTATTAGCATAATCAAATTCATGTTTGGTTGTTTGCTCGTGTTTATGTAGACCTGTTGATTGGTATATTATACTGGTATATAATTGGCATTTGGGTTTTATTAATTTTTAGACAACATTTAAAAACTCAAAATGATGGTGCCAATTTTGTCATTTGTGTAGATTCGACTAAAAATCGGTATATGGGAAATGTGGGGTTATTACCAGTGCAAATTATGATGCTGCAGTCAACAATAAAAAATTAAAAATGGCGGAAAAACTGATTACAAGATTTTCTAGGACTAAACATTATAAAATAAATAGCACATTTAAAAAAACTAAACTAAGCATATTTCATCTGACAATGCAATGCGGAACTCTATAACATCCTTTTGATCTCTTGTGAAGCTTTTATTAATTTTAGTTTTCAATCAAAATATAATCTGATTGGATGTTGAAAGTAGATAAATTGCTTGCAAAAAAGGTCAATTACGCCGAAAGTAGTTAACTACTTGACCAAGTAACTGAATTACTCAAATCTAATTCAATTACTTTTGCAGTAATTCAATTACTGCAAAAGTAATTGAACTACTACTTTAAAATGAATTACCAACTACATTTATTTTCTTGCTAGTAATTGAAATTCAGTTACAATTACTTTATTTTAAAAAGTAATTCAATTACTGAAAAGTATTTGAGAGCGATTTTTCAATTGCTGTGATTCAATTACCGACAGCTCTGGGTACCGAGGAAGTTCAGGAAAGTTGGGAGTAATGTTCAATTTTTTTTAATACTTGCGTGGTTGTAGTGAAAGTAGATCATTTTGATTCACAGCTATCCTCAATGCCTTATTAAAGCATACTTATGGAGTTTCTTCCATTCGTAAAAAAAGTAGTTACATTTAATAACTATTAGTTTTCAAGATACTGGAAAATAAATATATATTTGAAATTATCTTTATATGAACCTTTTTCTCATATCTTTGGCTAGAATTCACCATAACCTAATTTTTAAATATCTCTTTGAAACACCCTGTAATTTACATAAATAAATTTTTTTCGTGTACTAGATAGAAAACCCGTTAATACGTCAAAAATTACAATGACTTTTTGATATCTACCCCAGTTTTTGCTTAAGCCGAAATTAGTTAATTAAGTTAATTGCCTACCTAGACTTCCTTTTGATATAATACTTAAATAAAAATGTCATTGCACCCAAAATGACATTGGCCTGGATTGCCTTCTTACTATTTTGAATATATTTCATTCTATGGTTTGTATATGTTTTGTTTCATACATTATCATAAACAAATATAAAAGTTAAGATACATTTTCGAGAAAATGAAAAAGATAATGGCTTATTGCACCTAGTTAAAGGCATTTCTGAACTATTAGCTACGTCCGTAGATAAAAAATATGTTTTTTTTTGTCAAATGTATACTACAGTTATAATATTTACCTGTATATTATGTACATCAGTAGGCTTCTTTGTATTTACATTTTAGTTTCATTAAAAATTTTTAATAAAACAATAAATCTACGTCAATGGCGGTACCAAGAGAAATTTGTATGTGTGTGGTGTTTTTCCAAATTTAATTTAAATCGGTGTATTTTATGTTAATACGTGTTTCTTTTTAATGTATACCCTCGAAAATCATATATCTACACCACCGGCCTCTATAGTTTTTTGACCTCTAGATGTTTACCTACATTATTCCTTTTTTTTTCTTTAATTTTATTGAAATCGGTTTTGGCGTTTGCCAAGTTTACGTGACACCTGATCTCTATATTCAAATACACAATGTTGTACTCATTTTGATTCAGGTCTTTTTTCAAAATAAATAAATATATAGATATTTATATATATATATATATATATATATATATATATATATATATATATATATATGTATATGTCAATTATCTACCCCAATGAGTCCCACAATGTTATGGCTCAAAGACATACGCTATTGTTAATTTTCTTGATCGGGTTACAAATTACCAATAAAACTTAAAAGGAAAATGAGTTCTTAGTCTATATATCTATGACTTACACTTTTTTTTATGTCAGGACATTTACCCAAAATACTTTGATTTTCAGTTTAATTGAAATCGGTTTGGGAATTCATAAGATTAAATATTCCAAACCTCTTAAATTTATCCATGAAATACACCCTTTATCTAAAGTTAATCATCGCCAATCATTGGCCAAAACTTTTGAAAAGAATACTCTAGTTATATATTTATACTTTTATTTTGTTTTACTGTTCTCAAATTATTGTGAAACCACATTCACCTCGAATACGGCGTACGGAAAAGTGCATATTTCCGCACGTATTTTAGCTTGGAAAGTTGTACTTTTCCGCACTAGTGTGGAAAATTTATTTTTCCGAATCTGCAAGCTGCAAAAGACGTTGAGTTGTTTCCCAAAAAATCGAAGGAAAGGTATGAAAAAGAAACTTTTACTAAATGGTGCCATGAACAGCACGTAAAAAATTTAAAAGAGGAAGTGTTTTGGCGTATATCTAAGCAAAACCTGCCGACCCAATAAATTGTGGTCCAGATATTCAATGCTTAAGAAAGTTATTGAAATTCAAAAAAATGTGGATATTGCTCGATATTTTAAGCTTATGTCTTACCTAAAAAAAAAAGAAACATGTGGATTCCAGCCAGAAAAATCGGTAAATTTCCTTTACTCGGAACTTTCCTCGTTATGAATTATTACTTTTATTGGGAATAGTAAAGTGTGACCCAATTTAGTTCAGTACATGGTCACAGTATATATATGTTACATATACTGTCTTTTCATTTCAATTGGGCGCCATTTTGTTCCATCATATTGGATTCCTACCAATATTTTACTATTTTCTTTCTACCTATTCCACACTTGACTTTTGGGCATAATTTAAAATAAATTCAATAAGTAGTTTTTACATTGACACATACCGCCATTTCGCTACGTCATGTTGAATTCGTAACAGTTTATTTCATTCTCACATCTAATTTTTCTGCAAATTTTAAAGTCAATTGAACAAGATTTTTTATGTTGATTTTTTAAAATAATTATTTGGCCACCAGTTTGTTTCGCCATCTTAAATTGTAACATATATTATCAGTCTTTACCATCCCATTTAGAAACTTAATATCTGTAAAATATCTGCGGACCATGTAAAGACTGATAATATGGGTTTCATGCAGGATACAGAATCTATGTGTTCTGAGGATGCAACAATAAAGGTAGGTAAAGACTGATAATATGGGGTTCATGCAGGATATAGAATCTATATATGTGCCCTGAGTATAAAGTTGCAAACGTCGATTTAAAAATAGACATTTGTTTTTTTTACTGGATCCTTACTCTAAATAATACACCATTCTAACATAACAACAAGGGGATTGTTAACGAAAACCATTTAGAAACATAATATCTAGGAAATATCGGACCAATGGAGTAGGTACTGATAATATGGGTTTCATGCAGGATACAAGATCTGTATGTGTTCTGAGGATGCAACAATTAAGTTGCGAAACGTCGACAATTTAAAAAAAGATTTGTTTTTTTTTACTGGACCTTAACCCTAAATAATATACCACTCTAGCAAAAACTTTTTAACATTGTTCCGCCGTATTGGATTTTTACCAAAATATTACCAGATCATCCCTATATGACCCTTAATTGTTGGTCAAAATTTGAAGTTAATTTGGTAAGTGGTATTGTATTTAAACTAAACTATGTCTCAAACTGACAGACAGACGGAGTGACGGATTTGATAAAACATGTTTTTTGGCATCTAGGGACGCTAAAACCTGAAGATAAGTAGAACCTGAGAGGGTAATTTTTCACGATTACAAACATTTTATTTGGCCGCGATTTTGTTCCGCCATCTTGAGTTAATAATACAGTTTTACTAGGTCAGCCCTATACCACAATTAGTTATGCCACACAATTTGAAATCAACCCAGTAAATAGTTTTTTCAGGCTGAATTATTAAATATTTTATTATATCGCCATTTTGTTCTGCCATCTTGAATTCGTACCAAAATTTTAAGTTGATTCCAACATTGTAGTTGATGTTGTGCAAAATTTGAAATAAATTGGTCAAATAGTTTTTTTATAATAATTTTTTTAACATTTCACTAGGCAGCCATTTTGTTTTGCCATACAGGATTTTTACCAAAATATTACCAGATCATCCCCATATGACCCTTAATTTTTGATCAAAATTTGAAGTTAATCGAGTAAGTCGTCTTTAAGCTATACCGCGAACTGACAGACAGACTGACAGACGAACGGACGAAATAATAAAATTTATTTTTTGGCATCTAGGGACGCTAAAACGTAAAGATGTGTAAAAACTGAGAGGGTGATTTTTTCACGATTACAAACATTTTATTTGACCGCCATCTTGTTCGGCCAACTTGAATTAGTACCACTGTTTTACTAGTTGATCTTTATACCACAATTAGTTATGGCACACAATTTCAAACCATTAAACAGTTTTTCAGGCTGAATTTTTAAATATTTTATTAAGCCGCCATTTTGTTCCGATATCTTGGGTTTTACCAAAATGATGGCAGGTCATCCCCATATGACCCTTAATTTTTGACCAAAATTTGATCAAGTCAATCGGGTAAGTAGTTTTTTAGCTACGTCGCGAACAGATAGACAGACAGAACGACGGAATTGAGAAAACATGTTTTTCGTCATCTGAAACGTGAAGATCTGAGAAAGTCTTGGAGAGGGAATACTTTCCTTTTACGAGAGAAGTAAAAAGGGAAAATTTTGTACTAAAGACCAAATTTCAAAATTCATGTTGGAACCACCAGACGAAACGTATCTCATAATAAAAGAGACAGCTATCTTTGGATTAACCGGCGCGGCGCATGCCGTCGCGAAGAACTCGCCAAATAAAAAACACTCATAATATTACTCGAAAAATCACACTATTATAGCTGAAGTTTTTTCATCTCAAATGAGGTAAACAACAGATACTATCTAGACCTCTACAAAACATACGCAAATCTATGAAAACCTGACATTTCTCACAACAGATTCTATAAAAAAGGGAATGTACCGTAAAATATGTTGGCGTGAACAGTTTCGGAAAATATCCATCCGAAATCACAGCTTATCTGAATCTTTCCCATCCTGAATTATATACACAGTTGGCAGGCAATGAGGAAGGGATTGGAGTGATGGGGGGGGGGGGTGGATATCGACAACCGTTGCGGAAGATTATTTGGAAGAATCGACGAAAATGTCAAACCCAATTATCCCCCCAAATGTACTTCTTCAAGCAAAAATTTTGCCATGCCCAATCTCAAAAAAAAATCCAAGAGAATCAAATACAACCATGAATTCAACAACCACCCATACTGCTCAGCGATCAAACTGCAGAATGCTTCAAACTGCATCTTTACCATTAACATACATAATAAAAACTAGGATAGTTATTGTAGTTTCTCTTTATTTTAATAAATATTAATAGAATTTAATTTTTTCGTTTGGTTTTTGCGTTTTCGGTACTCGACAGAACTTGTTAGGAAATATACCATTTCCATGCTCTAGGCCTAGAGACTCTAAAACCTCGAAAAAAAATGTTTTTAAAAGTTTCGCAAACCTATTACCAAAGACAAATATGCCTCCGTATAGACAAGCCAACCAATGTTAAATAAAATACCCCTAAATGGTTCCCAACTTTGCTACTTCCTATAGTAAAAATCCATTAAAAGAATTCCACGTAGCTCGGCACAATTTCACACCCTGTGTTGCCAGCACGTAGCAGTCTTATTACCTCGGAATTGAATTACGCATACAAATATTTTTAATTAAATAGACGAAACTCGCGCACTCGGCAACTCTGCGACTAATCTTATAGCGCGCGAGCTAATACTTCGATTAAACGCCGAAACGACCTCTTAAACGTGGTAAATTCATTGTGTATCTGATGGACCGTCTAAGCGAAATATAATGAGTCTTTGATAATACTTCCACTATATAATAGCCCATACATTTCATTATTAATGTAAAACGTAGGCTATACAGCAGAAGTAAAAATATATTAATTTCAAACAACTAAATGCTTTAGTACTCCTATATATTATTTAAAAATAGGACAACAAATAGGACATGGATGCCGCCGCCAGGATGAAATCCCGGTGCCGGTGGGGGCAAAAAATAAAACAACAAACAAGACTAAAAAAATCATCCCTTATGTATCATGGTAACAAGAATTAAATCGACTTCTGCATCGTCTTTATTTTTTTATCACAACGTTTCGGCTGATTAATATCTCGGGTCGTCTTCAGGTGTATACTTTATTCACCTGAAGATAGCCGAAAATATTAACCAGCCGAAACGCACTGAAAAAATTAAACATAAGGGTAAGAAAAGTGCAAAACGCCTCTGTCATCTATATTCTATAGTCGGGCCTAGGGGCTGTCGCTCATTAGAGTATCAGCAACTAGGTCCTCTTGCCTATTAGTTCCCAGGGGGGATATACCTGCTTATTGCTAATAGTCTTAATAATACCGTATTTTTTCTTATTTCTTCAATATTGTTTGTTTACTATTCAATTTCTTCTGACGTAAAACACGTGTTTATTTTTTTTGTTCAGTGGCTAGAATGTAAATTAAAGTCAAAAACAAAAAAATATGCGTAATTGTTAATAATTAAAAATATTAATCAAAGAGCTAATATTTCCATCAACAACCGCTTAATTAAAATTATTTCCCTTTGTTGACGTCATTTCATCTTCAGCAGCCGGTATGTTCCACTGAAAAAATTAAACATAAGGGTAAGAAAAGTGCAAAACGCCTCTGTCATCTATATTCTATAGTCGGGCCTAGGGGCTGTCGCTCATTAGAGTATCAGCACCTAGGTCCTCTTGCCTATTAGTTCCCAGGGGGGATATACCTGCTTATTGCTAATAGTCTTAATAATACCGTATTTTTTCTTATTTCTTCAATATTATTTGTTTACTATTCAATTTCTTCTGTCGTAAAACACGTGTTTATTTTTTTTGTTCAGTGGCTAGAATGTAAATTAAAGTCAAAAACAAAAAAATATGCGTAATTGTTAATAATTAAAAATATTAATCAAAGAGCTAATATTTCCATCAACAACCGCTTAATTAAAATTATTTCCCTTTGTTGACGTCATTTCATCTTCAGCAGCCGGTATGTTCCCAAATACCCATATCATTACCAACGCACATGGTGACTCTAAACATCACAACTCGTTGGTAATAGATCTATGGGTACCCCCACTTTCTTTCGCTCTCAAGCAGAATGAAAATCCTTAAATTATTAGCTAATTGTTCGCTTTATTTAGTTCTTAAAAGTTTTTGTTTCTTGTAGTGGTGGCACTGAAATAATCCCCATAACTCGTGAATACTTTTGGAATTACGTGTGGATTTTAACTTGTCGAGAAAAAAATATTTTTAATTTTAGGGGTTGTGGATATTAGTGCAAGTTTATTTCATCACATAGTTTCTTAAAAGGTACGTTAACATTGTTTTTAGTTAATACACTTTTGCTACTTAATTATTATTAAAAAAAAATTTTTATATTCACTTAAAATATATTTAATAAAAAATAATTAAATTTCTGCCTAACGCCTCAGTTTATTTTTTAATTAACATTATATTATTAATACTGTAAAATTTTATTGAAACTGGTCTGAAATTATAATACAACGACGGCCAAATATCACATTATGTCATAAAATGCATTTAACTAGTGATTAAAAAAATGTAGAGCAACTAAAAAATTAGCATATCTAAGATGTTATTCACACTTTCCAAAAACTTACGTCGTTTATGTAACAAAATAATTAGTGGGCCTCTTTCACTTTGTTGTGTCGAAATATTATCAAACACTAAACAAACAACTGGGCTTTTACATCTCCTGGGCCGGTTATTTAAATGTATTTGGGTCATAATCTATAATATTTTCTGCTCAGAAAAAAATATTTAGAATAGTCAGTTGTTTTCTTTTGACCGCCGATCAAATTTTAAAATAATAATCAAAGCCTGAACAGAACTTGCATATGAATTTCATTAGCTATATTCAATAAATTTGGTTTCTAGT
The DNA here is from genome assembly GCA_030620095.1 of Kuschelorhynchus macadamiae. NCBI lineage: Eukaryota > Metazoa > Arthropoda > Insecta > Coleoptera > Curculionidae > Kuschelorhynchus > Kuschelorhynchus macadamiae. The sequence goes on along the minus strand of JAUTXW010001121.1, from coordinate 1,218,919 downwards.
TATGAATTAAAGATGCGGTGCATAATTTTTAATTTTATTTAAATTTATTTCTAATTATTTCAGATAGACAACATGATGCGTTTCGGTTTTTATTCATTTTTATTTTGGAAATTTGACTGTATGAAGTCTTCAACTTAAGACTTATTTACTAAGTATCGGGTGTATTTTTATAATTTAACAATTTTTCCTATTTTTATTTAAACAGTTACAAAAAAAAAACTTTAAATATAAAAGTTGTTGGGTTTGAGGTGACCCCCCATGAACTTTTTTTTCGCATACGGGTGGTCCAACAATGCGGTCCTGCCACCAACTTCATTTTTTTAAATTGATCACCCTATATTATCTTGATATTTGGATAGCTCATTGTGCCTTTTTCAAAAATGTTTAATATGTCTATATTTGGTTCAACCGTTTTCGCTCTACATTGCTCTAAAAATCCGGAAATAAGGTTTATTTCAGGTTGCTGCGTTTACTTTGTAAACTACGAAGGCAATAAGTGTTAATCTAGGTAGCCATGGAAAAAGTTAAACAAACCATGCAAACATTTCCTGCCGTTTTTATTATAATTTAACTAGGTATAATCATTTAGCATTGAGATCATGAAATGACTGCAAAAAGGAAAATTATACAATTATTTTATTTTATTACCCTGTTAGCTATTCTTTATAAGTTTTTAATAGACAAAATTATATAAAACGGTTTTATATTTTAGAATTTAAGAATTAATTTTTATAATATAACAAGTATTTAATTTTATTTTTTTGCAACTTAAGAATAAAAAACAAATAACAACTGTTAAACAAACTATAAATTTTATAAATGTTGGATATGACCACCATTATTGTCTATACATTTTCTATAATCCTCTTCCAATTTATTAATTGAATTTGAAATAAAATTAAAATGATTAGTATTTAAATTACATATGCTTTCCACAATTTCTCTTCTTAAATCATCCAACGTTCTGCTTCTTTCTTTATAGACCTCGTCTTTTAAATATCCCCATAAAAAATATCTAAGGGAGTTAGATCTGGGCTATTTGGTGGCCAATAAATAAACCCGTTTCGGTCAATCCACATATCACAGCAGCAGTTGTTTAAAAACCCCCTTACAGGGGCGACATTATGTGAGGGTGTCCCATCTTTCTGCCATATAAGATTAAAATAACTTTGCAGGGGTACGTTTTCCAAAAGATTCTCAATTTCGTTTTGTTAAAATCTTAAGTTTCTATGCCCATTTAGAGCACCTTCAAAAATAGTGGGACCAATCACCTTATTTCTCAGCATACCACACCAAACATTAATTGAAATTAAACGACCTTGTCGTTTAATTTCAATATATGCCTGTGGATATTCAGGTGCCTACAAATACGTATTTTTTCGATTATTCAGTGCGCCTCATCACTCCACAGGGTTTTATTAAAAAAATCATGATCCTCATTTTTGTGAAAAATCATTTGTTGGCAGAAGTTTAATCTTTTAATCGATTTATAGAAAGTTCCTGGACAGGCATTAATTTATTTGGATAATATTTGTATTTCTTGAACGTATTTTAAATTTGGGTTATTGATTTTCCAAAATACCTACTTGCGTCTCTAATTGAATGTCGCGGGTTTTCTAAAAGTAAGATTAATATTTTCAAAAAATTACCAAACAAAATGTTTAATAACCAACTTTTTAATAACCTTAAAAATATAGCAATACATATATTAATTTCTTCTGCTTCGTTTAAAGCAACTGTTCTGCCCTGGTTGGAACTTACATTCCAGGGTGGATGTGCTGGTATTCGGCTTGTGCATCCGAAGTATTAATATTTTTATAAAATAATCGAATTATTTCTAATTTTTCTTCTTCGTTATAAACCATGAAGAACAAATAATTTAATTTTTGACAAATGCTTTTTTATTTATTTTTTCCATGGCTACCTACACTTATTGCTTTCGTAGTTTACAAAGTAAACGCAGCAACCTACGATTTCGGTCCATGGCTACTATTAAAGGCACATAAAATAAACCTTATTTCAGGATTTTTAAAGCAATATGGAGCGAAAACGGCTGCACCAAATGTAGACATATTATACATTTTTGAAAAGAGGAAAATGAGCCCTATCCAAATATCAACAAAAATGTAGGGTGATCTATTTAAAAAAATTAAATTGGTGTCACTACCGCGGTGTCACTATATATATGTATATTGTTGGACCACCCTGTATGCTACAAAATTTTTTCCTGGGGTGTCACATCAAACCCAACAACTTTTGTATTTAATGTTTTTTTTGTATCCGTTTAAATAAAAATAGAAGAAATTGTTATTTATAAAAATACACCCTGTACATGTTTTTATTAGTTTGACGCCGACTTCATAAGTCATTTCCAAGATAAAATAAACTACCATTTTGTAAGTTTCAGTGTTTTTTCTTCTGATAAAAAAAAAGGCCTTTTTATATAAAAGAAGGGGCCTCATAGTTTTCGAGGCCTTAACCTAAGTTAAAATGTTGGTGCCCATAAGAAAATAAACAAGTACTAATTTAAACTTATTTTTTTTTAGAATCATGCAAATAATGTTACATGTCATATACGTGTCTATTCATATTTACAGAGAGAATCAACAAGACAAATTCTATTGTAAAACTGAATGTTGGTCTTCTAAAAACCTCGAAAACTATATAAAACAGGAAATTTTTGTATTATCCTAACCTTCGGGGATGTACCTTTTTAGTCTTTTTTGTTTTAATTATTACAATTCATGCACGAAATTTGATTAAAGAATTTCAAGGTTATCGCGAAATCGCCCATTCTCACTTACACTTTTCAAAATGCATTCCTCCATTTTTTCCACGCAACAGAGAAAACTTCAAAATTTTAATTTTTAACGGACTTTAAAAAGGAGGAGATTATTGATTCGCCCTATTTATTTTTACTTTCCTCGTAAAAGGGAAGTATTGTAATCGTGAAAAAATCACATTTCGAGATTTTTTCAAATCTTTACGTTTCATGGTTCCTAGATACCAAAAAACATGTCGGTCTGTCTGTCTGTCGGTCAGTCTGTTCGAGGCATAGCTAAAAACTATTTACCCGATGAGTTTAAATTTTGGGCAAAAATTATGGTCCATACGGGGATGAAGTGGTAACATTGTGGTAAAAATCCAATATGGTAAAACAAAATGGCGGCCTAGTAAAATGTTAAAAAAAAACATTACTAAAAAACTACTTACCAAATTTATCTTAAATTTTGCACAAAAATCAACTGGTAAAATTTTGATACATATCCAAGTTGGCAGAACAAAATGGTAAAATAATAAAATATTTTAAAAAACCAGCCTGAAAAAACTGCTAAATGGCCTGATTTCAAATTGTGTACTATAACTAATTGTGGGATACAGATTAACTAGTAAAATTGTGGTACGGATTCAAGATGGCGTAACAAAATGGCGTCTAAACAAAATGTTTGTAATCGTAAAAAATATTACCCTCTGAGGTTTTACATATTTTCACGTTTTAGCGTCCCTAAATGCCAAAAGATATGTTTAATCAATTTCGTCGGTCCGTCTGTCGGTTTGTCTGTCAGTTCGCGGCATAGCTTAAAAATTACTTATCAGATTGATCTTAAATTTTAGTCAAAAATTAAGGCTCATTGGGGATGATCTGGTAATACTTTCTTAAAAATTCAATATGCCGGAACAAAATGGCGGCCTGGTTAAACGTCAAAAAAATTTATTACTAAAAACTAATGATTCATTAAGAAATCATGGCTCTTGGGATTAGATCGTGTCAAAATAGAATCACTTTCCGACGTTTCGCCTTCGATTGCACGAGGCATCTTCAGGGATATTTACTTGTCTAGACCGAAACCCTGAATGAGCTCGGAGAGATCTTCAACACACACACACACACACAAGAAAAGTGGACAATGTTTGCGATGCGATCGCCGAAGGACATTATTCCTTTCCAAACTGAAGGAGTATATGCCATTCCTTGTTCCTGTGGTGACGTCTACATTGGAAAATCTGGACGATGCATATCGACTAGGTTTAAGGAACATGAACGACGTATCAGAAAGAAACAAATTGTACAATCTGTTGTATCTGAATACAAACATTCCACTGGACATGTCATTAATGTAAAAGAAACCAAAGTTTTTGCATCGGTTTCGGGATTCTATAAACATAAAATGAGAGAATATATTGAAATTTATAAGCATCCTAACAGTTTTAATAGAGATACGGGCTTCAGTCTACATCATACGTGGAAACCGATGGTTGCACCGAGTCACGGTTCGGTAAACACAGGTCGACTATAAATATCCAGCTCATTCAGTCTTCAGATCTTGTGAAGTAAAGATCCCTGAAGATGCCTCGTGCAATTGAAGGCCAAACGTCGGAAAGTGATTCCATTTTGACACGGTCTAATCCCAAGAACTATGATTTCTTAATTGACCACTAACTAATTATCCAATTTATCTCAAATTTTGCACAAAAATCAAATGTCCCATATAGGAATGAACTGATAATATTTTGGTCTGAATATAAGAAAGCAAAACAAAAGGGCAGCCTAATAAAATATTGGAAAAACTACTCATTAGATTAATTCCAAATGTTGTGCAAGCATTAAGTGTGATTAGAGATAAACTGGTAAAGTTGCGGTACGAATTCAAGATAGTGGAATAAAATCGCGGCCAAATATATTTTTTAAAAAATCAACGTAAAAAATCTTATTTAATTGACTTTGGATTTTGTAGGATAATTAAATGTGATATCGGAATAAACTGGTACGAATTCAACATGATGTAACAAAATGCCGGTGTGTTAATGTAAAAACTACGTATTGAATGTATTTTAAGTCTTGCCCATTGCGGTATTAGTAGAAACTGGTAAAATATTCCAATATAATTGAACAAAAAACGCTCAATAAAAAAGTTTGAAAAAATAGTATATGTGTTACTAAATGAACTTAACCAAATTGGGTGACACTTTACTATTCCTAATAAAAGGAAAGATTCATAACTAGGGAAGTTCCGGGTAAAGAAAGAATTTACCGATTTTTTAGGTACGTCATGGTGTAGAATTAACAGTTCAGTGAGTTTTTAAACAAATCACGTAACCTTTTGAAGATCAACTTTTTCAAGGTTGAAATTATCGCGTTATGCAACTTACAGTATTTTAAAATTTCTGGAAAAATCGTAAAAAAGTAATTAAACTGGCTTTAAAATGCCCCTAATATATTTACGAACCGTAACAACATAAGTTAATAATTTTTAAATTTATTGTCATGGTGAACAATAGAAATATAAAACTATAAATAAATTTAATAGCTGTGGTATTTTGACTTAGTTGCATTTTTCGTAAATCGTTTTGCGGTTGCTGAGAAAATTAAACGTAAGTAATTACTGGACGATAACACAAATAATAAAAACGTATTCCCTAAAATAAAATATTTTTTTGGCTGGTTCGTATTTTTCTATATATTTCTTTAGCTAAATAAATATTAACTAATTAATAATAATAAAAATATGAATGGCGGAATGGCGCCGTTTGTTTTTTGCTCTAAGGTATATTGCAAGAAGTTTTTTAATATCCTACGCTCGCCTCTCGATTCTACGCGTTCACTGTTAGATCAAGGAAAAAATATTATGCAGTGGATTATTTGTTAAACCCGATTTTTACAATAAAACTCGTAGAGATAAATCTAAAAAAAAAATTGTATAAAAAAATTAAACCGGCAAAAAATGCACTAAAAAGTGAAAAATAATATTTTATTCCACCTTGAAAATTTTACTCCGTGACGTCGACGCTAAACTTGTATGTATTCATTCAATCCGGTTTTTTGATGTATAATACTAAGCGTTTAAGGTCTTACTGTCTTCAGTAGTTTTTTTTTAAGGTGGAATAAAATATTATTTTTCACTTTTTATGCATTTTTTTGAAGTCGGTTTCATTTTTTTAATACAAATTTTTATTACTTCCCCATAAGACAGAAGTATTGTAGTTGGATTAGGCTTTTGCAATATTAAAATCACTAGAGTATATTTATATTAATAACACTAGTCAACAAATACGAAAAAAAATGCGGATGATGGTATAATAGCTGTACGGGAGAGTTTAAAGCATCCTGATTACGAATTCAACAGTCAAAATTGTCTAACACAGATTTTAAGTCATAGAATGCATCAATTATTTTTATTTTATTTCAAAATTATTATGATATGAGTTCAAATAAAAAAATATCAAGATTTTATTGGCAAAAATACACATTAAATTATATTTATAATAAGTCTTTTGTATATAACTTTTTGCAAATGCAGACTTTCGGTTATATTCGCTGATCGCTTTCTGTCGTAAGAAACCAACAATAATCCCCCATCACTGCTGGATCCCATGTACCTTAGTAGCGTTGCTCTATATCAATTCGAGTTCCACCTTTCTCCTTTTTGGGAAAAAATGTAAATGGGGGTGCAAGAAATGATAAGCTACAGTCCATTTTGCAATAGTTCTTCTACAACTTTTTCGTAGTTTTTCACTTTTTTGTTTACTAAAAACAATTCTTTTAAAAGAACTCCACGTAGCTAATTCAACATCACTTAATTTTTGATCAAACTTATCATCCCTTAGTATTTTTCTAATTTGTGGTTCAACAAATGATCCTACCTTAAGTTTAGCATCACTTAGATTAGAAAAAAAATTGTTTAAGGTATTTAAACGCATCTGCTTCTTTATCTAATGCTTTTACGAAATTTTTCATCAATCCCAGTTTAATTTGTAATGGAGGTACGTTAGCTTGGCCTGAAAAAATTCTCTGAAGACATTCTTAGTAACAGTTTTGTGTTGTCCGGGTTATGTGCAAAGCCTAAGTTTTCCATAACACTATTTGGATTAATGCAAACACACATTATTTGGATTAATACAAACACACATTTTATTCTGCATAGGGTATAACTCGTGGTTACGGTTTCTAAATATCGTAATTTTGTTTCCAGTGGCTAGTAAATTCAATTATCGTGTTAACATAGAACGGCTTTGGCAAATTAGGAAATCATGATTCTTGGGATTAGACCGTGTCAAATTGAAATTACTTTCCGACGTTTCGCCTTCGATTGCACGAGGCATTTTCAGGGATTTTTACTCCACGAGATCTGAACACTGAATGAGCTCCAAGAGATTCAGGTGTGCTTTTATACCCTGAACTAACTTCAGGGGCAGATATGGACATCCTTAATTACCTTTTAAAATATTTATTCCAATTAAATAGAAGTAATTTTTATATGGGTATAGCTGGCAATAGGTATCTAGCTGGCAAATAGCAAGTTGATAAGGCACTTGTACTGGTATATTCGCATATATTAGAAGTTGAAAGCTTGGTGATTGGGAAAGTAATTATCAGGAATATATTCTAATAATACCCAAAACACATCAATATATTCTCAACTCAACCAAAAGTTTTTAATACACAATATAAATATTCCAAGACATTTGTGTGTATCTTATGCCCGATTCCAAGTTAGGCATGCAAATGTCAATAGTCACCTTTTCAAAAGGAAACTCAGCAATAGTTCTTATGCTCTTGTGATGAATGAAAGCTACGACGATCTAAATCACCGTTTATTCAGTTGGAAGCGCAACATGCAAGCTGTATCCTATATGATTTCAGAATTAGGTCAATTAAAATTACTTATAACACAATCAATATTAATGCAAAATGTAGTCAAAAATAATACATTAGAAAGTATATTCTTGGAGTATTTGCTGCGTAAGAGTTTAGACTTAGAATATTTAGAATTAAGTCCACTAGTTAGCCATGATTCCTCTGTTTTTTTTTATACAAATTCGGACAATCGTCTTGTCTACGTAATATAATGTCCTGAACTGGCCTCAGGGGTAGAAGTGTGTGTAGCTGTTTACCTATCCCTGAATTATCTTTGATTTTGAGGTTAGATTAGGTAAATTTTAAATAAATGATTCTACGACTGCTTGTGACAATTGTGAGGCCGCCATTTTGTTCAACCATATTGGATTTTTACCAAAATATAACCATTCCATCCCCATATGACCCTAGGTTTTGACCAAAATGTGTCAGTCGGATAAGTAATTTTTGAGTTATGCCACGTACAGACAGACCGACAGACTAACGGAAATGGGGGAACATGTTTTTCTAGGAACCCTAAAACAGAAATATCCGCAAAAAAGTCGGGCGGTGATTTTTTCACGAATACAATACTTCCTTCTTACGATGAAACAAAAACTAGGGACGCACGGAGGATAAAATATTGGGAGGGGGGGAAGTAAGTAAGAAAACCTAATTAACAACTAAAAAAAACGTCTGCACTTTTGTGTCACTATATAGTGTCATTCATATTCTTTCAGAATAAAATATTGGGGGGGGGGTCCGTCCCTTAGTAAAAACTATATTATAATAAGTGCGTAGTATTTATTCAGTCTATTTCTTTTTTACTGAAGCGATGACTTAATTTCATATGCCTAGTTTAATAATAAAAATTTTGCATAGGCGCACTTGGGAAATTAACTAGATATGAATATGAAAAAATGCAGTAAAACCAAAAAATGTGCTGAAATTGAATAATAAGTAACAGCTGTTCTAAATACTAATCTATGCAGAGATAAGTCTATGGTTTTCACCTAAATCTGATATGCTCAGCGATCACGTAACATCGTCCAAAAGTTTTTTATAATTCACTTTATAGTTTGTCAGATCTCGGCTGATTTTTTATTTCATAAGATACGATTTAAATAAGTGATTTCAATTACATTAGGAAATATGTCTGGTTATGAGTCATTCTAATTATATCAAGCTTTATGTGAATTATACAATATTCGGAGCTAATCGTTTAAAGGGATGTTGTAAATTGTTAAGTATCGTGGTTAATCATTTGTGTAATTAACATATCATTTGGCGGCCTTTATACCAGGAATAAATGTATATACCAACAGTTGGATATGAAAGAAGTGAAAGAACTACCTTTCGAAGACTAGTTCAGATATTTGCGAAGTTAGTTTTTAACAAATACCATAAAAGCTAAAAATCAGTAAACTCCCCTTTATCCAGTATTTTCCTGATACAGAATTCCACTACACAGATAACACAGTTTATATATACTAAAAACTGTAACCTATTTAAATTTTCTTTTCAAGTTATAACCAAACAACTCTGTGTAGTGGAATTCTGTACGAGGGAATTTGTGGTTAAAGGCTAATTTACCAATTTTTTAAAATCCTTTTTATGTTAATATTGTTATAGTTATTATAAAATTGTTCATTAGAATTCACATTAAATTTTAACCAATTTATCCCTGTTTCATATTTGATTCTTGTGCAAAATTTTGAAGCCTATTCGATAAGTAGTTTCTTAATAATGGTTTTTTTCACATTTTGTGAGGTCGCCATTTCCTTCTAAACATTACATTTTTACCAAAATGTAACCATATTCCATCCCCATGTGACCCTTACTTACATATCATAATTTTCCAACATGGTAGACAGAAATGGGTCCATGCCATGGCCTGCTCGTAGTTCAGATTTGACGTCATTAATGTTTTTGTGGGGAAATTTAAAAAATAAAGTATATAAAATAATAGATCTACTTACATGAACAGACAGAACCACAGAACATCGAGAAGTTTTACAGTACAAATACGAGTAAGCTCCAAAGGTTTACAAAGTTCAGTGTCCAGGCATTTAGCCAGAAATTCAGTTCGGGGAGGGGGGCAACCAGAAGTTTATATCGTGGGTGGGGTCTAAACAGTGAAACCAGGAAAATTAGGAAGCAGCATGCCTATACCAAATATTTTCAAAGTTTCCGGAGGAGGGTCCAGACCGTCTACATGTCTGTCAGTATCCTACAAAATCTCCTTTGATATTGAGACTACTGCTGCAGCTATTATATTGGAAAGTGATTAGTGACGAACAAGTCTTATGCTGCGGAAATTATGCGGGCAAAAAATATTCTTTGTAAATATTAAAGGTTCCGATGAGTGGAAAAAACCGGCAAATATATCAAGTGCTCAACAGCACAAGATGTCTGTGCCTTCAGACGTTACCTCTCTAGATCCGTTCGTTGAACGTAAAAAAAAACTCTTTTTTTCTGATATTTATCAAAAACACCTGTGTCAAAAAAGACGATTGAAGTAAAATGTCGTATTGAAAATCTTAAATCTGCATTTATACCTTTATCTTAATTCGGTATATAGAAAAAGGAACTGCTAAACATCCCACAGTTATGCAGATTGCAAATAGCTGAATTTACGCAAATATTTATGAAACCACTCACAACAATGACCGGAACCTAGCCCCCTTAAATCTAAGGCGCGTCGATTAATTGAAAGTTCTTCAACAGACGATCTGCTAATAATCTGAAGATGCTGTGACCCACGGCAATGGAACAGTAAAGAAAGAAGTTTCTATCGTTACTAAGGGGTATTGTAATGGAACATGATGTAGAGACCCTATATTATAGATATAACCCCATTTTTCGATTAAACTGATTGTGTGTAGCTCAGATACATATGAAATGCTTAAGCGTCTCTTATATTTCCGTCCTATATTTGAAAGCACAATATTTTTGATATTTCCTAGGACCTACTTCTGTAAATCGTCTGTAGACACATACATACTACAGGCGTGTTATTTTGAAAGTTATATGTTAAATTATCCGTGGTACAGTTTTTGAGGGTTTATCATTCAAGATATTACCCGAAAAGAGCATTATAAAACGTACACTTCTCAAAATATCGGTTTAGTTTAAGGTGAAATGTAAAGTTTGATTTATGGTTCAATGATAAATACACTAGCAAAATTAGAGTACTAACACGCAAGCAAAGAACTCTCTTCTTTTGAATCCGTTTTTGCCCAAGCTTGCATTTTATATAATGAAAAATCATTATGAAAATACATATTTTTTTTATATGACTGAATATTTTGGGCATTTTAATAAACACTGGAGATTTCTTTGCCTTATCGTAAAACAAACAAAAACGTTTTTATAATTCGTCTGGTCATCAAGTAGGCATATTTTAGTGTAATATTGTGTAGAGCAAGATTGAGTGACAACAAATCCACTAAGGGATCAATTAGTTGTTATTTTGTGCAATGGTAAAAAATTCTCGTACCATAAAATTCTAGAGCCTATATTCTTCCAGTTTGCCAACTGGCACTATAAAGACAATATATTCTGATGAAAACTTAGAAAATATTATTTCCCCCTTTTCCCATCATCATGACGACTCAATTTCTATTCAACCAAAAAACGATGTTCAACCATCAGTTTTAAGACCTCAAGACAAGTGTGGTGAGTTCAAAATATTGCCCCTAATACAAATGAGTCTATTCAAATAATGAATATTGATTTTATTCGAATGATTCAAGAATTTAAAACAAGCTTCTAATCAGGTTGTCCACGTGCTAATAGAAATGACCAAAAGAGTTTTCAAAATTCAGATAATATATTATTCAAAATATTTGGCGCAATGTCTTCCAGTACCAATCACAGAATAAATGGATCAGAATTAATGCAATTTGTGCAAAAATCGAGAACATGTTAGAAACAACCAATAAAAAACGTAAACCTTTAAATATTGGCTTGAATATCGCCATAAAAGTTTCTTAAGTAGACAGATGACCTTTGGATCCTAAGAATATACTTTCTAGCTATTCTCTCAGAGTCTCAAAAGTAGAGTGTTTTGTATTGTATCGAATCGCTGGTTTTCACGAAAAACAACATCAACAGTCGACACTAAAATTCCTCTCGAAAAGTATTTCATTAAGAGAAAAAGTTTTAAACACGGTTTTTCCAAAAATGTGGATGTAAACCAAGTAAAGTTTAGTTCCGAACAAATAAATGCTTTCGCTTTAGAGCACATTATGTAGTAATTAGAAATAAATTATTTCTGGAAAAACCAAATAGAAAAAATCATTGTTTTAATTGTTTCTGTGAATATTATTTTTAAAATATTGGAACTAAGAAAAATGGCAGCATAAGTTTGCAGGTATAAAGATATTTTTTTGATATATTTATAGTGTAATACTATACATAATTTATATACATTAATATGGTGTAGGCATATAAATATGTACGTTAAAAATTATTACTTTTTTGTTTTTAACAATGCATTTTTGACATTCTTTTTATATGCCTGGCAGGTGCCGAAAGCATGCAAATTACTGCGAGTTGTACAAAATTCCGCAAGGACAATCAGGCACCCATCCAACATATCATCGATATAAACGGACAATTACATTTCCTCTAAAAACCCATTAAAATATGCCTAATTAAATTCCATTGAGATCTCGCCGAGGATATCAGTATAGAAAAATAAATACACCTCCGGAATAATAAATAAAAAACAATTGCCAGTTGAATATTTATAATTGTTGCACAAAATATTGAACATCGCATTCAGCTGGGTCGGCAAATTACGTGACTCTTGGCAATGAAACACTAAAATTGACCTATATTCTTCGGACAGGTTTCAAATAAATAATATTATATGTTTTATCAAAATAATAATAGACACTGACTCTATGAGTATTTACCCGCGAAGGCACTGACCTACGATAAAATGGTGGAAAAATCTTAATTCGGTATAATTTCAGATTAACTATTAAAATCATTAAGAAATTTAATTTAAGAAAAATGATTTTTTATCAGTGGAAATTTCTCAATTTCTCTACTTTTAAAAGTTTTTTTTAGATTTCTAACCTGCATTTTGCAAGCTTTTACTGGGTATTACTGAAATCATATACAATTTTGTTAACTGGCTCATTTTGTTGTTATTTTTTTGCTCTATACAGGGTGAGCTAACGAAAATTTTACATCCCAGTTTTCCAGCTTTAAAATGAAAATCTGGAAAAACGCTCGGAGCCGTCGATTTTTTTTCATCCCCGTAGGTTTAACCCCCTAGCTAGTGGGGAAACAACTCCCGAAATTTGAATGGGGGAGAGGGGTCGTGCCATACCTCTTTTTAAAGGTCTCATCGAGTTCTTTATGACCCTATAATTTCGCCTTATTATTTTCAACCACAACGAAGTGACTTGTTAAAATTTGTTAGAAATTTGAATTATATGGATCCAAATTAGACTGTTTTAGGTTTTTGTGAAAAAAATCGAAGAACTCTCGGACCCGTCGATTCAAGGGGTGAACAACTGGTCTGCTTTTTTCATCCCCGTAACTTCAACCCCCTAACGGAGAGGAGCACAACCTCCTAATTTTGAATAAAGGTGAGGCGTGTGCAATTCACTTTGAAGATCATATCGAATACTATCTGACCTTAAAATTTCGCGTCAATATTTTCATTGATAACGAAAAGAAAGCTAAAATAGTGAAACAGGCAATGTGGAAAAAATGTCTACTTAATAACCAACAAAAAGACTACATACTTTTGTGATCAGTTTATTAAATGCTGGAAATGCCTAACATTCACTTCCATGTGTTCAAAACGTTCCAGTGCATTACGCTACATTTCGAGTATAATTATACGGTTTTGCAAATCATCCAGTGATTCGAACATGGTAGCATAAATCCTACATTTCAGATGACCCCATAGAAAAAGCCCGTTGGATTTAGATCAGGTGATCTGGGTAGCCACTCAATATGTTCCCTTTTTCCAATCCAGCTTTGAGGAAAATTTTCATCTAAAAAGTGTCGTACAGGCTGTACGAAATGAGGTGGTTCGACATCTTGTTAAAAAATTATTGTATGATGGTCTTTTTCATACTCCAATACTTGCACGAGGGCTGGATAAAGAGCATTCTCTAATATCTCCAGATAAATTTCACCATTGAGATTACCGGTCGATTATATGATTTCCATAAATAAAAATTAAATAAAAATGTGTTTTCACACACCTTTATTCAGATTTCCTGGCCGTAATAGGATATGTAGAAAAGCAAAAATATTTAATTCTTGCAGGAAAGCGGTCTACAAGAAATAATTGCTTTTGATTATGTAACAGGTTACCCCTCCTGCGATCGATTTCTGGGCCTTTACCTTCATCAGGCATGCTTGTATTCAGAGATCATCGATGTGATACAATCAAAAACGAAAACGTCTTTCAAAGTAGAAAAATGCCACGCCCTAAGCATAACACTTAGCGCCACCTATTGGGGCTCCGGAGAATTCGGGCTGCAACCTATAGGATTTAGGCGAAAACATGTAATATGCGTGGATAAAACTGAAATTAAATAAAAATGTGTTTTCACACACCTTTATTTAGATTTCTTGGCCATAAAATAATGCGTTGCAACCAGAACTCTCCGAAGCCCCAATAGGTGGCGCTAAGGATTATACCTAGCCCGTGGAATTTGTCTACTTTGAAAGACGTTTTCGTTTTTGATTGATTCACATCGATGATCTCTGAGTATTTGAGATCTCCTTGAATACAAGCCCGCCCTGATGAAGGTAAGGGCCCAGAAATCGATTGGCATGTGACATAATCAAAACCAATTTCTTCTTGTAGGCCGCTTTCCTGCAAGAATTAAATATTTTTGCTTTTCTTCATATATATATATATATATATATATATATATATATATATATATATATATATATATATATATTTCTGAAACAGTAAAGAGAATACTCAATAAAGCAGCAGTGTCCACTGAAATGTAAGAACAGCCCATTTCAACCACGTATAATTAGGTATACCGATTCAATTGTATGTACCTGTCTGTGATAAACGCTCTAATAAGTGTGTTAAAAACGGCAATATTACATAAAAAATGCTAATTTTTGTTAACATATTGGTGTCAATTTTAGTGCAAATTTGAAAAAAAAATAAAGTACTATATAATTTTAAAAATAGATTAAATACCTAGTCTATTTTCTGAATTCAGGCCTGATAATAATTATTGAGTAAATGAGGAAACAGATTTTCGTTCCGAGGACTTCATCGACGAGGTAAAAATGTTCCAAGTAAAATCACGTTGTTTTGCATGAATGTTACAGGAAAGTCAGTATTTTTTTTAATTCAAAAAAATGTATCTATGTTTTTTTTAACTAAGGTCTTTCTTATATTCTGTTCTAAAAATGTAGCTAAAATGTACTATAATTTTCTTTCAAAAAGAAGAACGGTTTTTTATTATACAAAAACCAATTTTTCAAAATCAAATGCTCCATTTCGTGTTTGGCTGAAGATTTGACTTTTTCACTAGACTAATGCTCTTCCTTGGGGATAAATCATTAAAAAAAAATTAAGAAATCAAAGAGTTAAAAAATACAAGTCCACAAATTTCTAGTTCGAAAGTATATAATTAAAATAGATAACCGATTTATGTATCGTTCAAACCTCCAAAAATAAAATGCTCATAAATCGCCTAGGGATGCAATGAATACACTGACCTACACTATTACATCACACTACGTTAAATGTGAGTAACGTGTTGTAGAAAGTATCTTCAAAATTGAATAATCTACCGGTCAATCGAAGATTGATTGTTGGCCAAAATGATGCTATGATTTTATAACTAGGAAATTAACGAGTTATAGTTAAGTAGATCGTGACAATCAATAAGAACCAGGAAATTCATTCGGTAAATTCACTTGTCTCTGCATTTTCAGTTAACATAGTTTCAAATGTTACTTTTAGTTTACCGCCTTCATAAGATTATACAGTGCGGTTCTGCAATGCCCCGCCACACCTTTTTAATTTCTGAACTAGTCAAGATAATTTTTCTTGATTTGACACACTTCAGTCTTTTTGGTGCATGTTTCGCCATTACTGACAAAATACTATGATAACTTGACGTTAGAAAAAAACCCATATAATTATAAAAATGGGGATAAGAATAGTTATGGCCGAAAAAGGAAGCATCTGAAAAATGTGCTACCCGAATCGTCGAATCTACACATGTGCAAACCATGTTATCGAAAGTTAATTTTTATCCCCACGTTTAGGCAACTGTTACAAATTAAGGTTCAAAAAGAAATACTACTCGAAACAGTTCATAACTGGAGCCCTGAAATTTATAATTAATGTCCGTAGTAGATAATATAATTCTACATTTATGATGGCAAATCGTTTTACAATTATTTCTACAGGTAACTGGGAAATATAATTACTGCGGTTATAATTGTTATAACAACTGAAATAAAAATCTCCACAATTTGTAAATGATATCAAAGTTCAACACAATATTGCGTAAAAAAAGCCGATTTTTTCTGTGTACCGACTATTAGTGTTTAATTATCTTGGCACTTGCGTGCTCAGAAAATTAAGTACGTAACTCACTGATCGATTTTAAATGAGTGTATTTTAAATATGATGCAAATGACATGATTAAATAATTATTGTGTGCATAAGGATAATTGGTAAATATAACCTGAAATGCCGGACTGCCGGCGAAAGAAAAATGCCGTGGCAAAAAATCTTGAACCATGCAAAATCGGCATCGCAATGTCAAGACTCCACGTTAAGGTCAGATGCCTTATTAAATGAAAGTATTTAATAAACAATAAGCATTAGATACCTGTACCTGTAAGTAGTTATCAAATGTCTCGTAATTTTCGTGTTTTGAAAATTAAATAACTCCTTGATTTGCTTTTAGCTGCTACATTTAAGTGAAATAAATATAATCAATTATAAAACTGTTAGACATTTTAATTATAGATCTCGTATAAAACTTTTAGAAAATCTGAGGGCAATTAGCATAATATTGTTTCATAAATGCTGCCAATTGATGCGATTTAAATTTTCATTTAGTGAATAGATTTAAAGCACAGCAATTTAAAAATTTTAGAAATCCGTAAATCTCCTTTCCCCAGAACTTCCCTCATTTTAGTAGATTTAGTTCCGCACCTATTCATTTAGTAAGACATGTATAAATTGTTTTCTTTAATTTTTCTTCACAAAATAATGCGATCAAAATGGGATTTCCACTTAGGTTTCTTTACATATTGTTTTAAGTTATCTATAAAGATATTAAATCTACGAAATTTGTAATTACCAAAAAGAAGCCCTTTTCATGATCAAATAAAATATATAAAAAATTTAGACGGTATTTTGTACTCTTTTTCGTAACACTTGATATATCCTAGAACATTTGTACAAAAAAAAATGTGTTGGAATATGTACTAGTAGCACTATATTTTTAGAGTCGTAGAAAAAGTATAGTCAGGAACAGACATATGGGGGGGATATTTTATTGTTGGTAAAATTTTATTTTGTGTTGGAATTATTACACTTTTCATAAAATTGATAAAAAAATATTTTCTTCAAAGCCGGAGGGTCCAAATATCCAAAATAAAATATAAATAAGGACTGGTTGAATTGGATTTTTTTTTTGAGTTGTTAATGATACTGGGTTGCTACACAAAAGTATGAACTTTTTTTTAGTTCAGTTGGGGTTTTCTTACTTACTCCCCTCCCCCAATATTTTCTCTTGGGTGCGACCTTGAGTATAGCTAAAACCCGAGCCGACAAACTTCACTCACTTAGGGGAATTCATCATATAGAATACGCTATTTCAACCTCATTATGAAAAAACAATTAACCAAGGGTCCGTTTTTAGTAAAATTCCAAATACCAAGTTAAACATCTAGAACTTTTAACTTTTTGTTATGATTTATGCTAAAAAATGTATTTTATTTTAATATTCAATCTATAATGGATTTTTATTTTGTTGGGAGTTAAGAGAAATGCCCTCGTGCCATAGTAATAAAATAAAAAAATGTTTTGTTAAAGCTTCAAAATGTTATTACGTTATTTAATAGGAACGCAAAAAGATAAAGTTTTCAATTTTTTACAATTTTCAAAAAGTCTCCTAAAAACTCAGGCAAATCTAAAGCAACTCAAAGGGGTTGAAGTTTTGCAATAAATTAGACCAATACAGTGTATTTTTTTTTTACTTTGCAAGCTGTCGGCGGTTGATTAACACCATCATCAAGGTTGTGTTTGGGAGGTGTGACCACCAATCAAACTTTTATTTCTAATTTTGTGTATGCTGGATACAATCGTTGCTCAGTTCACCTGTTCAGTGCAAACTGCAGACCCAATTCGTTGTCTTAATATTTCTAGTAGGTACAAGGTTCCACAAAGGATTAGTGGTTCTAAGCCTGGTTTGCGACAACCACTCTAGGGCATCTTCTCACTCCGACAAGGGCGCAGATTGCACTAGATCCCATTTAAGGCAGCTTAACTGTAGACCTTGTTTTCCCGATCCTGCTTGGCATTATAAATTTCTACTGCTGTGGAGATAACCAATACCTCGAACTGAAAAATCGTGATATTCTTGCCCGTGGGGAAAAACATTCAAATTAGTCGAAAAACATGTAGTGAATTGGTTAAAATTAAGGGTGAAATTAAATACATTTTTTTATTTTTTACTCTTAGTGACAAAGTTGTAAAGTTTCGAAGTTTAGTATTAAAATTTTGTCTTGGTTTGCTCCCCCCACCTTCAACTTAGACACGTTGCTAATTGAGATAAGTTTTGCCCCCCTTGATTGAATTCCTGGATTCCGCCCGTGATACCACAAGGCTGGACTGATCATGGAGCCCCGGAAGGTAGCCATAGAAACTCTTTAGCTTTCACAGAAAATCTATTATTTAAAATTGTTTAACCATTGGCCTTTAAACATAAAGGACATTTCTTCTCTAAAGCATTTTAAGCGAGAAGTGAGAGGCCTGTTGATTGGGAAAGCCTACTATTCAGTTGCTGAATTTTTTGACGAGTCTTTTAACTAATATGTAAATGTTCTTTATGATCAATGAGATTATTTTTATAGTATGTTCTTCATGTCAATTTGTCTATGGTTTTAATCTATTTTATGTTCTTACGTTCCTTTCTGTTGCTAGAGTTGTTTTCCACCATTGTACTGAAATTGAGGCAACAATTAAATACTTTTTAACTAAGACCTCTATTTAAATATGTTTTATTTTGTTGTATATATTATAGTTATTTATATTTTTATGTGTGTTTATTTATATTTTTGTTTCTCTTTCATACGATTAAATTGATAACCGGCTGTCAGAGTAATTGTATGATAGTGCTGAGAATGGTTATAATTTATAAGTTTAATTGCTTTGTATATGAAATCATTCTTATTACAATACAGCTGTTTTTGACTTTAACTTTTGAAAATAAACGAAAAAAATCCGTTTAAAAACAAACATTTATTTATAAACTATTGAACTAAAAAGTAGAAAATAATAGAACTTACATAAATCCAGAACTCTTAAAAAGCCTGAGGGGTGAGGCGTCATCACACTTTAAATAAAGCCTCAAGCTTTTAGGAAATTATTCAAATTTTTAAAAGTTCTTTGTTTATGTAAGTTTTATTACCTTTTACTTTTGAGTTTAATAATTTATAAATAAAAGCTTGTTTTTAAAAAGATTTTTTACGTTTATTTTATTTTTAAGTTCAAATGTATGAAACTTAATTTTTTTGATTTAAAAATATATGAGGATGAGGAATCTGAGCTGGAAATAAACAAAAATATAAGTTTAAAACAAATGCTAATTTATGAAAAATAAGTTTTCCTTCGAATTCGAATTAAAAAAATAAAGTAAAAAAATTATTATGACCTGCAACAAGATTATTTGAAAATGGATTTAAAAAACTCAGTTTGAAGTAGCTTACAATTTATTTACTTTGCTGGTGTGTTTATTATTGATAATTTCTAATGCATACGTCCTTCCTGTGACTGTAAGATTAGCAACATCAAAACTGCTGACTGGCTTAAAATTTCCTCGCACAATAAAATTAAATAAAACTTTGATATCGATCGAATTTTCCCAGAATATCAATGTAATATATACGTTACCATTGGTTTTAGAAATAAAGCCGATGATGATATTGATACTAATATCATCTAACCATCGACCTATACAAATCGTAATATATCGTTGCATCTAACAGTTCTAACACATTAAGGCCAATTATAATTTCATGTATTTGCTGAAAGTTTACTGTCTTAATAATTATTAATTGTGTGAGATTGAGATGTCAGATGTCGATTGCAAGTATTTTGCATGTACTGTTAATTAATTACTAGTTTTGGGTATTAGAATGATTGACATGTAATGTAAAGAAAAAATATAAATGAATTTTTTTATGAGTATGTATAATTTTTTTATCCATAGAAAGTCCACATAATTCACAGACATAAAAAATAATCAACATTTACGAATTTTGTCGATTTAGATATGAGATACGAGAGGAAGGACTCAAGGACAAACGGATCAGGTTCAAAAAACCTAAAAATTCTCTCGTAAAATGAACCGAAAGTTTTATAAATTCTGGTTTCATAAAATTCATTTTTGGCAGCGATAAACTTTTTTATATTTTTCTTCGTTGCAAATGTCGGAAGGTTTGTTCATCGAAATATTAAACAGAGACTTGACATCAGCTTTACCACCGTTACCTATGGTATGGTAAAATTGTGTCCTCCCATTGTGGGACAGGGTGTCCTGAAATCCCATT
The DNA here is from genome assembly GCA_030620095.1 of Kuschelorhynchus macadamiae. Lineage (NCBI taxonomy): Eukaryota > Metazoa > Arthropoda > Insecta > Coleoptera > Curculionidae > Kuschelorhynchus > Kuschelorhynchus macadamiae. The sequence goes on along the minus strand of JAUTXW010001121.1, from coordinate 1,198,497 downwards.
ATTTGGAGGGACTATCCCACATATGGAAATATTTAAAAAAGGGGTGTTATTTAAATATGTTTTAGTATATTTAATGTGCCTCGTACATTTTTAGAGTTATTTGGTTGAAATTTTGCTATCATAATTAATATTTATAAAATGGCTATAATATAAATTCGGAAATTTTACTGTGTTATTTTTTTTTTCGGGTTATCACAACCGATTTGATCGCTACAAAAAATTGGCTGTAGCGACTCTGGCCTAGTTTGGTCCTACCATCGGATTTCCTCCTGTGTTAAAAAATGCTTTTTACCTTGTAATTTAGATAATAAAAGTTTATGCTAAAACCACCAAAATTGTCCATGCATGTGTTTAAACACATTTTCCAAATTTCAAAACGGTGACTTATCATAAAAGTCTAAGGACATATAATCTGCACCAAACTGCGTCAATGTCGCTACAGAATTTTCTTTTGGGGCGGTCGAAATCCTGTATAATTTTCTAAAATGAATTATGGCCATTTTATATATATTAATTGCGGCTTGGCGAGCGAAAATTGAATCAAACTAAAATACAAAAATGTCAACTTCCTATATCTTGAAAACAGCGTTTCCGGACCCATGTTTATAGGAACTGTTCTTAATATCTCTATATGTAGACTAGCCCCCCTCCAAATATTGAAATATAATTTTTGGACACCCTGCATATACAAAATCGTGTGTAAAGTAGAATCCTTGTTCCGCAGATTGCCAGTCGAGGCTTTTCTTGCGAGGTATACATACTATTTTTCCGAAAATCGAAAATTGTTGAAAGGACATAAATTATCACAATCAGCTTGTTGAAATTTTGAAATAAACGTTATTAATTTTATTTACAAGTAAAGGATCCCATGAAATATTTTTTTTATAACTATGGAAACAAAGCTGTATTGAATTGTCACACTTGACATTTTTTTAGTATGCAAATAACTGTAAAGAAATAATATTTTCTTAGAGTACAAAAATAAATATTTACTAACAGTAATTTCCTTTGCCTGGCAATAACAAGTTGCAAGGAAATATTGACTTTTTCTTTTAAAAATATTATCAAAAATGTCAACATTTCTGAACGATTTTCGGAAAAAGTGTTTACAGAAAGTTAATTTTACACACTGTTGTAATAGTTTTTATATTTGCTAAGTAAAAATGGCACGAATAGCGCAAATACAATCATGCATGCTTTATATGTATGCTCAGTACATAATAAAAGTACATAGTATTGTGTATACTAATCAGTCTCACGTACAGCTCGAAGACATTAAATCATTTCAAGTTCGATTGAATTGTGGGCAAAACCCCATTCCCTGGTAAGGACAAAAAGTCAATGTCCTTAAATGATGAGAAATAAGATGGTAATTTAAGTACCGCAGTTTGAAAGGGCCAAAGATTTACTTAAAGTAAACGGATTGTGGAAACCCATAGAATATTTAGGGGAGGGGTTTAAATGTTTTAATTTTTGAAATTTTGCTACACCATTTATAAATTAACTAAAAATATAAAAATAAAAATATTTGCTCTTGTAAGGGACTTGTGCACTAGCTGATATGCTGGTGAATTTTCTGTTGCAAGGATAGATGACTTTTCAAGGCTTTCAACTACGTATTTGCTATAATGCCTATAATGATAAGTTCAGTTTTATTTGCCTACGAAAGCCGTCTCTCCCACTGTAGAAGATTTCTGAATTTCCTACTTGATATTTTACTATCTGTAGCAATATCAACGATCTAGAGTGCAAATAAAATGTATAGTTCTATCGCGATTGCAGATGATACCAGTGGTGAATTTATGGGGGATTCCCCCCAGAGCTACTTGTATTTAAGCGAAAATGATACAAATAGTATATAATAGTAAACTTTTTTTCGCGGTCGGCGATTTCAAACAATGTTGAATAATTTAGGACTAACAGGATATCATCCTAATGCTGATAAGGCAGAGATAGGGGGCCGTTTGTCGCGATGGAGTTTAGGAAACCTCATCTGTCAGAATGAACAAAAGTCCAATATCGTACTGTACTTTGATGTTACTCCGCGAGGAATTAGCTGCCTAGAGGTACTAAATACGTCAAGTCGGACACAACCCCTAATTGTGTTTGATAAACGGAGAAAATATTGGTGGGTTTTAAAAATATTTTAGAAACAGGTTAACACGCTTTTATTATTATTATTTATTTTTATTTTCTCGATTTTTGTGGGCAAATAATAACGAATAATTGAGGTAGAATTCCCTCCATCCAATCATTCTTAAGATGATAGGAACTTCCTAACCAGATAACAAGTTTGAAGAATAGTGGCTTTTTAAATTAAATTTGAGAGATCTATCGGGACGCCTATCGCGATTCAGTTCAACCGTCCTATCTGTTATTCTAATTCTAATTATTTAATAAGATTGTATTTCAGAGCTAACTCGATTTGAACGATTTTAGCAACTTGGTTGTGTCTGCTCAGATAGTCGCTATCGCGTGTTCTATAGTCTGACCATATTAGTTGCATTTCCTGCAATTTCCGGTTAACTACATCTTGCTTCAAAATATTCCTCTCGTAGTTTCTTATTCTTATGTCCTTAATAATAATAAAGCCCTCAATAGCTGAATGCAACGGATCCCTCTTTAGAAACGTGGTAGATAGTTTTTTATCGATATCATCGTTCGAGAGTTGATTAGGATATCTGCCGTCTAAGCTTTTGTCCAGCCGCTGGGCTCTCCTTTCTGCATTGGTTACTAGAAGTATGTTTTCGTTATGATTATTTAGGTTGAGTGACCTGAAGCCTTCATCAGCCTCTATGATTTTCGACATTTTAGGATGCTTGTGTCCATGAAAATATTGACGCGACTTACAAAGTTGCGTTATATTTAAAAGTATTCCTCCGACTTCCCTTCGCGACACATAAAGACGTTCAATTGCTGAATTTGAGTGATGAAATGAGAACTTAATGAGCTTCACGCACGTTTACCTATCCATTTCTTCAAGGTGAGTATTATTCCATTTAATTATACCAAAAGTATACTACAACACCGGTATAGCCCACGTGTTAATGGATTTAAACACATTTTTGGAGTTTAACTTGGTGTTCAGGAGTTTAGTAAGGCGAAAGATATACTTGTTTTTTTTATTTTGGTATGATAGATACCCTTATTTTGATGGATGCCCACGTACTTATAAGTTTGTTCTTCTGGAAAAATGAGGAATATTAGCGGGATATAACCTCGCAGTGGACCAGAGCGCCTTTATTGATATTGACGGTCGCGCATTTGCCTAATCCAAAACTCATTTTTATGTCCCTGCTAAAGATTTTCGTTGTTTAATAATTTCGTATCGTCCATATATAGAACGTGACAAAATTTGGTCCTATCTCTCTGCCGAAGCCTGTATCCAATTTTTGTGTTGTTCAGTATGATGGAGAGTGTGTTTAGGACGAGGCAAAACCTCTCAACTCAACGAAAAGCCCTGAAAAATCTCCCTCCGTATACGTACGTCCATCACAGCAGTCGAGTTAGTTTTCAGCGTCGTCGTCCATGTTTTCAATAGATAAGATAGAAGGTGTATTACACCGGAGTTGATTTTTTATATATATATATATATATATATATATATATATATATATATATATATATATATATATATATATATATATATATATATATATATATATATATATATATATATATATATATATATATATATATATATATATATATATATATATATATATATATATATATATATATATATATATATATATATATATATATGTGTTTTCATTCCGGGTGTACATCCGTTCACTACTGTCGTTCTGAAAAGAACAGTTTTGCTGACGTTTCGCCAAAATCACATTTGGCATTTTCGAAGCTTTCTTTCTCGCGTCCGAATAGAGACTGAAGTGTTGGTGACTGCGACGCTTCCTTTTATACCCCCACTCGGGGCCGAAGGTTATATCTGCGCAGGCGTTGGTCGTTATTTATGTTTTCCGGATGGTGCTGTTGTTGTTGCGCTAATTGCGCTTGAGTTTTTGCGATTTTAGATTTGTCGATTATTGTCTTCCATACTGTTGGTAGTTTTAATGATTCGTCCCTTTTATTCAAATCACCTTGTTTTTCAATTTCTATGGCTTCTCGGATTATTCTGGTCTTATAATGTTCTATATTGGCAATCTCCCTACACCCATCGAAATTTATTTTATGGCCGGTTTCCTGATGATGTAGGAATAAAGCTGAGGTTGTTTGTTTATTTCTGATGCTGAGTTTATGCTCTTCCACTCTTGCTGATATTCGCCTGTTAGTTTGCCCTACGTACAACTTTTCACAGTCCTGGCACGGAATGCTGTACACTCCGTGGTTTTCCAGTTTGATTTTATCTTTTGGGTTTCCGAGTAGTTTACCTATAGTTGTTTGTGGCTTGTGTATTGTTTGTATGTTGTGTTTCCTCAGAATTCTTCCGATTCTGTCTGTTGTGCCTTTTACGTATGGTAAGACTACTCGTTGCTTTCCCGGTTCATATTTTTTGTTGTTCGTTGTTCGGGAAACCTGTGCATTAATAGCTTTCTCTATGGTGCGATTTGTGTAGCCATTTTTCTTTAAAGCACTAGATACTACCTTAACTTCGTTTTGTCTCGTCTGTGTTTCAGTTAGTCGCACGGATCTAGATATTAGAGTATTTGCCACAGCTTGAATTTGTGCTGGGTGATGATGTGATTTTGCATTTAAATATCTGTCTGTATGTGTTGGTTTTCTATACACGGTGTATTCGAAATGTCCGTTATGTAGTTTTGTGACCAAAACATCTAAAAATGGTAGTTTGTTGTTTTCCTCTAGCTCTAGAGTAAATTGTATTCTGGGGTGGATTGAATTTACGTGAGTCAGAAATTTTTCGAGCTCTGCATGACCATGTTGCCATATATTATAATAAATATGTCATCCACATAACGAATCCATAATTTGGGTTTTAAACTTGCTTTCTCAAGATATATATATATATATATATATATATATATATATATATATATATATATATATATATATATATATATATATATATATATAACGTATATATAACATAACGAATCCATAATTTGGGTTTTAAACTTGCTTTCTCAAGATATATATATATATATATATATATATATATATATATATATATATATATATATATATATATATATATATATGCAATACGTTCAAGAGCCAGTTGTGTAATATAGAGTCGAAGGCTGAATATTTTTGTTGCATATTTTCAGCTTATTCATATTTGTTATTTGCATATTTGACCTTAATTTAATTTTAGTTAGTCAAATATTTATATTTTCTTATGTTTCTTCTTTATGTTATTTTGCGTGATGGTTTGTATGTCATATTTTATATTAACATTTTTATATCAATTTTACTATGTTTATTCTACTCGAGTTCGTTTTTTATTTAATTACTTTTTTGTCTATTTTATTCAATTTTGCTAGATAATTTAAGATACAAATTGCTTGAACTGAAATGTACTTAGTTTTACGTTAAAATTTTATAAAATTCATGCATATTTTTACTGCCCGTTTTTGCAAAATTAAAGTGGAAGCAAAAAGTTATTGGCTGCAATAAGCTCAAAAGTCTATACCAAAAGTACCGAAGAAATTTAAAAGCTTTGTACAGATTTTAGCTACAGAACACAGAATGCATTGTAACAATGAACATCAAACAAAATACCTGTCCAGTTTTTCATGTCAGTCAACAAATTAAATATTGCGTTCACAAAATTGAAAATCTATTGTCAAAATTTTTATACTCCCCACCGTACCAATAATCTTTTCGGTCTGTTTCTGTGTATTGAACGTTATTTTTGAGTAAGCTGTTAAATTTACGAGTTAACTTTTAAAATTATTTTTATTTCCCTCGTAAAATGGAAGTATTGTAATCGTGAAAAAATCACCCTCCGAGAGTTTTTGAGATCTTTACGTTTCAGGGTCTCTACATGCCGAAAAACAACTTTCAATTCCTTTGGTCGGTCTGTCTGTCTGTTCGCAGCATAGCTAAAAAACTATTTACGCAATTGACATCAAAATATAATATGACGGCCTAGTGAAATTCTAAAAAAATTATTGTTATAAAAATACTTGTCCAATTTATCTCAAATTTTGCACTAAAATCAAATATTATGTAGGAATCAACTAGTAAAATTTTGGTATGAATCCAAGGCGAAGCAATATGGCGGCTTAATAAAATATTTAAAAATTCAGCCTGAAAAACTATTCAGCAAACTCATTTCGAATTGTGTGACATAACTAATTGTAGTATAGAGATCAGCTATTAAAACTCTGGTACTAATTCAAGATAGCGGCATAAAATGGTGGCCAAATAAAATGTTTGTTTTACATATCTTCACGTTTAGCGTCCCTAGACGCCAAAAATTTTATCAATTCCGTCAGTCCATCTGACTGTCTGTTCGCGGCAACTACTTATCAAATTTTTGTCAAAAATTGATGGGTATGTACCTGGTAATATTTTATTAAAAATCCAATATGCCCGAATAAGGTAGCCGTAGTGTGATATACAGATAAACTGGTTAAGCTGTTAAAGCCATTAAGGTGGCGGAAAAAAACGGCGGCCTAATAAAATGTTAAAAAAAAAACTTCAATGTACCTCAAATTTGGCATACAAATTAAGCGTGATTTACGAATGCGCTCGTAAAATGTTGGTACGAATCCTAGACGGCGAAACAAAATGGCGGTCTAATAAAATATTTTAAAAATCAGCCTGAAAAAAATACTTACAAGGATTATAGATTTTAACAAGAAATTTAAAAATAATTTCTTTTCCCATTACTATTTTATAATAAACCTTAACAAAAAATTGTTCCTATCAAATCCGTATTTAATTTAATTACCATTCGTTTACTCAGAACTATGATATTAAAAACAAGTTATATTTCTTTTCGCCCACAGAAATTCAACTTATTACAAAAACAACAGTAGCTTTTTTAAAATAAGACCAAAAAAAATATAAAATATATAACAAATATGTTATAAAATGGAACTTCTTTTTCAAAAAATAGTCAATAAAATAAGGGCAAGTAATTTGTCCTGTATATAAAACGTAAAAATACTTTAAGTTGTGTGACGCAATCAGGGGGGAGCTATAGGGCTGCAGCCCTTCCCCAAGCCCTATATACATATATATATATATATATATATATATATATATATATATATATATAGATGGGCGTATTGAGGAGGGGAGAGTCCAGCAGCTGTAACCTCCCTCGTACAAAAAATTACTTAAAATACATCACTTGTGATCTAACCAGAACATTTAAATTTGAAAGCTGTATTATATAATAAATTTGTTAATATTAATTGCGCTAAAACCAAACTAAATTTATGTTAAAAAAATGTTATAAACGGCTCATAAATTATTTTATCTTTCGTCCAAACGCCATAATACGCATTTCTGACCTTAATCTAACGTGATGATGTCTTAAGATATGGACATAATTTTTTTATGCTCGACGCATACAATAAGTACCAACCAAAGAGAGAGTTATTAGATAAGACCTACCAAAATTAAAGCCAAGCAATTACCTTGTTGAACAAATATTAGGAACAATTTCACCATTATATAGTTGTATAATTTTATTTGTAGTTTTGACATAAATTATAAAGGTATAAAGGTACGGAAGAGAATGTTTATATGTCAGATGTTACCAGGGCTCGTGCCAAAGGAGAGGAATGGAAACCAGTTATAACATGTCTTCAAAAGATTTTTAGACTATATTTTGTTTTTTTTTATACCTAAGAAATATCAGGGATATCAGCAAATATGTATATAAAATTCAGGTTGTTAGTAAATCAGTTCATATTTAAAATATATACCAAATATGATTTGCTACTTTGGAGAATATTTGTCTTATTTAATGTTCTTTTAAAAAATGATTTATTTAAAATGTCCTGAATAAACATTTATTTATATATAAGTTTCGAAAAAATCTTTAAATGAAATATTCCTTCAATGAAATATTATTCCTTCAATGGAAATTTCTCTGAGAGGAATATTTATTAATGTAAAACATCGTGACTTTCTGATGGAAAATACTTAAAGAAACGTTAATTACTTTGGCTTAGGGATTCTTTACTTCATTGGCAATTTAAAACCAATTAGGTAGTCATACATTGCAAAACTTGATTGGATATCAAAGTGTTAACCATCCAGTTCCTTTGTGTAATTTGAAATTAATTTTTCATCCTCTAAATTAGCTTTTGAAAGACATATTCATACAAAAACATTCCATCAGAACAAATTCTTGGGAAAGTGATGTATATATATATATATATATATATATATATATATATATATATATATATATATATATTATATATAATATAATCTTTGTGCCATTCTATAAAATTATTTATTTTAAATTGAAACTGAAATGCTGATGAACGATGTTTTAAACTGTAACTGAGTATCCATGAAGGTACATAGTGTAATTTTGTAATTGATTAAAGCTTATATTCTATAATAATAATAATATAATATTATTATTTCCAAAATAACAGTACAATTAATATTTGAATATAGATACAATACAATAACTAATATTAAAGCCCAATTGCATTCTCAAAATTCCAGAAATAAAGCAAAGCCATACCCTGAAGTCCAAGGACTAGTTTAGGGTGTAACTCGTATAAATATTTCGAAAATTTACAGATGCAAAATGGTGAGTTGTTATAATTAAAATTTATTTTTTAATGAGCACTAGAAAAATAATGTTAAGCTAATATGTTTCTAAAAGCTTCTGTGTTAGTAAACTCCCATAATATGCAAATACAGTATATTTGCACCTTTAGAATTTACTTGGGACAACAAACAAAAGTTTCGAAAGGCTGGTCGGTGTGTCAGTTCAACTGGCAGCTAACATAATATATCACAAAATTTGTCAGAGTATGGTTAGAATTAGTTACAAATGCCAAAACCAATGTTTTTATGTATTTATAACTACACCAAGACAGAACTGTAATTGGAAAAAGTTTTGATGCGAAAAAGAAATTTTCTTTTCCTGTGACAAAGTTGCGGTTTTTTTACTTAGGTCACCACGAAATAAAGTTCGATCTGCAAAAAATACAGACCTAAAGGATAAAGGAAAGAAACAAACCAGACAAGGCCTTATTCATTCCTGGTTGAAAAAAAAACGGTAAACTCATTATTTTTTTATCATTATTTTATTATTTGATTTGATTTTATAATTCAAAATAAAATAAGCTGTTCTGTTTTTCTTTTTGCTTAATAAAAGGAAGGTCTCATTGCTGCCAACGGCTGATAAACTGATTTTTAAATATTTTACTAGAAAATTTTTATTTTGTTTGGCCATATTGGGCATAATGGTTTCCCAGTAGATTATTATCAGCTCATCCCTATATCTCGCTTTATTTTTGTGTAAAATTTTAATACCATTGGATAAGAAGTTTTTTGGTTCATAAATTTTTATAAATTTATTAGATCGCTACCTTGCTCGGTTATATTCAATTTTTACTAAAAAATAGGCAATGAGGGGTCAACTTTAGTTTAGCTGAAATCAGTTATATAAAAAGAATTTTTTTTTCGTCTTCTAGAAGCGTTTCCTAATATAGACATTTAATAAAAACTTTCCTACGTCATTTTCATTTTCTAGATTTTAGAATAGTTGAAACCAGTTACAAGGAAACTTGTTTTGCTTTGCATTCTGAACATCTTTCGGAACATAAAAATGCAAAAATGTTCCTGCGGAAATACGTCATTTTCGTTTTCCGAGGAAATTTAATTTCCATTTTCCAGACTTTAGAATAGCTGAAGCCTGTTACATGCAAACTTTGTTTTGTTTTGCATTGTAAATATTTTTCTGAACATAAAAATGCAAAAATGGTTTGAAGGAAATTTTTTTTGACTTCTATAAAGCCTTCTCAATGTGGAACTTAAGAAAATTTCCTGCGGAAACTCTTATGTTTAATTTCAAAAAGTAAATAAATAATTACTTTTATTATATAATTGATTAATAATTAATGGTTTATGGCTATAATGATGGTGATCGACGAACCTGGGGTAACTTAACGCCTAATGGGTTAGATCCACTTTACATTATAGGTTCTGTTAAAAAAAAACCTTGTTTCAATATAGACTCGGAATTTTGTTAGCGCGCTACTGCGCGTTTTCTTTACAGTATGCTTAATCGATCCTAACCTAACTTACTTAACCTAACCTAGTCCGCATTTTTACTAATTATAGTTACAAAATAAATAAAATAAAAACTGGAATTTTCCGCAGAGAAATATTTTAATTATCTCATTCAAGAGACTTTATGGAAGAAAAATAATATTCTGGGAATATATCACATTTCAACTATTCTAAAGTTTACAAAATTTCCTCGGAGAATGACGTATTTCCGCAGGAACATTTTTATACCTATTTAAAAAAAGCAAAAGAAAATTTCTGCTCTCGGCTATTCAAAAAACTCGTTCAGAAAATTTTTACGGAAAATTTGGAAGTCAATCGGTAAATCGTTTTCGTTTCTTAGCAGGTTCTGGTTCTGGTTGACGTATAAGACACGTAATTATTTGTTTAACTGTCAGTTATCTTAACCAGAACCAGAACCAACGATGAAACAAAAATGTCTTAAGTAGTTTTCTTTTAATTTGCTTGAGTAAGCCAACACCCACAAACACAGAGGCCGACGGAATGGGTAAAGATGTTTTTCGGGACCCTTTGACCGTGAAACATGAAGATCTCGGAAGGTAATTTTTTTGCCATTACAAGACTTTCTCTTATAAGGGAAGTAAATAAAGGGCCGTCGGGTTCATAAAAAAAATGGCCAAAAAATCTAATATCTTCATTTTTTTGTCTACAGTCGAAAATTGGGTTTGAAAACAAATATTTCTTTAAGGTTATGTTATGTAGTACGAAAGCTTTCATGGCTGGAGACAATTAAGAAATCATGATTCTTGACTTTGAACCCTGTCAAATTTGAATTACTTTCCGACGTTTCGCCTGCGATTGCGAGAGGCATCTTCGGGGATCTTCACTCCACAAGATCAAAACATTGAATGAGCTCACAACAAGACACATTATTAATGTAAAAGATACCAAGGTTCTTGCATCAGTCTCGGGTTATTATAAACGAAAAATTAGAGACGCGGGCTACCTCCTACATCATGCGTGGAAACCAATCATCGCGTTGAGTCACGCGTAGATGGGCACAAGTCGGTTATAGGTACTTAACGCTGCTCATCGGAGCTCATTCAGTGTTTTGAACTTGTGCTATGAAAATCCCTGAAGATGCCTCGTGCAATCGCAGGCGAAACGTCGGAAATTAATTGCAATTTGACACGGTCTAAACCCAAAAACCATGATTTCTTAATTGCCTTTTAAATTATAAATAGAAAATAATTTTTACTCGAGTTATTGCGCAATTTTTCCGAGCTTTTGCTCACATTTCTGAAAAAAGCATAATCTTTTTTGTAGGTAATGATGTGTCCTCCATTCTTTATATTCTATCTTCAATATTTTGGAAGATATTAGACAAAACTATTTTTTTAGCCGTTTTTTTTTTTGGAGGCGTCTGAGAACTCTGGACATTCTTAAACAGCCCCTCAAGAGGTACCATTTGCAAAAAAAAATAGTGTACTTTAGTACGTTGCGCGTCCCCAAACCCCTGATTACTGGACTATTGTATCTGCGGATGTCTAAAATTTAAATTATTGATATATATTTTTTCTTTGCAGAATAACACGAAACCCATAAACCATGGAAGAATCCCAAATTCAAAAGTTCTACAAGGGAGCAAATGTATTTATAACAGGTGGAACGGGTTTCCTGGGTAAAGCTCTCATCGAAAAATTGCTTAGGGATACCGAGGTGGAAACCATTTACGTTTTAATCCGGGAAAAAAAAGGACAGACCGCTCACATGAGAATAGATTCCATTTTTGATGATGTGGTAAGTATCACAACAGTATAATTAAAATTTTAATTAAGGTATGATATTAATATTCGGAATTGCTTATCGATTAAAATTAAATTATTTTTAAATATTCGTATTGTACAATTCAGTTATTGTTGATTTAGGATTCTTCAATTACAATTTTTTACGTTATGCATTTTGGTTGGTACCTACTCAATTCTTTTATTTGTGTGACCCCAACCCCAACCTTCTAAAAATGTATAAAAATCAATTAAATTTAGGTTATATCAATATGTCAAATGTCAAGACTAAAAAAATTGAACAAAAATTGGGGATTTTTCATTTAAATATTTTAGTCTACCATAAATATAGAGAAAGTATTTTTAATTTCATATCGTATCAGGTTGATAAAACCTATTTTTTTAATTGAAAAAATAAAGAAATGCGAAGCTGTTAACATGTTGGACTAGGGTTCTGTGTGAAGTCGACAATTAATGAATGATTTGTGATATATTGTGTTTTTCAGATTTTCGATCGAGTAAAATCCGAAAAACCGAAATGCAGAAATAGGCTTGAAGCAATTCCTGGAGATTGCTCTATTGCAGGTAAAATAAAATCTCTATAAATTAATATACATGTTATAGTGCGGTCATCAGGGACGGACATATGGGGGATGGGGGGAACATCCCCCAATATTTTATTCTGTTGGCAAAATTTTAACTTATGTTGAAATTAATTCATTTTTCAATAAATTGTTAAAAAAATAAATTAAAATAATTTTTGGTTCATGCCAAAGGATCCATACTTAGAAAACAAAATATAAGTGATACTAACTACACAAATATGCGGGACATTTTTTTTGGTTCTCAGTTGGGTTTTGCTCACTTACTCCCCCCCCCCCAATATTTATTTTCTCGTCCGTGCGTCACTGACGGTCATCAGTATATGAGTTATGACGTCATATACATTTTTTTAATAAATATCACGTATATTGTTACTTTATTTAAACCATTAAATCATTGGACTATTTCAACTAGATTTTATGTTAAAGCCATTGCATAATGCCTAGCCGATAGCAAACCCAAAATAACATATCTACAGACATTTATTTTTATTTATTCTTTTATTCTCAACCGACTGTATAACTTCGTTACAGAGAATTCTGACAATACTAATATTATAACAAACTAACAATTAAGAAAAATATTAAATAACAAAATAAATAATATTAACACAGTCAAAATTATTTTTTCTTTAAATCATGTCTATGTCGTTTGTCATGATTATGTATAGTATGTCTTTTTTCTAAAGCTATATTGCATAATTTATCTTTTGTAAGCATTGAATGAATGAAAATGCATGTTTTTAACTTATAAATATGGTTTGTATCTAAATAGCCCAATTTTGTATACACATTTATTTTTGGCTCTAGGAAAGGAAGTTAATGTATACGTTTAATAATTTTATTTTGTAAACAACATAAAGGTTTTAATGTTTTTAAATTAGCAGGTCTCAAACTGAAATCAAATATTGCAATTTTGAATATATTAATGCAAAATAAATATTTTTCAGAAATTTTAATGGTATAGTACAACGAATTTTGTAATATTATTCCTACTAGAGGAGATATACTTTTTCTAAGGTATTCTTTATGACCCCGCCAACTTAGATTTTCATCCATGTAATGCATCTACTATAATTAATATTTTTTTGGTTGAATTTAATTGATTCCATTTGATTACTTATATGATTTTTACTTATACACATAAAAGAAGATTTTTCAAAATTTAAAGTTAGTTTATGAGATTGTATATAACTGTTAAATCTTCTGCAATGTAGTATCTAATTTCTAAAAATTATTTCCAAGATAAAAAATAGTTGTATCATCCGAAAATAGTTTTATAGTTCCATTAAGTTTTAATTTTGCAATCGAATTTACATATGAGGGGTCTAGTTGCAAAAGTCACATTCTCCATTTTTTACGAAAAGTGCCATCTTCTAGAATAGGTTGAAATGTATGACATGGTAACATAAAATCGTGACAAAACTCACTTTATCCTATATAAATTCAGTTCTGAAAATCATGGTTCGGTGCAAAACTCACATTATCCATAACAGGTGACTGCGTAAAATAGGATAGTTGCAAAAGTAACATTCTCCCATATCAATTTGCCATGTAAAATCGAATTCTGTTGCAAAACTCAACATTATCCACATCCGATTCATGCGTCGCTCTTCAATTAGTTTTAGTTTGAGGTTATACTCGTACAGTAACGGTTGTGTTGTTGTTTGCTAATTATTACGTAAATAAGAAAATTTGTTGGTAAAAAAATAAACCCAGTGTGTCATGGAAGGTAATGTTACCATGCCGAGAAGGCAGTAGAACAAGGAAACCCAGGACAACCCCAGAGAACTGGAAAAGAAACAAGTTGAAAGCAAACAGGTATTTTCAAGTTTGTATTACTTTTATCTAATTTATACTTATTGGGTTATTTTTTGGTCTTGCAGGCATGTTTCAAAAAGGTTTCCCGAACTACCTGTATGTTCTCATAAAGATGGGGCACTCAAGTGCAATACATTGAAAATGCAAGAGATTCGGAGATTTCATCAGAATTTTTATAGCTCAAAAACTAAAGTTAAGCAAGATGGATTTTTGATTAAATACATCGAATTGAGACATAAAAAAAGACTGCGACCAAAAAATAATCGTTATAATGCTCCACCATTTCGATCGAAATATTTTGTGCCCAATTCGAAGATGAGCATGTTTATACGACACCCTTAAGACTACTGATCTCACGAAGTTTAATACAATACAGCTGATGTCAGATGGCTGTGGAGGTCAAAATAAGAACTCCACTTTGGTAGGGATGCTGTGTAAGTGGCTGAGCTCTGCACCTGAACAGTAGAACTAATTTTTCCGGTAACTGGCCACAGTTACATCCCACCGGATAGAGTCTTTGGTCTTAGTGAAAAAGAGATACAGAAACGTGAAATTATTCTTTTACCTGAGGAATATCAAGAAGTTTTTTCTCATTTTGCAACAGTGAAAAATCTAGGAACAGACTGTCACAATTTTGACTGGAAAACGGCCAAGGACACAGTATTAAAATTGCCGGGGTCATGGCATTTTAAAATTAAACAATGTAAACGCATACTATTTAAAAGAACTACTTATAACGTTCTTATTCAAGGTGAGATATTCTACAAATCACTAACAGGTACATCCAAAAGCATCTGTAAAAGAGGAAAATCCATAGAGCAGATAGAACCCTCTATTATAGAAGAAAAAAATGTTCTACAACCAAACAAAAAAATTGACGTTAACTCTCTTTTATCCAAACATTATGGAAACAATTGGAGAGAAATCGAGGGTTTTCTCGATTTTTACAAGCATGTTCTTGATCAAGCTGAAGAGGCAGCTGGCGAGGAAGTTGATGAAGAAAATGGAAATCTATGCGAGCCCCAAGAAGCAAGTGCTGAACCAAGAATTTGAATATTTTTTCTACATTACCTGTCACGTTCTTTTGAAATAAAATGCTTTCTTTATTTCTTGATTCCTAGTTTGTTTACTGAAAATTTTCTGCGGCAAAACTCACATTCTCCAAAATGATTTCTTGCAAAAATCACATTCTCCGTAAACATGCTGCAAAACTCGCATTCTCCAAACGAAAACTCAAAATATCTCAAATTTAGTACTTTTAAACTAAGTTTGATATATAGCACTAAAAAGCTAATTTTTTTCTAGATTTTTTCCGTCAAACGTAATCTTTATTAATTTCTGACATTATCAAGCTACACGTTTTTTCCGATTTCCCAAAAATAGGTTATGGTGGAGAATGTGAGTTCTGCAACTAGACCCCTCATATATTAAAAATAAAATATGTCCTAATATTGAATTTTGAGGTACACCACATAATATTTCTTTCCTAGAACTAATGTTATTTCTAATTTGGATATTCTTATCTGCTATTTAAGTAATTTTGAAACCAATAATAAATATTTCCTTGAATTCCGATATTGTATAATTTTTTTAATAAAATATTAAGTGTGTCAAAAGCTTTGCATAAGTCTAAGGATAAGATACAACATTTTTTATTCTGTTCAGTTTTTAACTGAATATCAGTGATAATATCAATAATTGCAGTCCCTGTATCCCTAGACTTTCCAGACCCATATTAACCACTGCATAGTAAATTTTTAAGTTCTAAATAATTTGATAATTTATTGTGCATTACTTTTTCTAGAATTTTTGATAGAACTGGTAATATAGATACTGGTCTGTAATTATTTGGATTAATATTATTTCCTCTTTTATATATTGGTGAAACACTAAATATTTTCATTTTTTTTTTGGAACAATACTTGTTTTAAAAGATAAATGAATTAGATGTTTTAAAATTGGAATGAGTTGAATTTTAACTGTTATAATAATTTATATAGAAATTATATCAAATCCACTAGATTTGCTTGAATTCAGGTTATCAATAATTTCTTCTATATCTACATTAGTTATACTCGCTTCATCCATAAACATACAAACACATTTGCATTGGCTCTGATTCTAATTCGTGATCTTTTAATTTTTTACATAAATTTTGTCCAGTTTTGATAAAATCGTTATTCATTTCTTCACAAAATCCATTTTCTTCTGTTATTTTTTTCCGTCACTTAAAAGATATTCAATAATATTTTATTTTGCTTGTTTCGTGTGAGTGATTGTTAATAGATAGTTAATACTTTGCCATATACTTTTTTGATACAAGGAATTAAATTATTCTTTAAAAGAAATTTGTATCGTTGACCTAATCATTTTATTTACGTATTTATTGTATTCGGTATATATGTGTGCATGGTGTAAATTGTCCGAATTTTTTTTTGTTTAAATAATATTTGTTACGAGTCTATATTAATTTTTTTAATTCTGGAGTAAACCAAGGTTTTATTGTTCTTGTTCTTAAGATTAAGGATTTAAAAATATTTTCCAAATTATCATAAAATTCAGCTGCATTTTTTTATTGATTTTTTTAATCGTGTCCAAATTTCTTAATGAGTGTTTAAAAATCCACTTTTATTTCAAAATACAGAACTAAACAACTGCTCTCTTATCACCGGATTAAGTAATGTACTACATAAAAATGAAGCCAAATTAGATTCGTTCATATAGTTGAAATTATATTATTTTTCTTTTCCTGCCCATTTTTTGTTTTTTTTTTTAGTTTTTAAAAAACAAAAAAAATTTTTTGTACAACTATAGATATTTAAGTTTTATTTGTTTCCTAGGTTTAGGAATTACGATCACAGACAGACAGAAGCTCATCAATAATATAAACGTAGTTTTGCACGTAGCAGCCACAGTCAATTTTAACGAGGAAATAAAACTGGCATATAACATCAACGTGAACGGAACAAAAGATTTATTGAATTTAGCCAGAGAAATGAAAAGTTTAAAGGTGAGTTTAAAAAAGTTACATCAATTATATTAATATTTTCTTAAACGTGTTTTTATACAATTTCTACATACTTAACTTTCTTTTAGTCTGTAATGCATGTGTCTACTGCGTACTCCCATTGTCAGCGTACACAAATTGACGAAGAAATTTACGACATTCCTATTAAATGTTCTGATGTAGAGGCTGTTTTAGAAAAAATGACCGAACACGAATCAGAGTTGTGCACACCCAAGTAAGTATATATATTGGCTTTAAAACATTTTTTATTTTATGTTTGTCCTACATCGATACATAGGGATGGGCGGTATTAGATTTACCTAAAGATAGAGGATAGCACACCACCTATCGATATATTTCATTTATCGATATGTTGATAGTTATCCATTTATCGATAAGTATTCGCTTATCTATAACTGTCGATGTTCTCGGCTAGCTATCGATATTAACAGCTACACAGCGATTTCACTATCGGCATTTATCGATAACTATCTATGTATCTATTTTTTTATTTACCTTACGTTACACGTTATTTGATATGTCGCTGAACTATCGATAACTATCGATATACCGATAAAACGCTCATCCCTATTCATACATTACAAGGTATTATTATACATACATCCCAAGATATTATGCAACACCTTTACTCCTCCATAACTTTCACTATTCATTTTTAAAAGTCAAATTCTATATTCAGTTCTGTAACTTTTTAATCTGTTAGATTTTCCGATATTTTGCTCCGAATAGGAATTATTTAGCAAAGTCCATCAATGTCGTGGGGTATGGAAAAAATGGGAAAATTGTAATTATGTATATATTATTACTTTCAAATTAGGTTAGGTTAGGTTAGGTGACAGGACATTTTGCTAAATAATTGTTAATCGCAATATATCGAAAAAATCTAAGACCAAACCGTTACAGAACAGAAGGAGGAATGTCCAGTGATGTTGTTGTATGCAGTTCGGGAGGCTTAAAGAGGTCGCAACTCAGAAAAATTAAACACTCCGTAACTTTTTTTAAAACTTATTTAGTGACTTTATTGACATTAGCCGGAGTATACCTTGAACCAGTTTAATTAAAAATATACGAGGGGAATAAAAAACTAAAACATTTTTACCATTTTAATATCCTTTATTTTAAAAACGACACATTTGCGGGCACCTGTTTATACAAACTTTTTCAAGTTTTGGACATGAATTCATTTGCACCCTGTATATTCAAAATTAGCTTATTAATATATCTGCAGATTACAAGGGGTATCTTGTTGTCTTTTAAACTTCCAAATTTCTTTGACAATAGGTAAGGGTATATCAAATGTCGCTATTCTCTTTCCCAAAAGTTATAATTACAGCTCGGATTTATATGCGTAAAAAACAGACGAAATATGCGCATATATACGCAAGAACTTTGTGAATATATGCACTAGATATGCAAAATGTGTGCAGATAATATGCTGTACTGTATACAGGGGGTTCCAATTCCATTCCGATGATCAGTTAATCCTTTTGAAAACAGCATTCGAACATATATATATTTAAAACACCAATTCGTGAAAGAGTTGTACTGCATCAATTTATAATTTATTTCCAGACCTTCCAACACTATTTTTTGTATTTTTTTTGCGTATGTTTTCTATAAAACCAATATATGTTTTTCTTCGATAACATTTCTGGACAGATGGTAAATGCGCGCGATATTCTTATTATTTCACGCCACCGTGTGGTGATGCCAAATCTGGAGAATTTAAATTTGTAGCCGTCGAATTTCGACGGAATCTCACTCGTTATTATAAAAATGCTAAACACTTGTCTTTGATACCGAATCGAAGAAAGTGTTCATTCCTCTAAGAGAGCAGAGTAAAGTTAAAAACTTTATCAACAAAAAATTAAAATCTAAGTCAAAGCT
Organism: Kuschelorhynchus macadamiae; assembly: GCA_030620095.1. Lineage (NCBI taxonomy): Eukaryota > Metazoa > Arthropoda > Insecta > Coleoptera > Curculionidae > Kuschelorhynchus > Kuschelorhynchus macadamiae. Next base: position 1,179,220 of record JAUTXW010001121.1, on the reverse strand, counting down.
CTCAAATATATTCGATTAGACTAAGTCTAATATGTCTAAGGTGACATGTTTCGCCTAACGGGCATCATCAGACCTAGTAACACCAAATAAAAATAAAGTAAATGTATATAAAACAAAACGTTATAGACTTGAAAACATAATAGACATCAAGTCGTCAGTGTTGTCACCTTAGATGTATTATTAGACTTAGTCTAATTAAATATATTTGAGACCTTTGACTTTAATTTTAGTTTTTTGTTGATAACGTTTTTAACCTTTTGATACCTTGGTAAATAACATGAAGAGCATATGAGTTAAGGTATAGAGAATTGCCCCGTCCATACCATATGTGTACCTATAAATGGCAAGAAAATAAAAATAATGATGAAAAATGTAAATTTTTATGAATCTAGAAAATTTTATACAAAACTATTTTTTATTAAGATTGTCTCTTATCGCTTAATACTGTTTTATAAGTAAAAAAAAAGTGTTACAGCGATTGATGTTTTAGGAGCGTACTTCAAGCAAGACATTATGTCAGGTTATCACAAAAAGTGCCAGACAATACATATGATAATTTAACTAGTGTATTGTACCCTTCCTTTTTATTTAAAACGTCACTCAGTTTTTTGGCAACAAGACTTCCAATGCTCTCTGTGGCCGAACCTATATTTCGTTTTACATTTTTAATCAAAGCTATTGATTTTTTATTAACTCAATTGAGAACAAATATCCATGTGCTCTGCAAAAAATACCATCACTTTCTAGTGTTAATTCCGCATGCGGTTTTATCCACAATACTACTTTGTTAGTTATTTTAAAATGCACAACTCGATTATACACTTCTCAAGGTAAATAGTTTACATCTAAGTGAACGGCTAAACGTCACTGATATAATACAATATTTTATGTGGCGAACGCCGTTAGTTCGAGAAGGAAAATCTCAGACTGCAGAATTCTGTCTACCTAATGCAATAAGAGGTTTGGGATGGGTTTTACGGAAGGTTTTATTCTAGTAAAATATATTTTTTACTGGGGAATTTAAATATTTTAGATGCTTATTTAACAAATTACAAGCAAAGATTATATTTGATCCAAAATATACAAATTTGTGCGAAAATTGTTAAAATAAGAAAATATTGCATATATAATGCATTTATATGCATTTGGCATATAATCCGAGCTTTAGTTATAATAATGGTACTTATCTTCTATTGTATCTAATTGTATTAGCCACTAACTACCAGTCTCCATATACAAAAAACTACTCACTTCATAAATACTAATAAAGGAATCTAAATTCGGTATGTAAGTCTGAAGCTCCCCACATAGCCCAGTAAGAATTAACTTTACCATTTGAATCAAAATTCTCCTCTAATATCTTGTCTTATTAGCACTTTTAAATTACTAAAATTACCTATGTTGATTTCAGAATCTTAGGAGAATGGCCAAACACCTATACTTTTACAAAGGCTTTAGCCGAATCTCTAGTAAAAGATATTGGAGGTGGTTTACCTATAGGAGTTTTTCGTCCAGGAATTGGTATGTAACATGCAGTTTTGTACTTAGTCTTCTATAATTTTTGTATTATATTTGACATGTAACTATGGACGAGACATTTCAATAACGTAACCACACAATGTGATGTCAAAAAGATTCCTGTATTTAAAATTACCTATATAAAGCAAAACTTCTTATATTTTATTGAAATTGTATAGCATTGTAGAAACATTTTTTATTGATCTCTGTCAGTTTTATTAGCACACCTTGAAAAAAAAAGTATTACAAACATTGTATACGAAATTTCCAGAGAGTTATAATTAGTAACGCATATAATTTAAAAAATAACTCAGATAAGCTTTTTTGAACAAAACATAACAGTAAATCAATCACAAAAAATAATAAAAGTGTCAGAAAAAAAGCCCATTGGTTTTTCCAAAGACAAACAATAATTACCGCCTTAGTACAGATGTTGTAGTCTTTTTGTCCTCTTTGAACATGAAAATTAAAATGCTGTTTACTTTACGTCACATTACAAATTTCAAAATGTAAGCTCAATTCTGATACACAGAATTGAGACAGGAAAATCACTTACTTGATTTTTGTACGATGTTACAATTATAAATTATTATAAAAAACTATTGAATACAAAATACCCCTATCTACACATAGTTTATTTAAGTATTAAATATAGAAAATGTGAAATAAAATAAATACATTGAAAACTACGTAAAAATGAATATACCCACATAATTATAATTACAGATACAATTACAATAAAATTTATTTTCATATAATAACAAGAAACTCAACAAATGTGTTTGTTAAAAAAAATCTTATCTTTTTAGTATAAGTATATCTTTTTAGTATAAGATCTTTAGCAATGTTGTATTTTCAGTTATCTCTACGTATCGAGAACCAGTTCCGGGTTGGATAGACAACCTGTATGGTCCCACAGGGGTAGCAGTGGGCACTATATCCGGGGTGCTCAGAGTTTCGCAGTGTGACGAGAAAAAACTAGCGGATGTCGTGCCAGTCGATACTTGTGTATCTGGATTAGTAGCAGCTGCGTGGGATGTAGCACAAAGAAAAGAAGAAAGGTAAATAATAACCTGTCTATTTCCAATATGTACCTAGGATGTCTCAAAAAAAAATTATTTACTTTTTACTCCCCTCATAAAATGGAAGTGGACAGCTAAAATTATTACTAAAAATCTGCTTATCCAATTTGCCTCAAATGTTGCACAAAAATCAACTATTACGTAGAAATCAACTGTAAAATTCAGTATGATGGAACAAAATGGCGACCTAGTAAAAAGTAAAAAAAATATTACTACAAAACCAATTATTATCCAATTTGACACATTTTGCACAAAAATCTAATGTTACAAAGGAGAACTGGTAACATTTTGGTACGAATCCAAGACTGCAAAACGAAATGGCGGCCTAATAAAATATTTAACAAAACAGCCTGAAAACCTACTTTTGAACGATTTTGGATTTTGTGCAAGAATTGAGTGTGATATAGAGATATACAGTGCAACCTTGATTATCCGAACTATTTATTGCAAGCCATTGTTCGGTTAATCCTTTTGTTCGAATAATCGAATATGGGGCAAATAATACAAAAGAGAAGTCTAAAGTGTGTAATTACCTATAGTTATACAGGTACAGATCTAAAATGTATAATAAAATAAACTTAAACAATAAAATAAACTTAAACTCGTATAATAATGAACATTTCACTTTTTTACGAAATATGACGTAATCTTTTTTTGAACGAGAGTATTCCTTTCCAGTTGCTTTGCCCTGTTCTGCATCTGTTCTAAAAGGAGAATGTGGCAAGACTCCTCTCCATTCTCCTTCGCCCACGCTATGCATTTATCAAAATAATGTACTGCTTCCCCGTGAGTCAAGCGTCCACTGCTAATTTCTTCTTCATTCTCCTCTTCTTCTTCCGAGTTCAAATTTTCTATGATATCACTGTCGTTCATCATTTCCACAGGATCCTCATCTCCAAGTGCCCATTTTTCAATTTCTTCATCTGTCGGAACTTCTGGCAGTTGTTTTGTAAGAGCTATTATGTCACTAATTTCAGTTCCAGTAGTTTCTGATCTTTTTGTTTGGGCCAATGCAGAAAGGGGGATTAAGTCTTCATTTCCGATTGATCTAAAATACAGGGGGGCAAAAGTTGCCGCCAAGAACTTTTTATCAGACCAGTTTTTACGTGCTGCCAAGCCTGCACTAATTCCAACACAACATCTTTCAATGTAATTTTTTTTAGCTCTTCTGAAATGTTTCTCGACGTCTCAACAATCTTTTTCAAAAGATTTTTTCTGTAGTGGAGTTTAATTGCTTGAATTACATATTGATCCATTGGCTGAATTAATGGAGTGCAGTTGGGCGGCAAAAACATAACAGAAATTTGGGAGTCGTCACTTGCTAATTCTACTGGATGACCAGGTGCATTATCCAGAATCAACACAGCTTTTGGTGGCAAGTTTAATTCCTTCATCTTTCGACGCACGGCAGGAACAAAAGACGTATGAAACCATTCCGTGAAGATTTCCCTCGTTACCCATGCCCTATTTTGTCCCTTTTAGTTGACTGGAATGGTACTGCTTCCAAATGAACGTGGCTTGTTTGATTTTCCCAAACCTAACAATTTTAATTTGTGAGTACCTGTAGAATTAGAGCATGGCATAAATGTAATTCGCTCTTTATACTGTTTTCTTCCTGGTGTTGAACTTTCTCCCGCATGAGCCAGTGTTTTCTGCGGCAACATTGTCCAGAAGAGGCCGCTTTTATCCGCATTGTAAATTTGATCTGCCGTAAGTTTAAGTTCTTCAATTTTTTTAAGAAGCCGATGTTTGAAAGGCTCAACAGCCGTAGGGTCAGTAGATAACTTTTCCCCTGATATGGATAATTGGCGGATTCCATAACGATTTTTAAACTTTTGAAGCCAACCAGAACTAGCCTTGAAATTGTCGTTTTTATTCGTTTGTGTATAAAAAAATTAGGATTTTTCACAAAGGAGCTCACCAGACACAGGGGTTCCTAAAATAATTTTAGCCGTTAGGTCATAAAAATGGATACATAATGTTTTGTAAGCTAACATACCTCTAGACATCTCCTGTAAAAACCAATTATAAACAGCCTTTTCGACATCAGGGTAGGCACTTAATTTGAGACTTCTCCGATTTTTAGTTTCAGTGTCTAAGGTGGCGACATATCCAAGTATTTTCTGGATATTTTTTTTTAAATCGGATATTGTGGACTTTCCAACATTGTATTTTAAAGCCGCCCTTGTGACAGTCTCACCAGCTTGTAAACTTTTTAAAATTTTAATTTTGTCACTCAATTTTAAACAAGTACGCTTTCTTTTCGGTATCGCGAACGCTAAAATCTTCAAAAATGTATGTCCAGCTCAAACATGCAGGAACTCGACAGAATAACTAAGATGCGTACGTGACCGATTACACGACGCCGCGCCGTGCGGATCGCCAGTTATATATTCGATTGGTGGGGATGACGATTTTAGATCGAAGGAGCGGCGTTGTTCGGTTAATCGAGGCTTGTTCGGATAAGGGCATCAGTTTGTTCGTGTTCGGTTAACTGGATATTCGGAAAATCGCATGTTCGGATAATAGAGGTTAAACTGTACTGGTAAAATTGTTGTATGAATTCAAGATTGTTGTACGAATTCAAAATCGCTGTTAAATAAAATGTTTAAAAATCAGCATAAAACTCTTGTTATTTAATTGACACAATTTTGCACAATAATTAGATGAGAGAGATATAATGAAATTTAATAAAATAAGACTACAAAACAACTTACTCAGTTTATTTTAAATTATGCCTCAAAATTAAGTGAGGCATAGGTAGAGACTGTTAAAATATTGGTACAAATCCCAATGAAAATGTTTGAAGAAAAGGCTTCATGTGTTACTAAATGAATACTTGCGGAACTAAATTGGATCACACTTCACTATTCCTAATAAAAGGAAAGATTCATTACGAGAGAAGTTTTAAGTAAAGAAAAAGAACCGCCAATGTATTATATTATTAATACACTATCTAAGCTATAACAGAAAGTATTGGAATCCCAAAAATTTTCGAAAAATATAAGTTCGGTTTTTTCGACGTTTTCCCTAGATTGCGAAAAACATATTTTTAGAAACAGTGCAATACGTCAAGTTTTTTTATCATGTTGTATATAAAAAAACATTTGTTTTTGTACCGGATAGACCTAGAAGGATAAAACAGATCCCTGAAAATAAAAAAAAATATATTTTAAGAACATTTAGCTTTTTTACAAACGGCAAAACACGCCAAAATTCAACTTTTTTTATTGTAGAGGCTAGCCTAGAGACATGAGACAGTCCTAGTCCCGAGAATAGATATTTTTTTCACTATACAGAATTCCCTTAAACATTCAAATATTTTTTATCCCCATAATGTTTAGCTTTTTGACACAGAGTAAAATAGGGCAAATTTATTTTCTTTTTTTATACACAAGCAATTTTTTCCCTTATACAGGATTAATCTAAGGAAGTGAAACACTTCTTTAAAAACAGAATTAAAATTTTAAGTTTTTTAAAGGGTGTAAAACGTTAAATTTTAATAAACAATTATTATTTTTAAAAAACGGCAAGACACGATTGATTTACAGGGTATTCAATTATATTTTGAACGGGGTATACACGTTTTTTTTTTAAATATCAAAAAATGATAAATACAAAAGTTTTAGGATTTCATCTAAACACCCTGTATAATATATATCCGTCAAATGGGTCTCCGTTTGCAGCTTATCAATATGCTAGGTTTGATACTTTTATCTCTAAAGACAACCGAGAAATTTGAGAAAAACCCTGCCATTTTATTTATTTCTGGTAACGATGCCTGGCGGTTTAGACAAAATCCTAAAACACTTTTATTTAACATTTTTTGATACCTTATAAAATGATTTCTTGGTAATATTAAAGTTGTAGTTTTCTCTTTCTAAATTTCAACCATCATTTTAATAATTATTCTCTAAATCTATAAGGTAAATATAATTAGTATAATAAATGGCACTGTTAAAGTATAAATAATGTTCACACCAATTGTAAAAAGTAACTATTAACATTTAGAATGGTTGAAAGAGGATACATTTTAAATAGAATATAGTATAAACCAATTTATAATACAAATAATGAAATGGTGGATTCGCAAATGAATACTCTTCTTGAATTGGTTAATTTTCAAACGTTAATGTTTGGACGAAAGCTGAAATTTGATTTATAGTATGCTTAAAATCTAAAATAGAATATATCGTTTGAAAAACCGAAGTTTTATTGGGTCGCTTTTTACACTGAGGAATATCTATACACTATGGCGATATTTAATTAAATATTCATGATTACAGGAAGGCGGAAAACATTCCAATCTACAACTATGTGTCATCTCCCGAAAATACAATCCAATGGGAAGAATTCATTAAACTCAACTTTATCCACGGCCAAGCATACACACCTTCAAATGCCATTTGGTGTCCATACGCTGTCACAACGACTAATGTATTTTTATATTGGATCCTGAGGATACTTTTACACACAATACCTGCCGCTATCGTCGATTTAGGGTGTATATTAACTGGAACAAAGCCAAGGTAAATACAAAAATAACTTTAAATATCGATTAATAACTTTATTTGGACAAAAACTGACATTTAATTATTTCCACAAATAGTAATTCAATTATTTGTTGTTTTTATCTTGCTCTAAAAATTATACCGGGATACTCAAAAGTGTGAAATAATTTTTATTATAAGAAAAAAGAGTGTCTTTGTGAGTTTTGCAGGATTTATGTTAAAATGACAAAATAAAAGATCGAATATGTTTTTAATGTATGCGAGAATCTTTAGTATTAAAATAAACATTAATATCATATGTCTAGCTTTAAAAAAGCTTTACAAATAAGAGAAAAAAGCATTTGAATAGCCTGAAGTCACATTTAAAATAAATTCATATTCTTTTTAAGTCATTAGAATATTCTTAATATTAATAGTAGGATTCTATAAAATACGATACTTATATACACACACACATTTTATTGCAAGAAAAATTAGTTTTACCTTATGGGTGACTTTTAAGCGAACTTGTATAACATTTTAGAATAAAAACATCTATTTGGTAATTGTAAAAGCTGACAATAAATATATGAAAATAAAAGTTATTATGGGGGTTATTGTTTGTGTACACCATATTTTTTGCTACTTCCTCAAATAAAAAATGTTAACAGGCAAGTCCATTTATAGTAGATAATCCAGTATGTTATCAGAAAATGCATCGAAATGCATGATTTTTTCATATAATTTGTTTGCGTCGGATTTATAGGTAAAATATTAATCCAATTTAAAAAAAAATTACCGATTTTTTATTAATATAATAATTCTCCTTTACCCACAAGTTCTCTCGTACAGAATTCTACTCCATATAACAGTGGTAATACTAATAATAATATTATTATTTTCATAATTTTGTTCACATAATCTATAAAAAACAAATCATGTCTTTTATTCTTTTCCTCCCTAAAAGGTTTTATTCCAGGAATATTTAAACATTGTATTAGGACGCCATTTTGTATTTTGTTTTGCCATATAGAATTCACGCTAAAATTACCAGTCTATCCTTGACACACATTTGATTTTTGTGCGAAATTTCAAATCATTTTTTGTAATAAATTTTTAAACATTTCATTATACGGCCATTTTGTTCAACCCTATTGAATTTTTACCAAAATGTTACCATTCCATCCTCATACGACTTTTTTGTTCATTTTGTTACGCCATAACGGCTTTACACAAAAATTTTACCAGTTTAGCCTTATATCGCACTTAATTTTTATGCAAAATTTGAGGTTTATTCGATAAATAGTTTTTTAATGATTTTTTAACATTTTGTGAGGCTGCCAAAATGTTACCATTCCATCCCCATGTGACCCAAAATTTTAAGAATTGTATTAATTAATTTAAGAAAGAAGAAACTAATTTATATTTTTTATTTCCAGATTATTAGGTCTTTACAGAAAAGTTCATAAATTCAGCGAAATTCTTACCTTCTTCTGTACCAGAGAATGGCACTTTACTAACAAGAATACTCAAAATTTGTGGCGGAAAATGAACAAGACTGATCAGGAATTATTCCCTCTTAGCATGACTACCGTGTCGTGGCCTGTATACTTCAGAATCTACGTTAAAGGAGTCAGAAAGTACCTGCTGAAGGATCCCGACTCAACGTTAGAAACTAGTAGAGCTAGAAATAGAAGGTATATTTTATGGAAAAACATAGATATAAAAGTAAAATAATATTTTTTAGTTATTTTATCGAAAAAAATTAAACACGCTTTGCCGAAACTTTATTAATGAACCATGAAGTACCGCAAAATGAAGAATTATTATAAAAACCTAAAATTATTAAATACGTTATGCCCTTTAACTATGGGTCAAGAAGGATCATTTTCACTATTCCCTGCACTGAAAGTGACATAAATGTAGACGTTATTAAGAATTTGACTAAACAAAAAGAGAAGTCACGTTAGTTTCTTAATGTTACAGCAAACAAATCTCATAGTTTAAGGTTTTGTTTCAGTTTTATAATTCAATCTCAAAAAAAAACTTGATTTTAAAAAATAAACAATCTTGTTTCAATAAGCATTAATTTAGGCATTCACAATGATTAATGTGTAGTAAGATCCGCAAGGAAATAGAAAAATCGAGAAACTTTAAAAAATTATGTGTCTTTAGAATACTTAAAATGAAACAAATAGCCCAAAAGAAGTAACAAAATATATTCTTGGTAATTATTAACCTAGTAGGTGCATTAGGAATGCAGAATTATTATTCTAGTAGGTACATTGGGAACGTAAAAACAATATTCTTCAAAAACCAGATGAAAGGAAAGTATAAGTTAATATGTGTTGCTTTCGTTTTGAGAATCTAAAAAATATCCAAACCTCATCGACGTCCACATCATAAACTTATTAAAGTTAAGTTAGTGTAATCAAATGTTTAAAGATTACATTTTATACTCACCCTACTCAACTTTTTTTTTTTTGAAAAAGGGTATTTTCTCGACTTCAAAACATGAGGTTATCAATTTTTTTATGTATGTACAGGGTTTTCCCATATATTTTGCTACCCATCTAGAGAGTTTATTTGAATAGATACGGAAATATCGTAAATGCAAAAGTTGTAGGGTTTTTTATGAATCATCCGAATTTTTTATCATAAGTGCGTAAATATTTTTGGAAATGTCAAAATTTGACAGTTGGTCAGATTTTTTTAAAATAGAACACCCTGTATATTATTAAAAATTTAAAAATACAAAGCTTTAGAGTTTGTTGCCTTCCGATGAGCATCGTGAAAAAGTTTATTAGTCATACCGAAAAAAAAAACTTAATGTGAAATGAAATATTAAGCATATTATTATTTAAAACATATTTTACTTGCTTAAAAAACAAGGAAATATTAGCAGTCATTTTCGACATAACCCCCTTGATTTCATATACATTTGCGAATATTACTTCTAAATTTACTATGAATCGCTTCTTGTATGAAGTGGGGATTTTCTCTGTTCAGATTTCTAATTTCGCTATTCTAATAATATTTTCGCACTCTACAACTTTTGTATTTACAACATTTCCGTACCTATTCAATTAAAGTCTCTAGGTGGGTGGCAAAATATACAGGAAAAGCCTGTACATCGATTACTCCACGGTAGTTTGACCAATTTGGATGAAATTTTTAGGGAATATTCAGTATATTACTGAAGTGATCCCATAGAATATTTAGGCGAGTGAGACAATATATATTGCGTTCACCATATCATCAGGAAAAAAATATGCCTGTTACCTAGTGTTTCATATGGTTTTCGTGGTTTTTAATGGCACGAAGTTCAATTTTACTTGCCTTTTTAAATTTTAACAATTTTTATAACATTGTAACGATGATTCTTCCAAAACTTCATCTGTAATGATCCAGAAACTACTTATTTATTTCATTAGGAGATCTCGAAAATTTTAACTTTAACCTAAGTCTATTCTTTAAAATTTAAATTTTTTTTATAAATAGAACTATAAAGGATGACATAAAAGTTTTAGTACCGACTTAAAAAAAAAGCACTAAAAAGTAAAGAAGAAAGTGCGTTATATTTTGTTATACAATTTTTTATTTTTATTAAAAAACAGTATAATTCAAAGGAAGGTAATATCTTTGTTTTGAAAAATTTTGAACAAGTACGATAATTTAACAATATTTTCTTTTCCAGGTTCACAATCGCACATAAAATATTAACAGTTGTCATCTTTGCCTTGGCATGCAATTTGGTAACGTCATTGTTCTTCCGACTGTGTAGCATGGTTTTTAGCTAACTTATTAAAGAACACTTCCCACATTTTCTAAACAAGAAGGGTACCGCTGTTAGAATCAAGAAGGCTCTATAATATGAATCAGAGCATTTCAGGATGTGTATCTGTGAATATAGTATCAATTCATGAGAGGTCAAAACCTTGTTAAATCTTGAAAATTGTTGCCATTAAACTGTACATAGCTCAATTAAGTTGTAAGGTTGTGATATATTTCTTCTTATAGTAGAATTTAGAGTGTAAGTTATATTTTGTATATTTTGTTTATACACCAAGTACAATAATGAAGAAAATTTCGTATTAAAAGGTTGCCCAATCAAATGCAAAGATATTTAAGGCTAGATTGCTAATATATAGCAAACAATGCGAAAATAACCTCGCTTTTGAAGCATGACATGAAAAATTGTTTGGAATTGAATATATAATATTAAAATAAGGAAACTCAAAAGCGAAACTAATAAGAAAAAAAAAGAAAATATATATATATATATATATATATATATATATATATATATATACAAAGAAACACAAATGCCCTTACTAAAATACAGGGACGAATTTAAACATTCATTTCATCAAGACTATTTAGTCTAAAATATTTTTACAGCTGATAATGGAAATAATGCAATTTCTTACGGTGATGCAAGTAGGTATGTACATTAGGTTTAGTTTTTTATTTTTGATTACTAACTATACAACTGTATTCCTTTGAAACATAAAGACAATTTATTTATTTTAATATATCTATATATTTTTATTATTTTCCATATTTTTTTAATGTACAAATTTCTTCGTTGCATGTTTTTTGTTTCATAGAAGGGAAGAATTTAGTTGGTTATATTGGTATTTTGATATATCGGTATCGATCTACTACTACTATCTACTAAAATATATTAAATAAATGTATAAATAAGTTATGTTTTAAAGGAAAATGTAAAACCAAAAATAAATAACATAATTTTGTCTATTTGTGTTTTATTTTTCCTCCAAATTAGAAGGGGAGTGCAAAGATACTAATAGTACCGGGCAGAAAATTTTAAAAGTTTCATCTGTGCGAAAACCAAATCTCGAACACACAAATATTTAAAGAAAGCAGTTTTTGTTTTCACCTAATTATCATAATAAAATTAATATATTTGGCAGTGTAAGTAAGGTATGATGGACTGTAGCGATATAGTTGAAAACAACGGATAAGAATGTATGCATTACAGTTCTTACATCTATACAATCACTTCAGCAAATAAACTAATGTTTAATTGTTACTTCCCTCGTAAAAATGAAGTATCGAAATCGTGAAAAAACCTCCGAGATATTTTCAAATCTTTACGTCTCATGGTTCCTAGATGCCGAAAAACATGTTTTCTCAATTCCGTCGTTCTGTATGTCTGTCTGTCGATCTGTCTGTTCGCGACATAGCTAAAAAAACTACTTACCCGATTGACTTCAAATATTGGTCAAAAATTAAGGGTTATATGAGGATAACCTTGTAACATTTTGGTAAAAATCCATTATGGCGAAACATAATAGCGGCTTAATGTTAAAAAGATATTACTTAAGAACTACTTACCCAATTTACCGCAAATGTTGCACAAAAACCAAGTACTATGTAGGAAATAACTGGTAAAAATCGACGCTTATTTAAATATTTAAAAATTCTGTTTGAGAAAACGAGATGAACTGGTACAATTGTGGCCAGAATTCAAGATGGCAGTCAAATAAAATGTTTATAAGCGTAAAAAAATCACCCTCTTACATATATTCATCTTTTAGCGTTCTTAATGCCAAATATTATGTTTTAAGCTTAAAAACTACTTACCCGGTTGACTTCAGATTTTTTGGTATGAATCCAATACAGCAAAACAAAATGGCGCCCAATAAAAATATCTAAAAAGACAGTATATATATATATATACATATATATATATATATATATATATATATATATATATATATATATATATATATATATATATATATATATATATATATATATATATATTCATTCCGGGTGTACTTCCGTTCACTACTGTCGTTCTGAAAAGAACAGTTTTGCTGACGTTTCCCCAAAATAACATTTGGCATTTTCGAAGCCTATTCGGACGCGGCGAGAGAAGTGAAAAAACTGTGTGAAAAAAAAGCCGTAAAAAGTGTATAATGGACATTTAGAGACTAAAAGTATAAAGTGCTTTTGTTTGACAACAAAAAAACTAGCAATTAAGTCATTTGACTTAGAGTTGAATATTAACGGTGGAACAACCACGGAACCGGTGGATTTGATCATTCGAGCTTTATATTACGGCATCGGATATAAAAAAACAGCGAACGTAGAAAAGCTTAGTTATTACATCCTACAAGTGAACAAGTACAAGATATTTAGTTTACATTGCCGAAATCGAATAGTGAATATAAAACACCACAAGATTCTGATGTTTATATGGGTATGTAAAACGGCAGTAACAGAATATTTTTTACCTAAGGGCAGTTATTTCACAGACACATATTAAGGTCTATTATAGAGTCCATTTCTCAATATATAGCTTAATTAAAGCATGAATTGTGGCATGGGTGATTGTAATGACTTACTAGTTATCGATTAATTAATTAAGAAATGTAAGTCTCATGACCTCAGAAAAAATTAATAAAGTTGCGAGGTTAGATGAGGCAAAAAAATTAGCATAGTTACTTGAGGCCACGGAAAGACAATCGGAAAAAATGGATACAGGATTGGATCAAGCTGTTGGGCGAGTAAGTGACATTGAGATCGCAGCGTGGGGACAATAAATTCCAGGGGTCGCTGTTATCGTTGTGGCTTTTACAAACATTTTGCTCGTGACTCAGAATATAGGGCACAAAATGCAGAAAGCATAGAAAGTAAGAAAATAAGGCATTAAGCAAAGTTTTGTCAGTCGAAGGAAAAAAGTAAGGAACAAAGCGAGGTCAATTCAAAGCAAAGCTGGAGATCAGGAAATCAAAGCGATAAAGAACCGAAAAAAGATTATCTAAGACATATGAAAACCAAAATCTCAGATAGTGATTCGCACATGATAACATTTTTAGTACAGGATTAGCTATCAAGGATGTTATAATTAATAACAAGATAGGATTAACTGCAAATTTATGGTGGATTCGGTCTCATATTGTAATATTTTCGTAAATTTTGGCAAGTGAATTAGCGGTTTTAAAAATTCAAAATCCAATATATGAAATTACAGAAAAAAAATTAAAAGTACATTGTCTAGGAAGTATAAAGATATTTTTAAGGGGTTGGGAAATTCAAAAATATCCAAATTAAGCTACGAATTAATAAGAATGTAAACACGGTAGCAAGTTGAACGTAAGTTAGAGAGGAAGGAATAAGAGGAACAGAATGAGTTTTAACCACTTTAGAATAGGTTTCACCGATAGTTGTAGCGAGGAAAAATTCAGGTGGTATTGGAATATGCATAGAGATGAGGGAAGCGAATAAAGGCATTATAAAGGAAAGATACATGATTCCAATCTTTGAAAGTTTAACTTGCTCTAAGATAGTGTTGTATTTAGTGAATTAGATCTTAACGCTGCCTTCAATCAGTTAAAGTTGGACGAGTTTTCCAGAGAAATCACAACATTCTTTAGACATAAAGGGCTGTTTAGGTTTAAAAGATTATTATTTGGTATAAACTGTGTTACTGAAATTTTTAAAACCATTGACCAAATAAAGGGCAGTCGTGAAGGAGTAAAAGCTTCTATGGATGATATATTAATATTCGACAGACGTGAACAGGAACACGATTATAATTTAGAAAGTGTGATAAGTAATTTGAAAGGAAACGGTTTAACATTAAATTTCAAGAAATGTAAGTTTAAAAGAAATAAAATAAAGAAGAATTTTCTTGAGTTTGGTCAAACTCCCAAGAAAGAACGGACACAAACCATTTTCTTGGCTGGAAGAAAAAGAGGACGCAATGCAAAATTTAAAAAAATTAACTATGGACAGTTAATTTTTTTTAACATTTTCAGTGCTAGCTTATTATAAAGTTGGATCTAAAATAAAGATAATTACTGAAGAAATGACCAAACGTCATAGAATATGCCAGTAGAGCAATGACAGCAATTGAGAGGAAATACAGCCAGTTAGAGCTTTAGAATTAGTATGGGCCTGCGAACGCTTCCATTATTATGTTTATTTTGTCGAATTTGTGATTTGAACATATCATAAGCTATTAGAGTTTCTTTCTCTACAAGTGGCTGTCCAAATAATAAAAGAATAGGTTTGTGTGTATCGAAGTTTGGTCTTACGGGAAAGTTCGTCTTATTCCTCCTACATGTCTTCGTAAAAGAGTATTAGAATTAGCCACGAAGGACACCCATGCCGGTATAACCGCAATGAAACAAAAGCTAAGAAGCAAAGCTTGGTAGGTGGGAATAGACAAGCAGAAAATTTTTGTAAAAAGTATCATATGAGTTCATACGATCCACCAGAATCAAGTAATGGGAAAAAACTGCCAGATAGGCCATGGCAAACCTTCATTGATTTTATGGAGCCCTTTCCAACAGGAGAATATGTATTTGTTATTGCTGCAACTACTGAGGTTCTTAAACAAATATTCATTTTATATTTGTCTACCCTTATCGATTACATGTGATAATAAACCAAAGCAAACGAATTAAAGAGTGTGTGAGAATGACATACGTTTGTATCATGTTACTTCAATGTGGCCACAGGCCAATAGGGAAGTAGAGCGACAAAATCTTCCTATACTTAAAAAACTAAAATTCGAAGACAGAAGGAAAACCCTTAAATACAGCCTTAGGTAAACACCTTTTTAGTTATAGAACCACACCTCATTTAACTACGGAAGTCTTCCCAGCATTTCTAATGTTTGGCAGCGAACCTCGGGATAAAATACCAAAAAAAAATTTAATGATTGTATAATAAATTAAATATTAATTTTTTTTGTGAAAATATTGTGGGTTCTCAGAATAACTTAAATTGACATATAAGAGCTAGAGACTGAGAAAGAAAAATGATTGGAATGATTGTGCTAACAAAACCCAACATGTAAAGGACAGTAATATTCAAGTAGGATACCAAGTACTCTTAAAATAAGATAAATGAAATAAATTAACAACTCTATTTTACACAGTTCCCTTTCAAGTCGTTTCCAAGCAAGGAAATTCAACTTAACACATTTAAAAAGGTATGTAAATGAGAATAGTGAATTAGATAGAAAAGGCGAGTACCGAGACTAAGAAAATAACCTGGTTGGATGCAAGACTTTTATGTTTTAACCAGACAGTAATTTGTGCATATAGTGAAAGGAAAAGAAAAAAAACAAAAAAAAAGAGAAGAAAGTAGTTGTAGTGACTTTAGTTATAAGAGTCCGTCACCGGAGCCTTAGTCGCGGCGAGAACAGCTGATGGGAGTCAAGAACTCGGAGCAGGAGTGAACAGTTAAATTTACAACATCCACACAATTACATCCTCAAAAGTTTTAAATATATCGATGATATTGCCTTATCGCCAAATGTGAAGGAAAATCTTATTAAATTTTAGTATCATCTCACTCAATAACAACTGAATAAAACATTTAAAATAAAATATCCCATTCACTTTGTTAGTGCATTGACAGCAGTTGGTACAAATAAAAAAAAACTATTAGTACAAAAGAAAGAGAACATACTCTAAGCTAGGACATTTGGTTTGTAAATCTAATATAGGTTAACTGGATGGATTGCAGAATATTAATATTAAAGTCATATTTTGTTGTTTGCCTTATAAAAAATAAGGGCTACAAAATAATTATTAACAATCCTTCAAAGAATTTACATTCACCACATTAATAGCTTTTAGCAATAGCACATCATGTGACGCGGTGTTGTCAGTAGTAACATGTAGGTCAAGTTAACTGGTAACCTTTCACCATGATATGAGCTCCGCGGAAATCCCTCGATGTATTCAAACTCTTTTGAAGACGGTAACGTTGGGATCCATTTAGAGGTTTTTTTATTTTCCATTTGTTGAATCGTCTGTTTGGAGTATACAGTTTTAGTTACACTCATCACGTCGTAAGTTGAAAAAAGATTCGTCAGGATGCATTGCTAGCACGACAATTTAGAAATTGACTTCCTTTTTTACGTTGTATAAAACCCATGAGGCAGCAAGCCGACATCCATTTATTAGTATTTGGTGCTAATGTACGCGTCGTTTCAGTGGAGCAGACAGAAATTGCTTCTGGAGGAGGTAAACCTCCTTGCCTTCAACACTTTTCCGGTGGTGCTACGGCGTCAGTGGCGCAACTAGACATCAACTTTTGGGGGGGGGGGGGCTCAAGCCCTGACACTTATAAGATAATATTCATTTGAGGATAAAACCAATTTTAAAGAAACAATGATTTTTTGTGCATGATATTTTTTCCAAGTCAACAAAGCCATGAACATTTTCATGTTAGGTTTATCTTATTCTTAACACTACAATGTATACAAAACAATTAAATAAATTTGCCACATTTCGCCGTTTTTCAAAATACTGCCTATTTTTTATTTTAAACATGTATAATCGGAAAAAAACTAAGAGTCTGCGCCAATGAGTTCACGAATTTTTTAGTGTTACATTTACTCCAACTATATTTTCAATTTGACTATAACCGATTAGCGTTCTCAAAATATAAAATATGAATGCTTTTGAACCCTTAAAAAACTGAATATCTACGCCTATGGCATTCTAAATCAAAATTTTTAAGACGTAGTCCTAGTCTATTTATGGTACAATTTTATCAGTTCATCCAGTTTTAGTAATATTTTTTTTAGATTTTATTAGGCCGCATTTTTTTGTACGGCTATGATTAAATTATAAACTTAGTAGTTAGTTAGTTATTAGTTTTTAGACCATCATATGATTTAATTAATATCTATATATATATATATATATATATATATATATATATATATATATATATATATATATATATATATATATTTTCCTTTGAATAAATTACGAATTTTAAAGTTACATAGAATGATGAAACCCGTATATAAAAATTTTAAGGAGTTCAAAAGTTAGCACTTCTGAATAACATAATATACAGGGTAAGTCTGGCTAGCGAGACCCCTCTTTATTTCTGTGATAGCTGAGAACAGAAAAAAAACTTCGTATAAGATATTTTTAATATTCAGCGAACTTTATTTTGTGAGGAGCGTTCACTATACAGAGTGGTTAAAAAAAGTTGGGCGTGGTCCAACTTTGCATTTTTAAATGTAACCCTGTATTTTTTATTTCATTTTTGGATTCAGCTTGCAATTCTGGATATTTTGTGTGTTACATACTATTATCGTAAATTTAATAGTTTTCGCCAAAATAATACTTAAATTTTTTTTTATGGCTTTCTTGCCTTGCTTCATCAAAATTTACTGTTTATTATTGGCGCACTCAAGGGGGGTTTTGGGGGGCAACCCCCCTCTGCTCTTAAATTTATTTGACTATCCTTGTATTGTTATCCATAATTTGAGTGTCAAAATTTTAAATAATACGAAAGAATTCACGGCCAAATTTAGACCAATATTACGCTTCTCAAAGTTAATAAAAAGAATCGAAATACCCCATCTTTACAAAACGCTTTTAAAACGTCCCCGGACATAGTTTCGAAGTCGAAAGAAATGTTTCCTTATCGTCACTGTCTATCACGAAAAGACGACTTAACTTGAGCCTGTGATAATTAATAGTAGTAGGCTAAACATGTGCGTAGTAACTATGGTGGTTATTCTTTTATTTGTGTTTACCTATCGCTGTCAAGTATCGAAGTTATCTAATTTCAAGAGTTGTTTATTTTCTACATTCAAAATTAAAGATGAATAATAACCGACAGTTTTCCTTAAACGAACAAACTGATATGATTTTAATTATAGAGAATGTCGTAGCCAAATTAAATCAGCAAAACGTCGGTATCAAATCAATTTTCCTGATAGTCTGTCAGGTATTTCGGAAAGTATTGCTTCATTTCAGAACAACCGGTAATAACAAGTAAGAAAAAACAGTTCATAATGAGTGAGGAACATAAAACCAATATTATTTTGAATATAGTGAACAATCCAAATCCAAGTACCTATTCAATATCAGATGATCAGAATATTTCGCACACCACAGTATCCCGAATTATTAGAAAACATAAGTATCATCCTTATCACCTCTGCCTGAACCAAGAACTTCATGATTCACTTCAAAATTACTCCTGTAACACTTTTAGTTGTGATGAAAAGTAATCAAAGACGTTTACAACTGTGTTTCGAACAAAATGGAAACACGTTCGAGCATTTGAGAGTTTAACGTTTTGTAATATCCCAGACTTCATTCACCGGTTTTATCACGTTTCATTGTTTTAATAGTTTTTACGTTTTCTACCGTTAATTAATTGTTACTGCCTTAATTATTTGTTTAGTTATTAATAAATAAAAAGTTAAAATCGAAATATTGTTGTTTACAAATAGATATTAACTGGTGCAATTTTAATAACAATGCTTGTTACTGGTATTGGCTGCAGCTGGTAGTTGCTTCACAATCCTAGAGGGAAACTACAATTTTTTTTTCAAATACCATTTTGACGAAAACTATTAAATTTACGATGATGGTATGTTATACAAAAAACATCCCGAATTGCAAGCTGAATTCAAAACTGAAATAAAAAATACAGGGTTAAATTTAAAAATGCAAAGTTAGACACGCCCAACTTTTTTGAATCACTCTGTACAGTGAACGCTCATCATAAAATAAAGTTCGCTGAATATTAAAAATATTTTATATAAAGTTTTTTTTTTCTATTTTCAGCTATCACAGATATACAGAGGGGGTCTCGCTTGCCAGGCTTATCCTGTACATATACTTTATTACAAACATTATTTTGATACAAACAATTAAATAACTTTGAGAATTTTCGCCATTTTTTGTAATATTATTTTTATTTTAAATATGTGTAGTCGACAAAGATTAAGTATCTATGTCAATGGCTTCCATTATTTTTAAATGTTAGAACATTTACCCCACCTATATCAGTTTTCAATTTCACTATTATCGGTTTTGCGTCCTCAAAATATGATCACCAATCGTTTGGCAGGAGGGCTAATTTCGAGGTTGGGGGGGCTAAGCCCCCCCCTAGTTGCGCCACTGTACGGCGTTGAGGCATTAAGTCATATTTCTAGTTTGCCATACTTACGGAGCATATCCATATAAAATAAAAATGAATGATTAAGCGTCAAAGCAGTTTAAACTTAAATTTTGAAGAGGGGGGGTTAAGTCCCAAAACCCCCTGAAGACGTCACCGATTTGTTCCTAAATAAGTTGTTGACTACACTTTCTTGTTGGCATTTGTCTGACTGTCTTTTTTGTGTTATTGAATTAAGGACGGAGCCTCCGCGCCCCGGCTGGTACCGAACCACTTAGTATGTAACAAAATATGCATAATAAATGTATCAAAAACAGATTCTACTGATTGGCTTTTTGCTTCTTGAAAATTATTAAAAAAATGTGTGAACCACTCTTCAAGTGGCATTGTTCTATACTAAGAAAAAAGCTTTCGTTAACGACAAAGCAGTTAATGCGAGAGCTAGCCTCATTTTTAACCGACTTCAAAAAGAGGAGGTTATCAATTTGAAGCCATGTATTTTCTTATGTATGTACATCAATTACTCTCCGATGGTTTGACCAATTTTTCAAGGCATATTCAGGATGTTACTGGTGTAGTCCCATAGCAAGCATATTTAAAAAATGTTAAAAATGGCCGAATTATGCCAATTTGAACTATTTTCTCGATAATAAATTGAAGAATATATGCGTCCACTAATGCGCCATTGTGTCAGGAAGAAAACGTATATGTTCCTGTTGTATACTGTATAATAAGAGATGCTAGTCTACAATAATGTTACATAATATGCAGTGGATCCAGTCGATTTTATTTTTTTATATTTTTTTTCATTGCTATATCTGCTTACAGTTGGATGTTCTTTTTTAAAAGCTCAAATTAATTATTCCTATTATTTGAACTATAAAACGACTAAAAATTGTCTCCTGCCATCTCCCGCATGATACGATGTACTTCGCCACTCATATATACAGGGTGATACAAATTCGACGGGATAGCGTTGACCTTTCAAAAACTTAAAAGTTAAGAGGTTGGTTAACTTAAAGCAAAGTTGTGCAATTTAATGTCGAATTGAATTCGTATCACAATTTTACACATTGCACAAAATTTGAAATTAATCTAATGTTTTTTAGGATGATTTTTGAAACATTAGGCCCTCCTTGGATTTGTACCACAATGTTACCTGTTCATTCCTATGTAACACTTGATTTTTGTGCAAAATTAGAGGTACATTGGATAATTAATTTTTTGAAAATATTCTTTTTAACATTTCACTAAACCGCCATTTAATTCGTACCACGATTTCACCAGTTCATCTTTATACCACAATTAATTTTTACACAAAATTTGAAATCAATATATTAAGTAGTTTTTCAGACTGAATTTTTAAATATTTTATAAAGCAGCCATTTTGTTTCGCCATTTTCGATTGGTACCAAAATCGGGTGTTTCTTTCACGAGGGAAGTAAAAAGAGATTCTGTCAGAAATATTACACGTAGGGAAAATGATATGAGACTATGAGACCTGCAAACTAAGTCGTAGGAATTAGCTGGTAAAATTTTGTAACGAATCCAAGATGGTGAAACGAAATGACGGCTTAATAAAATATTTAAAAATTCAGCCTAAATAGATTGATTTCAAATTTTGTGTAATAAATGGCGGTCAAATAAAATGTTTGCAATCGTGAAAAAAATCACCCTCCTAGGTTTTATATATCGTTTTGTGCCAAATATATATTTTCTAAATTCCAGTCGTCTGTCTGTCAGTTCGCGGCGTAGATAACTACTTACCTGACTGACAAATTTTCTACAAAATTACAAGTCATATGTGGATGACCTAGGCATATTGTTGTAAAAATCCAATATGGTGGGTTAGTGAACTGTTAAAAAAAATATTACTAAAAAACTGATTATCGAATTTACCTCAAATTTTGCTCAAAAATCAAGTGTTACATAGGAATGAACTAGTAACATTTTGGTACGAATCCAAGATTACAAAACAAAATAGCGGCCTAATAAAATGTATAAAAAATCGGCCCGAAAAAATTTTTCTTAGATTAATATCAAATTTTGCAGAAAAATGAAATGTGATATAGGGATAAACTAATACAAATTTATCATGAAGGAACAAAATGGCGATCTTAAAAATATCAAAACTACTTATACCATTTATTTTAAATTAGGCCTAAAATACAAGTGTAGCGTAGGTAGAAACTGGTAGAATATTGGCATGGAATGGCGTCCATTAAAGATGTTTAAAAACACAGTAAATATATATATATATATATATATATATATATATATATATATATATATATATATATATATATATATATATATATATATATATATATATGGGTTACTGTTACCAAATGACTATATACTGAACTAAATTGGGTCACACTTCTCTATTCATAATAAAAAGAAAAATTCATAACGAGGGATGTTCCGGGTAAAAGAAATTTACCTATCTTTTTATTCAAAATAATGATTTTATTTTAATCCTGACGTGCGTTACCTCTCAAACAAAGTACAAACAATTCGGTGAAGTTTCTTTCGGTTAAGTTTACTTGGTTAAAGGGTAATGCAAAAATAGATAACTAACTAGCGCGGAAAGTGATACTTTCCCGCACGCGAGTGCCGATGACCGAATGACGCGAATCGGAATAATATCAGCAATATTAATGGTAAAATAACGGTTAAGTGCCTTCTTGCCTCTTTTTTCTTGAATTCTTTTATTAATAACTATTTACCTAACTAGTGCGGAAAGGAACATATTATTACTTCCCTCGTAAAAGAGAATTATTGTAATCGTGAAAAAATCATCATCCGAGGTTTTTTCACATTTTTACGTTTCAGGGTCCCTAGATGCCGAAAAACATTCTTGTATCTGCCTGTGTGTTCGCGGCATACCTAAAAAACGATTGACTTCGAATTTTGGTCAAAAATTAAAGGTTATATGGGGTGACCTGGTGATAGAGATGAATTAGTAACGTTGTAGTACTAATTCAAGATGGCGGAACAAAAAGGCAGCGAAATAAAATGTTATCTATGGTAAAGAACATCACCCTCTCAGGTTTTACACATCACGTTTTAGCCTCCATAGAAGCCAAAACATTGTTTTATGAATTTTGACGCCTTTCGATTTGTTTGTCGACCTGTCAGTTCGCAGCATAGCTTTCGATTTGTTTGTCGACCGAAACTACTTATTACAGTAACTTCAAATTTGTATAAAAAATTAAGGGTCATATGGGGATGATCTGGTAATATTTTGGTAAAAAATCCAATATGCCGGAACAAGATGGCGGCCTAGTGAAACGTTAAAGAAATTATTACTAAAAAACTAATTATCCAATTTACCTCAAATTTTGCAAAAAAATCAAGTTTTACATTAAAAACGAACTGGTAACATTTTGGTATGAATATAATATAGCAGAACAAAATGGCGACCTAATAAAATATTTAAAAAAAATCAGTCTGAAAAACAACTTAGATAGAATAATTTCAAATGTTTTCCAAACCTTAAGTGTGATATATAGATAAACTGTTAACTAAATGGCGCCCATTAAGAATGTTTGAAAAGACAGTGTGTTATTATAAATAATTACGTACTGAACTAAATTGGGTCTTACCTTCAATATTCCTAATAAAAGGAAAGATTCGTAACAAGGGAAGTTATGGGTGAATGAAATTTATATAAACATTTTTTAAATAAGTTTAAACACGAAAATAGAAAAAAAAATCGGTCAATTTCTTTACCCAGAACTTCCCTCGTTATGATTTTTTTCCGTTTATTAGGAATAGTGAAGTGTGACCCAATTTAGTTCAGTACATAGTCTCAGTATATATGTGTTACATATCCTGTCTTTTCATTTTTATTTGTTCCATCAATTTATATTCCTACCAATATTTTACCGTTTTCTTTCTACCTACGCCACACTTGACTTGCATAATAAAATAAATTTATTATGTATTTTTTACATTGACACATACCGCCATTTTGCTACTTCATATTGAATTCGTACCAGTTTATCCCATTTTCACATCTAATTTTTCTGCAAAATCAACTGAACAAGATTTTTTACATTAATTTTTTAAAAACTTTATTTGGCCGCCATTTTGTTTCGCCATCTCAAATTGAAACTTTCTTGTTGCATCCTCGGGACACATATATAGATTCTATATCCTGCATGAAACCCATATTATCAGTCTTTACCTACTCCGTTGGTCCTCAGATACTTCCAAGATATTATGTTTCTAACTGGTTTTCGTTAACGATCCTCTTGTTGTTACGTTAAAGTGGTGTATTATTTGGGGTTAGGACCCAGTAAAAACAAAAGCCTTTTTTAAAATTTCGACGTTTCGCAACTTTATTGTTGCATCCTCAAGACACAGATTTTATATCCTACATGAAACCCATATTATCAGTCTTTGTTGGTCTGCAGATGTTTCCTAACCCCAAACAATACACCACTCTAACAGCAAGAAGATCTTTAGCGAAAACCATTTAGAAACCTAATATGTGGGAAATATCTGGAAACCAACAGAGTAGATAAAGACTGAAATATAGGTTTCATGCAGGATATTAAAATCTATATATGTGTCTGAGAATGCAACAATAAAGTTGCGAAACGTCGGCAATTTAAAGAAAGACTTGTATTTTTTTACGGGATTCTAACCCCAAATTATACACCACTCTAACATAAAAAGAAGAGGATCGTTTACGAAAACCATTTAGAAATTTAATAAATAAAAATATCTTCGGACCAACGTAGTAAGTAAAGACTGATAATATAGGTTTAATGCAGAATATAGAATATGTGTCCTGAGGATGCAACAAGAAAGTTGCGAAACGTCGACAATTTAAAAAAGTATTTTATTTCTTTACTGGACCCTAACACCAATAATACACCACTCTAACATAATTACAAGAGGATAGTTAACGAAAACTATAGAAACATAATATCTGGTAAATATCTGCGGACCAACAGAGTAGGTAAAGACAAATAATATGGGATTCATGCAGGATATAGAAACTATATGTGTATCCTGAGGATACAACAATAAAGTAGCGAAACGTCGACTATTTAAACATAGGCTTTTGTTTTTTTTACTGTATCCTAACTCTAAATAATACAACACTGTGACATAACAAGATGTTTGTTAACGAAAATCATTTAGAAACTTAATATCTAGGAAATATCTGCGGACAAACGGAGTAAGTAAAGACTTATAATATGGGTTTTGTGCAGAATATAGGATCTATATATCCTGAGGATGTACAAATTAAGTTCCGAAACGTCGACAATTTAAAGAAACGTTTGTTATTTTTTACTGGATCTTAACCCCAAATAATACACCACTCTAACAAATGTTTTTTAACATTTTTCAACCATATTTAATTTTTACCATAATATTACCAGGTCATCCTCATCTGATCCTTAATTTTTGGTCAAAATTTGAAGTCAATCGGATAAGTAGTATTTAGGCTATGTCGCGAACTGACAGACAGACCGACGGATGGACCGGCGGAGTTGATAAAACATGTTTTTGGCATCTAGGGACGCTAAAACGTAAATATATGTAAAATCTGAGAGGGTGATTTTTTCACGATTACAAACATTTTATTTGGCAATTTTGTTCCGCCGCGCCATCTTGAATTAGTAAGTAGTTTTACTAGTTGAGCCCTATACCACAATTAGTTATGGCACACAATTTAAAATCATTAAGTAGTTTTTTGTTTTGTTCCGCCATCTTGGATTCGTACCAGAATTTTACCAGATGATTCCAACATAATACTTGATGTTTATGCAAAATTTGAAATAAATTCCACAGTTTTTTTATAATATTTTTTTTAACATTTCACTAGACAGCCAATTTATTTTTGCCATACTCGATTTTTACCAAAATATTACCAGATAGTCTATATATGACTCTCAAACTTTTATCAAAATTTGAAGTCAATCGGGTTAGTTTTTAAGCTATGCCGCGAACTGACAGACAGGCGGACGGACAGATGGGCCGACGGAATTCATGAAACATATTTTTTGGCATTAGGGACGCTAAGACGTGAAGATATGTAAAACCTGAGAGGGTAATTTTTTCACGATTACAAACATTTTATTTGGCCGCCATTTTGTTCCGCCATTTTGAATCAGTACCACAGTTTTACTAGTTGACCCTTATACCACAATTAGCTATGGCACACAATTTGAAATCAATTCATTAAGTAGTTCTTCAGGCTGAACTTTTAAATATTTTACTAAGCCGCCATTTTGTTCCGCCATCCTGGAATCGTACCAAAATGTTACCAGTTACAACGGTTACAATACCTCCCTTTTACGAGGGAAGTAAAAATTGGTTACAAAACAGAGATATATAGGGGCTAAACAGCACTCATATTTTACTCATGACATTAGTACTGTGGGGTATAAGATACCCCCGGATAGTTTAACTGCACAGCTAAAGTCAAATGAACCCGTGCTACTTATATTTACATTGTACCTCCATCTAGGAGGTTTAAGATGAAGATAGCTAGCAGTAGACGTTATAAAAGCTAGTAAGTCGCTTTTTTCTACTTGAGCATGTCATACCCCATCATACTAAGTTTACCTTCTGATATAGAGGCAGCAGTAAACGGAGCAATTGCAACCTAAATTCCACCATAATCTAAGCGAAGATAAAGTAAATAAATAAATACATTTAAGTGTTGTAATGAGTTCATTACAACACTATTGCCGTAATATTAGCTACTACGAAACTATTTTTAAAACTCAATATTGTCATTACTAAACGAAAGTAGATAAAACAATATATAAAGTGCATTTATTTATTTATTCCCATAAAAAAACTAAAAATATTAAGCATTTTAAAATTAGATTATGTCTTTTCAATGATATTTTTTAAATGATTACTTAAGTTATTCAGCCTGTATCTAATACTTCTTGGGAGACCCCTTCAGCTAAAATCTTCCATATCTGCCGGCACCGTGTCTTAATAAAAATTGCATAGAACGATTTTATTTTTTTCATTAAAATTGTTATCTATAATAACGTAACAAAATTGTTATGATGTTTCATTCGATCAATTTCTTTTCGAGATAACTTGTGCATATTTTATAATTGATACAAAAATACATTTTATAACCAGAGGAAAAAGTCCTATACAGGGTGTTTTTCAGGACTAAAAGTGTATATAAACATTATTATATAAACTAAACTTTCATTTTTTAGACATAGGGTGTTACAGTATTTAATTTTTTTTCGGATTTTTCTTCATCGTATTCATACATTTCTAGAGACATATTATTCAAATTTGGCATAGAGTACAAAGTATCAACGAAATGGCTATAATACATTTTAGAAAAATCTACAGGGTGGTATTTTTCCCAGGTTGCGACCTCGAAAATTTTACTGCGATGTCATTGGCCATTTTTACAATAAAATCAAATTCTCAATTCTGTTCTCTAACTTTTTAGTTTATTAGATTATTTCGATATTTTGCATCGTTTAGAACTTATTTAGCAAAATATATATTTATGCATGCTCATGGCATATAGAACAGAGGAAAAAATGGTAAAATTATAATATTAATGCATTATAATCTTACAAATTAGGAAAGCTTGAATAGACATTTTGCTAAATAATTACTAAACGGTGCAAAGTATCGAAAAAATCTAAAAGTCAAAAATCTACAGAACAGAATAAATAATTTAAATTTATTGTAAAAATGGCCAGTGACACTCGCAGTAAAGATTTCGGGAGGATAATCGGAAACTAGAAAAAACTAACACCCTGTAGATTTCTCTAAAATGTATTATAGCCATTACCCACCGAAAAATGTATCTCAAATTTGAATTATTTGTCTTTAAACGTATACGAGGTCCATCGTATATGTGAACACAAGCTTGTATAAACTTTTAATCCTAAAATGAGGCAAAAAATTACATCCTTCATTTTTGGCAACAGTTAAAAAACACCCTGTATAAGTGCTGAAAAATATCAAATTGAATAAAAAAAATATTTAAAGTATTGATAAAAGACCCCTTTTTATTCTTTGAAAACTTGTAATTCTTTTATACGTTTGGGCTCTCCTTCTCTTGATCGATCACCTTCAACCGCGTTTAAACTTTCGCAAATTGTTTGCGGAACATGTAGTTGTTACTGACGTTCGTGATAGCTTAAAGAATGATATAACTCGCGGCTTTCTTGTTCTTTGCTTCTTCCTATTTAATAAAGATGGTGCACAAGTTACAGTGAACATAATTTATCATTCAAAAAAGAAGCTTTAATAAAGAGAAAAAATGAAAATGTAAGTGTGATATAAATGTGTTTTATATAAGAGGTAAAAAGATGTATGAATTATTTGGTCGTCTGTTTTCTAAGTTTTTAGCTGGTAGTAGTAGTTCAATATTTATCAGACATTTGTAAATCAATAATAAAATAATTAATCTGTACATATGTATATAAAAGCAAAATCCTCCGACTCACCGATCACCATATCTCTGAAACTCTTAAAGATAAAACACTCAAATTTAACGTAAATCTTTATTTTGAAATGTAGGTGCGAGATAAGAAAGGATTTTCTTAAAGCTCGCCCTTGGGGGTGAAAAGGCATGAAATCTGCTTTTACTTTTTTACAATATCTCTTCAACTAAATGAGTTTTTAAAACAATTCATTCATCAACAACTTTTAAATAATTATCTAAAAATCAATTTTTGGATTTTTATGAAATTCCGCTCTCAGGGGAGTGAAAGTGGTGAATTATGTTTTTCCATTTTTTTACAATATCACTTCAATTAAATGAGTTTTTAAAACAGTTCTTTCGTCGATATCTTTCAAAAATAATTATCTAAAAACCAAGTTCAGTTTTTTTTAATTCCACCCTTAATGGGGTGAAAATTGTATTTTTCCTGTCCCTTTTTTCCAAGAACCACATTGATAAAGTAAAATGGCCTGCCAGGTCTCCAGATCTAAATTCAATTAAGCATGTCTGAAATAGAATGAAATTGCTGCTGACGCAGCGTGACAATGAGATCGTGAATGTGCAAGATTTAGTGAACGTCAATAGGGGGTATATGGGAAGCTAGTCCTTTGGAATTAATTCCCGGTCTAACCGTGCTTAGCTGAGTAGGATTTTTAGTAATCAATTGGAGGTGGCACAAATCACTATAATTATTTTGTTTTCAGTTTATTATTTTTCTGTAGTTTAGTGCGTTTGTCATT
The DNA here is from genome assembly GCA_030620095.1 of Kuschelorhynchus macadamiae. Lineage (NCBI taxonomy): Eukaryota > Metazoa > Arthropoda > Insecta > Coleoptera > Curculionidae > Kuschelorhynchus > Kuschelorhynchus macadamiae. Next base: position 1,150,002 of record JAUTXW010001121.1, on the reverse strand, counting down.
TTTATTTAAACTAAATGTTGCTACTGTCTCCAGTTGAAAAACTGTCTACAGAAACTCATTTATTAGATGAGGAACACCCTGTATATTCAAGTAATGCTGTTTCAATAAACTGTGGTTTCAATAAACAACTGTTTTGGAATCACTTAGTTAATATAGTAAAAAGATCGATTTTTCAATTAACCTGAACATCGCATGGTTTTAGTCGCCTTATATCTTCTTTAAGAAATTCGGAAACCCGAAACTAAACTTAAACAAGAAATGTATAAATAACATGCTATATTATGATTATTTTATTTTACACGCAGTATTCAGTAACAGTAAGTGAACTAGTCTAAGCAAAGTTGTGTAGAAAATCGGACCTTTGCTTTCAATGGATGTCCAAAATTTGTAGGGCTATCCTGTATAACGCAAACATGTACATTTTGTGCGGACACTTGTAGTAATGTGGTAATCGTAAGAACAATTATCTCGAATAGCCAACAAAAAAAAATCGGTAAATTTCCTTTACCCGGAACTTCCTCCGTTATGAATTTAGTTCAGTCCATAGTAATTTAATAACACTTATATTCTCTCTTTTCAATATTTTTATTGGGCGCCATTTTGTTCCATCTTATTGGATTCCTACCAATACTTTACCAGTTTCTACCTATGCCACACTTGATTTTTGTATATAATTTAAAATAAATTCAATAAGTAGATTTTACAGTGACACCCACCATCATTATGTTACGTAATGTGAATTCGGACCAGTTTATCTTTATACCACATTTAATATTTCTTCAAATTTTAAAGTCAATTGAATACATTTTTTTACGATAATTTTGTATAAAGTTTCATTTGGCCGCCATTTTGTTTCGCCAGCTTTCTTTATATCACACTTAATGCTTGCACAAATTTTGAAATTAATCTGATTTTTTAAATTTTTTATTAGGCTGCCATTTTGTTTTGCTATCTTGGATTCATACTAAAATGTTTCCAGTTTATTCCTATATAATACTCGATTTTTGTGCAAAATTTGACATACATTGGTTAATTAGTTTACTAAAATATTATCGGGTCATTCCCATATGACCCTTAATTTTGACTAAAATTGGAAAATATGCCGTAAACTCACACACAGGCAGACAGACCCACGGAATGTGAAGATATGGAAAACCTAAGAGGGTGACTTCTTTTAGGATTACAAAAATTTTATTTGGCCGTCATTTTGTTCCGCCATATTGAAATAATACCCCAATATTACTAGTTAATTTCTATAACATAATTAGTTTTGACATACAATTTGAAATCAATCAACTAAGCAGTTTTTCTGCCATCTTGGATTGATACCAAAATTTTACCAGTTGTTTGTTACATAATAACTGATTTTTGTGCAAAATTTGAGATAAATTGAGTGAATAGTTTTTTAGCAATAGGTAACTTTTTAACATTTCACTAGGTCGCCATTTTGTTTTGCCATATTGGATTTTTACCAGTTTATCCCCATATGACCCTTAATTTCTGACCAAAATTTGAAGTCAATCGGGTATTTCGTTTTTTACTCTGCCGCGAACAGACAGACAGAGTGACAGACAGACAGACCGACCGAATTGAGAAAACATGTTTTTCGACATCTAGGTACCCTGAAAGTGAAGATCTGAAAACATCTCGGAGAGTGATTTTTTTTCAATTACAATACTTTCCTGTTACGAGGGAAGTAAAAACATATCAAGAATACTCATCACCAATTGTATACAAAATTAGGTAGATATATTGCTGTTTTTGAATTTTGACTCTGACTATGGCATTCAAAATTTGAAAAATTTGAATGCCATAGTCAGAGGCTTAGTATTTTCATTTTTTTAGAGGTTAAAAATATATAATAATAATAAATTAAAAAAAATATTTTAGGTAGATTCATATCACAACTATTTGATATTCGATGTCACTGACAAACTACTTAATGAAACGAAAATTATGCGGGACCTCCTTGGCCTTGGGGCTCGACGCTTAAGAGTCATCAACGTCATTATAGATCCGCCACTGGCTGTATCTATATTTGAACAAGTAGAACCACTTTGGCAATCGCTACATAGTTTCACGCCTTTAAAAAAATAAGATAAAAATAATTTTGATTGTGTAAAATTAAGTCAGACGAAAAAACATTTTGATCATTTATTTCACTAGGGAGAACTACTAACTATTTATTATGAAAACAAAGACTGCAATAAACCTGATTTTAATAAAGTTTGTATACCGAATCAGGAAGAAATCAGGTAAACCTTCACGAAGCAAAAAAGTTGCATTAATTAATTTACTTTCGTTTAAACATTGCAGCATTGTGAATTATTTTATGATATAAGAACTGAGGATAATTTAATATTCGGTATAAAATTCTGGGTAAAATGTATTTCTGCACTAGTTCTTTATTTCGATAATTTTAGTGGGTTGTTTGATCATTTCTCCGTTTTCCACTGAAAGTAAAAGTATTTATTTTTCACGGGTTCTCAACCTTTCTTTTCTCACGTACTACTCATGTGCAACACGCACTTCACGGATCAGTTACAAACTATTAAAAATCCCGTGAGTATAGAGATGGCTGTTTCTCAAAAGACGTATATCACCTTGCGTACCACTTTGAGAATCTCTGCGTACCGTAGGTTAATAACCCCTGGTTTAACAGATTCAGTTGGGAACAGGGAGGAAACTCGCACAAGCCGTAAATACCTTAAAAACTGTTCTAATGCAAATTCAAAGGAATTTTTACTTGAATTTAAACGTTTTTTGTGTCTGAATTAAACTAGATGGAACTGAAAAAATGAAACTCTTTGGAATTAAATGACTGAATTGTCCAATTTAAAATAAATAAATTACGAAAATATATTTACAAATAAATTTATTATAAATAATAAATTTTAATAATAACAGCAAATTTGTGCCGCTTTTACATTTTCTTGTGATTAATATTAAAATTAGTTTATACTCAACTTTTAGTTTTTCTAAAATTTTTATTGCTTGTACACGGTGTTTTTTAATTGATAGCTAAAAATAAAGGACGTAATTTTTTGCCTTATTTTAAGACTAAAAGATTGAGAGAGTGAGAGTTTATTTGTGGGATTAGCTTTTCTCAGGGACCTCATACATTTCTATTTCTTCACTATTCTGTAAGCAATGTCTACGAACTAGATATAATACATTTTACAAAAATATACAGTTGTTACTGTTTTCTAAATCGCGATCCCTTTAACTCCCCCCCCCCTTGAACCGCAAGTTTTAATGCGACGTCATTGGCTGTTCTATTTAGAAAAATTTTAATGCGACGTCATTGGCGGTTGTATTTAGAAAATCGGATTCCTTATGTTGTTTTCTAACTTCTTGATTTTTTTACTTTAATCCGATATTTTTAAAATTTTATGTTATTTTTTTCTGTTTTTATTTTGATTGTTAAAAATACAAGATGTATTTTTTGGTTCATTTTAGGACTAAAAGTTCAAATAAAAATGTGTTTGTAGTTTTTGAGATACTGGGTGTTAAAGTTTACAATTTTTTTTGTTTTTATTTTTTTTTAATTTAATAGGTAAAAGCGGTCGCGACCTGAAAAAAAAACACCCAGTAGATTTTTGTAAAATGTATTATAGACATTTCGTAGACATTGCTTACAGTAGAGTGAAGCAATGTCTACGAAATGAATTTGAATGATTTATCTCTAGAAATGTACAAGATCATCGAAAAAACTAAAAAAAAAATAAAAATTTTCACACGTCGAATCTCAAAAACAAAGGCCTTGTGGACACATGTTTGTATGGACTTTTAGTCCTAAATTAATGTCCACAGCTAACGGTTTTCTTTTCACTAACCATGGACAAAGTTTTTTAATTAGTTTTATAATATTTTATTTATTTGTTGTTGGAAGACATAACCTGGCTGTAATGTTTGTTTAATTATGTAGTTGTATGTGATAGTTTCATACATTTTGCATATTTTTGTTGTTTTAAGGTAGGATTTTTGATGCTTAATTTTACTATCAGGTTCTTAATGCATTTTAGATCTGATATTGCCTGTTTGTTTGGCGAAACACGTGTAATCGTAGCATTTTTTTCACTGTATTAAACCACTTGACTGTTGACTGTTTTTCTTTTCTGCATTATTAAACCTCTCTTAGAGATATCATGGACGAAATATTTATTCGCAGATATACTTTTTTTCAAAGATTCAAGCAAATGTACCACAAGAGTCAGTGTCGGCGCCTACTCTATTCCTCCTGAAGATCAGTTATCTGTTTGGAAGACCTAAACGGTTTCGCAAATGTCTGCTCCAGATTTTTAATATTTAGTCGGATCAAACATTCGCAAGCAACACTCTACTTAATTATTCAAAAGCAATTGCCCCTGACTGTCTTATTATATCCACCCAAGAAAGATAATTTTGAATTTTGAAATTTGAATAATTTTTCTTTATTTCACGTCGATATGCTGTTAAAATGGATTTTATTTTCTTCTCTACTTCATCCAAAAAACCCGAATTTTTGCAATTGTATTTTATGCACGAATAGAAAACTTTTGTATTCGTAAAAAATCACCCTTTTTACATTTCAGGGTCCCTAGACGAAAAAGAAAAAGTTTTCTCTTTTCGCTTTATTGATATAAAACTACTTGTCCAGTTGACTTCAAAGTCTGGTCAAAAATTAAAGGTCATAAGGTGATGACATGGTAACATTTTGGTAAAAATTAAATGGCAAGATATTAAGAAAATGATTACTAAAATACTTCTTATAAAATTTACCTCAAATTTTGCACAAAAATCAAATACATGGATATAAACTAATAATTTTTTTGGTACGAATCCAAGAAGCAAAACAAAATGGTAGACTGATAAAATGTGTAAAAAAATCAATCTGGAAAGATTACTTATTTAATTGATTTCCAATTTTGCATAGGAATTAAGTTTGATACAGAAATGAACTGGAACAATTTTGATGCAAAAATATTTAATTGACTTAAAATTTTGCACAAAAAATTAGATATGATACAGAGATAATCTGGTAAAATCTTGATACGAATTCAGCATGGCGGAACAAAATGGCGGTCTAATAAACTTTTTCTAAAAAAGCAGCATTAAAACTTACACACTTACACAACAGCTTATTCAATAGATTTTAAATTTTTCCCAAAAATCAAGTGTAACATAGGCAGACATTGGAAAAATATTGGAACGAATTCAATCTAACAGAACAAATTAGCTGCCTATTAAAAACAAACTAAAAAAATCTGTTATCAAGTTTTTGAATGGTTTTCGTTAATGATCCTCTTGTTATGTTAGAGTGGTGTATTATTTGGGGTTACAATTGAGTAAATAAAAAATAAAAGCCTATTTTTGAATTGTCGACGCCACTTTATTGTTGCATCCTCATGACACATAGAGTTTATATCCTGCATGAAACCCATTTTATCAATCTTTACTCCATCTATCTATCTAACCCCAAATAATACACCACTCTAACATAACAACAAGATTATTAACGAAAACCATTTAGAAACTTAATATCTGGGACATATGTGCAAACCAAAGGAGTAGGTACAGACTCATAATATGGGTATCAAGCAGGATATAATATATCTATATATCTATATCTATATATATATATATATATATATATATATATATATATATATATATATATATATGTAAAATAGCAGAAATATATAATTTCTGCAAGTGCAAAACGGCCTATAAGAAGAATTGCTTTCCATTATGTCACAGGGTACCCTCCTGCGATCATGATTTCTGGGCCTTTACCCTCATCAGGCAGGCTTGTACCCAGGGAGATCTGAAATAACAGATTGCTCAATATGACAAAATCGAAAACGAAACGTCTATCATACTGGAACAGTACTACATGCTAAGTATAACACTTAGCGCCACCTATTGGGGCTCCGGTGGTTTCCGGCTGCAAACCCATAGGAATTTGGCAAAGTATGCACTAGCACCATCATGCGGAGAGTAGATACTAAAAATCGATAAAAATGCGCTCTCACACATCTTTATCAAAAGTTCTTGGCCGGAAATGATATATGTAGAATAGCAGAAATATATATATATATATATATAAATATATATATATATATATATATATATATATATATATATATATATATATATATATATATATATATATATATATATATATATATATATATATATATATATATATATATATATATATATATATAAATATATATATAATATATATATATATATATATATATATATATATATGTGGTTGTGTGTCAATATGTAACAATAAAGTTGCGAAACGTCGGAAGTTTAAAAATAGACTTTTATTTTTTTTATTGGATCCTAACCCCAAATAATACACCACTCTAACTTAAAAACAAGAGGATCGTTAACGAAAACTATTTAGAAACTTAATATCTGGGAAATAACTGCGGACCAACGTAGTAGGTAAAGACTGATAATATAGGTTTTATGCAGGATATAGAATCAATATGTGTCCTGAAGATGCAACAATAAAGTAGCGAAACCTTAACAATTTAAAAAGTTTTTTTACTGGATCCTAACCCCGAATAATACACCACTTTGACATAACAACAAATGTATCGTTAACGAAAGCCATTTAGAAACTTAATATTTGGGAAATATCTCCGATCCAACGGAATAGGTAAAGACTGATAATATGGGTTTCATGCAGGATATGGAATCTATGTGTCCAGAGGATGCAACAATAAAGTTGTGAAACGTCGACGATTTAAAAAAAGTCTTTTGTTTTTCTACTGGATCCTAACCCGAAATAATACACCACTCGAACATAACAATAAGAGGATCGTTAACGAAAACCATTTAAAAACCTAATATTTTGAAAATAACTGCGGACCAACGTAGTAGGTAAAGACTGATAATATGGGTTTCATGCAGGATATAGAATCAACATATGTGTCCCGAGGATGCAACAGTAAAGTAGCCAAACGTCGACAATTTAAAAAGTCTCTTGTCTTTTTTACTGGATCCTAACCCCGAATAACACACCACTCTGATAAAACAACAAACGGATGATTAATGAAAGCCATTTAGAAACTTAATATCTGGAGAAATATCTGCGGACCAACGGAGTAGGTAAAGACTGATAATATGGGTTTCATGCAGGATATAAACATCGAAAATTTAAAAAAGACTTTTTTTTACTGGTTCTTAACCCCAAATAATACACCACTCTAACAAAAAACTTTTAACATTTCTTCGCCATATTGGATTTTTACCAAACTATTACCAAAGAAAATAATAGCCTCGCTTAGCTATTATTTTCTTTACTATTACCAGGTCATCCCTATATGACCCTTAATATCTGGTCAAAATTTCAAGTCAATCGAGTAAGTAGTATTTAAGCCATGTCGCAAACTGACAGACAGACAGACCGAAAGACGGACCGACGGAATTGATAAAACATGTTTTTGGGCATCTAGGAATGGTAAAACGTGAAGATATATAAAACCTGTGAGGGTGATTTTTTCAGGATTACGAAAATTTTATTTGGCCGCCATTTTGTTTCGCCATCTTGAATTAGTGACACAGTTTTACTGGTTGATGCTTATACCACAATTAGTTGTAGCATACAATTTGAAATCAATTCTTAAGTAGGTTGTTCGGGTTGAATTTTTAAATATTTTATTATACCGCCATTTTGTTCCGCCATCTTGGATTCGTACCAAAATTTTACCAATTGATTCCAACATAGTACTTGATGTTTATGCAAATTTTAAAATAAATTCGAGAAGTAGTTTTTTAATAATATTTTTTTTTAACATTTCACTAGGCCTTCATTTTGTTTTTTGGATTTTTACCAAAATATTACCAGGTCATCCACATATGATGAAGTCAATCGGGTAAGTAGTCTTTAAGCTATGTCGCGAACTTGCACACATACAGACAGACCGACAAACGGATCGACTGAATTGATAAAACATATTTTTTGACATCTAGAGATGCTAAAACGTAAAGATGTCTAAAACCTGAGAGAGTGATTGTTTTCAGGATTAGAAACATTTTATTTGGCCGATATTTTGTTCGGACATCTTAAATTAGTACCACAATTTTACTAGTTGATCCCTATACCACAATCCTTATGGCACACAATTTGAAATCAAATCATTAAGCATTTTTTTCAGGCAGAATTTTTAAATATTTTAATAAGCCGCCAATTTATTCCGCCATCTGGAATTCGTACCAAACTGTTACCAGTTGATTCCAATATGATACTTGATGGTCTGCAAAATTTGAGATAAATTGGATGAGTAGTTTTTTAATAATAATTTTAACATTGCACTCGGCCGCCATTTTGTTTCGATATATTGGATTTTTACAAAATGTTACCAGGTCATCCCCATATGATCCTTAATTTTTGACCAAAATTTGAAGTCAATGGGATAAGTAGTTTTTTAGCTATGCCGCGAACAGACAGACGGACTGAACGACGGAATTGAAAAAACATGTTTTTCATTATCTAGGGAGTCTGAAACGTGAATGAAGATCTGAAAAAATTTCGGAGGGTGAATTTTTCATGATTACAATACTTCCCGTTTACGAGGGAAGTAAAAATAAGTAAATAACACATGTGTAAATTTGGTTTTCTTTTACTTTTGCATGTAAGGAAGAACTCAGGATTGCATTTCTGTCTAATTTTTTTTACAGATTGGTTTTACCCAATTACGACTGATACTGGTAACGCAACCATTGTCATTCGAAAAGCAAATGCAATAGATATTAAAAATTAAAATTTGATACATTTTATGAAAGTAGCAATTTTTGATACCGTATATTATGCATATTTAGTTAGATATGTATGTATAACCGGTGTAAAGCGCCGGAGCACGGCATTAGGTGGATATATCTTATATTTACTTCAAAATATTTTTAAAAAACATGAGGGGAGAATGTTAGGGAATTTGAAAATTTGCAAACATTGTTAGATAACATTGTTCGCGAACATTGTTACATAACAGTAGTCGCAAAGTTTATTAGTTAACATGTTCGCTAAGCTAAGTGACAACTCATTGTAGTCGGTAATTTTACATATTTTGATATTTTGCGACTGTATTTGCTGTTCACGTAAATCGTTCAAAGTTACGTAAGTATATATCATAACTATCCGCTATGAGTAGTCACTGTCAAGCACTAGGTCGACTTTTATTATAATGTTAAACGAAAGTAAAATGCTTCGAGCTAACGACTTTCACCGTTTAACAAAAATGGCGATTATAATTGCCTATAATTATTTTCGTTAGCATGGCCAGTTTTTATGTAATAGTAGGAACCATATACCACGAGAAAATGTTTTAAAAAAAGAATTACAAAAACAAGAAAATGTATGAGTTTATTTATGAACATATGGCGAATTTATTTAATAGAAAATTCAGAAAACGGGTTTTTAGGCCATAAAAGTGTGTAAATATGTACAGAAATTCTTGTCTAGTCACCGATCAATTTCAAGATCGAGGCAATGTTTATATTCGAGAATGTTATAGATTTGTAATTAAGAAACAGAGATGATTAAATAGTTTGCTTAATTGGGTTTCACGGTGTATAAGCATTGAGAAATTAAGGTTATTAGCAATTCTGGTAAAATTAATATAAATTATGTAACTATGTCAAACTAAATATATGCGTAATTAATATATTGTAGAGGATAACTTACTAATCTTATGAAAAAGTGGTTTCAATGAAATCCCTTGTATATTTAGCATGTTGTAATTCTCAATCGTTTGAGCACGAAACATCTTGACGTTATGTGACGTTCTTTTTTTATCAGTCATAACGTTTTCAAGAAAACAATTTTTCTCGAGCTCTTTCCACACTATAGGATGTATAATGTTAAATACAAATGTTCTTTTAAATAATTTTTCCTACGATCCCAGCCATAGGCGCCAGGTTTTAAAATTCTCTGGCTTTAGTGAGTATTATATTAAAATTCCATTTTTCCAAAAACTATTTTTATGGAGTAAATTTTCACGTTTTTTTTACGAGTTTTGGTTTTGTTATCTCCAAACTTCTTAATGCTTTTAGATACCCCACCTAAAGCTAGCAGATTTTAATGTTCCAGAAATTAACCACGATTTTTGGCGAGGAATTGTGGTGAACGGCAATCCGCACCAAAGCAAAGTTGCAATATTTCCAATGGGCGTTTTGCAAAATTAAGGTGTTACCATCTAGAGCAGTGTGTACATACTAGGGGGTTAAATTAGATACCCCTGTAAAATATTACGGCGATATTTAGACGTTAAAATGATAAAAACGCCCATACAGAACGTGCCGGAACATATTTTCTTTATTTTCAAGAAATTGTGGGTTGAACACCATTACCATCTTCTAGATGGTGATTAGGAAGATTCTAATTGGTATACCTAAAATATATTTTCCATATCCTTAAAAGATAAGAAGGTGAAAACAACCAATAATCCTGCATAATAGAATGCGCCACTACAAATTTTATTTATTTTCTGAAAAATTTGGGTAGGGTGCCACATTCATCTTTCCGGAGGTAATTAGGTTGATCCTGATGTGTATATACATAAATTATTGTCTTAATTGTTAGGGTATAAGGGAGTGAAACAGCCAATAACACTTAAGAATCAAAACGTCGGGTACCACATTCATCTTCCAGGAAAAGATTAAGTTGGCGTGAAGAGCATATGTGTAAAATATTTTTCCAATTTTTAGGGGATAAGGTGATGAAAACAGCAAATAACATGTAGGAATAAGAACACGCTACATCATATTTTATTCATTTTCTCGAAATTTTAGATGGAGTACCATATCTTTTAGAGGATGATTCAACTCATGCTAAAGATTGCGCGTTTAACATATTTTATCAAATTGTAGAAGATCAGGGGGTGAAAACAGTCAACAAACCTTAGGAATTAAAACATGCCCCGATTTATTTTATTAATTTTATCAGTATTTTGGGTAGGGTACCACATTCATCTGCCAGGAAAAGATTAGGTTAGTCCTGAAGAGTATATGTGTATATGTTTTCAATTGTTAGGGGATAAGGTGGAGAAAACAGCAAATTGCATGTAGGAATCAAAACACGCTACATCATATTTTATTTAATTTCTCATCGTCTAAGAGGTGAAGTTCAATTGATGCCAAAGATTATATGTGTAAAATATTTTTTTCAATTAGTAGGTGATAAAGGGGTGAAAATAGCCTATAACCCTTAGGAACCAGGCCGTGATCCAATTTAATTTATTAATCTTCTCAAAATTTTGGTTAGGGTACCACATTCATCGTCCAAAAGAAGATCAGGTTGGTTCTGAAGAGTATGTGTATAATACTTTTCTAATTGTTAGGATATAAGGTGGTGAAAATAGTCAATAACATGTGGGAATCAGAACACACTAGATCATATTTCATTTATTTTCTCGAAAGGTTGGATTGGACCACATTCATCTTCAATTGATGGTAAAGATTATGTGTGTAATTTTTCAATTGGTAGGGGATAAAGCGGTGAAAAGAGCCAATAACACTTAGGAATCAGACCGCGTCCCAATTTATTTTGACAATATTCTCAAAATTTTGTCTAGTGTACCACATTCATCTTTCAGGAGGTTATTACGTTGATCCTTAAGAGTAAATGTGTAAAATATGTTTTCAATTGGTAGGGGATAAGGGGGTAAAAACAGCCCATAACCCTTAGGAATCAGAACATGCCCCAACTGATTTTATTTATTTTATCAAAATTTTGGGTGGGGTACCACGTTTATTTTTTAGAAGGTGATATAACTGATGCTGAAGATTATGTATGTCAAATATTTTTTTCAATTGGTGGGGGATAAGGGAGTAAAAACAACCAATAAACACATAATCTTTAGCACCAATTGAATCATCTTCTGAAAGATGAATGTGGTACCAAATCCATATTTTCGAGAAAATAAATAATATGTGAAAGAGCGTGTTCTAATTCATACATGATATTTGCTGTTTCCTCCACCTAATTTTCTCCTGGAAGATGAATTTGGTACTCTACCCAAAATTCTGAGATAATTATTAAAATAAATTGGGGAAGCTTTTGATTTGTGTTCTCCCCCCCTTACCACCTATTAATTTAAAAAATATATTTAACACATAATTTTTAACATCAATTAAATCACCTCCTAAAAATGAATGTGGCACCCTATCCAAAATTTTGACAAAATGTAATAAAATAAGTTGTTCTGATTACTAAGGGTTATTGGCTGTTTTCACCTCCTTACCACCACCAATTAAAAAAATATTTTACACACATACTTTTCAGGATCAACCTCCTGAAAGATGAATGTGGTACACTACCCAAAATTTTGAGAAAATTAATAAGATATTGTGGCAGGTTCTGATTCCTAAGTGTTGTTGATCCCCTTATCCCCTACCAGTTGAAAACATATTTTACACACATAACCTTTAGCATCAGTTGAATCACCTCCTACAAGATGAGTGTGGTACCCTATCCAAATTTACGAGAGAATAAATAAAACATGATGTAGCGTGTTCTGATTTCTACACGTAATTGGCTGTTTTTCCACCTTATCCCTTAACAATTAGAAAAATATTTTACACATATACTCTTCAGAAGCAATTTAATATTCTCCTGGAAGATAAATGTGGTACCCTACCCAACATTTTGGGAAAATTATAATAAAAATTTAACAAAGGATAAGTGATTTTTATGAAATTTAGTACCAAATATCTGTCATACTCATAATCATCCTCATCCTACCATCATATTGAGGTGATCATTTTTTAGTCGTTTTGCACGAGCTAAGACTAGGCAAAATCAAACTGACTTTGTTTGATTTGTGTAAGTTTAGTTGCATAAATCTGGTAAAACAAATCCTAGTATTCCAACTGATTCGAAGTGTTTTCTATTCCAACTATTATTCTAAATTATATTTTTTCATGAGGTGGCCATGGGTTGCAGAGTACCCAGAGGTTGCTTCAGCCCCGCAGCAACCCTCAGTGCTTATTCCAAGCTTAACACTCCTAGTACACGTATGCTACGTTAAAATTTATACGTTCCGTAAACGTATTCATTTTACCTCTGGTTTTACTTGCTATATGAAATTTTATAGAACTATCACCAAACAATTAAAATTAATTATTAAATATCTATATAATATACCCTTATTTATTTAAATAAGGTAAGTAAATAAGCAAAAGAGGACGCTAAAGGACCGAGTATTTAAAGAAATTAAAAATAAATCCATATCACATATTCAAATTCAAACATATCTCTTCATCACAGCAACAAAACTAGCCATATTTTAATTCCCCAAATAGTAACAATTATCTGCATTCCACTGAGGAGAGACAAAATGATGTTCTTTTTAACACTCATCCCTAAAACTCCTTTTTCTGCTATTCTGGGATGTTAAAAACTTTCGAGAGAATTGGAAAATGCAAAAATATTTTGGGATTGCCATTTAAAAAATAATACTTGATTTCAGTACATACTTTTTGAGTCAGTCCTGAGTAATGTATTTTTATTAAATAATACACAGGTTGAGTCCATTCATACAAACTTGTTAACAATAACAATAAAATAAATTTTACATAATACACAAAAATAAAATGTCCCACCGTTTTCTAACAAATCAAAACATTTTTTTATATAACTGCACTATTTCATGCTTTAAACAAAAACTTGTTAACGAAAAAAGACTTTCAATGAATGTGGTTTTGGCATGCCGGGCAACGGAATGAAAGCGAAGAGAAATAAGTATTTTGTAACCACATCGATATTATTGGATATTACCCATAAGTAAAAGCTCAATATAGTAAAAATGGTTTCTACATCATACTTCTATTTACTTATCTCCTCATTACAGCTAAGAATAATAAATGCCAAAAAAACAGAGTGATTATTAAAAATGCGATTTATGGTGTAGGAAAGGTGTTTACAAAGTTTCCATAAGTATATATCAGCTGCCTTTTACACCACAAGTACGTTAAGTATATCGTCGGCTTACTTTCAAAACCTTCTAAGTCCTATTTGGAATTTTTTTTCAGGAGGAGCAAAAAACTATATTTTATTAAAATGAAGTTACATAAAGGATTTTTTCAGGTTTAGTTTATTGCACATTTAAATTTTATATTATTATAATAATATATTAGTCAAAATTATTTGCACTTGGTATTTTTTTACGGGCATAGGAAGTTTGAATACTTAAAAAAATTCTAGAATAGACATAGATAGTTTTGAACATTTATTGAAAAAGTATCAAACAAAAAGTACAGATAAAGCACAGAACGAAGTTTAAAACTCAACTTAATAAGATAAATCAGTCCCTAATATAAGGTAGTGTGTCATAAATAAAACAGATGATGATCATGTGAAATATCATGTTTCAGTTGCTAAAGAAGATCAAACTTAAAGCTGCTTCTTACAAAGAGGCTCAATAATTCCAGGATTCATACTTCCACTTCTTATTTTCTCTTTCAGAATCTACCACTCAGACATTTATTTTTAATTTGTAAACCAGAAGTGGGATATTGTAAAGCACATAAATCTTTAACTGTAGGGTTTCCATTTTTTGATCCTGGTCGTATGGAACTGTATATTTTAATTTTTGAAAAATCCTTGAAAAGAACGTATGACGAAGATATTCTACATATAATGTTCAAGGTTTCATTCTGGCTTCTTTAGCTGCAGAGATGAAGCAAGATGGGACTAAATTTCTCATTTCCTGAGCTTCCTATAGATTCAGTGTGTCCAGGTACTAAATATTTTTGTGTTATTGTAATGTTTTCCTCATTAGCTAAAAACAAGACGGCGTTTGATAATTTCCAGTTTATATTTTGATAGGAACATCTATCACTGTATAAAATAACTTCTTCATCTGGCTTAATCTTGACTGGTGCTTTTTAAAAAATGGTATATTATTGACGAAAATTCGTTAACTTTGATTTGTCCTTTCGCCTCATTCCATAAAAAGCAATATTTATTGTATAGACATGCTGAGAATGATCCTTGTACCCTTGCCTATTCTTCTTTTGCAATTTTTTTTCTCAGTGTGACACCTTTATACCACTTCAGAACAATTTTCTGTTTTAATACTTACGTAAACATCACATTGATATAAAAAGCAATATCCATCAATGGTTTTGAGATTGTACTAAGTCAAATTATGAATAACTAACTTTTTTTATAATAAATTGAAGACGGCTTTAACATGGGGCAAAGTAAAGTAGACTATCAGTTCATTGTATAAACACATTGAGAATGATCCTTGTACCCTTGCCTTTTCTTCTTTTGCAATCTTTTTTCTCAGTCTGATTCCTGTATACCTCTTCACAACAATTTTCTGTTTTAAAACTTAAGCAAACATCACATTAATAGTTTTTAGGCCGAAAAAGGCTCAACACAAAACCCCTCATAGAATGTTTTGATGGACAAATATTTAATTTGTTGAATTTTTTGTACTTATTCTATAAGTTCATCTTGGATTGTCATATTGGTTCAAATATATATTTTTTTTGAAGATGCGCGACAATAATAAGACTCCTGTACAAATCTTCCGCTCTTTCGTTCAAATTTATCTTGGACTTCTTCTCTTTCCACATTAATTACCATTTCCTTTGCAAAGACCACGATCCAATTGACAGTGTATTTAGTAACATTGTACGACACACTCTTAGACGCACTCCATCCTTCTTTAAGTGATACAGAAGGCTATTTATTCGATGCGATATTTCACGTATTTGATTTTTTTATCTTTGGCCGGCACTACATGTACAAAGTCTTTTCTGTCTGACCAAACCATACTTTTCCAAAAATTGTCAATTTTTTTCTATAAAGCTCATAGGACATTCGACCCTGAAGTTTTGGAATTTTGTGCGCTTAATTTATAATTACACATCGGCTTAAGCTCTCTTGGTCGAAAATCCAAAACAAATTACTCCTTTATAAGCTTCTCTTTTCTGTCTTTTCATTGTATTTTCTTTCCTTCTCCACTTCTGCTTTTTTTTGATAATATTTTCGTTTTCAATATCCCTCTCGATTTCCCTGTTATTATATTAGGTTTATAATTTTCATCACTGTCACTTTCAAATTCTATTGCATCCCTTCTGACAGATTCTACACTATAAACTTCTTCTGTTTCATGACTCTTCTAAAAGAAGAATCTAAGATAATTATACTGGAGTCGCTTTGATGTATCAAAACCTCACTGTATATTAAAGCTAGACGTTTCTTCTACTCCGTTCCTTAATTTCTCCACAGGTTCCTCTAAATTTTGAACTGCGCTAGAACGGGTAAGTGCCATCTCTTGATGTACCGGGCGGCAAGGATAACTGAAAATAAATACATTTATTGTATTTATTAAGTTTGAATAATGAAATTTATTAGTTTTTTAGTTTTAGGGCAAATTTACTAATACTAATTTAAATGCTTAAAATCAATCTAAGTTCAGATTTAATATCCACTGACTATCAACACAAATGTTTAATGAAAAGATCTTATAAGCCTTTTCGAAATGTCTATTTAAACTTAAAATTATAGTATAAATAATCTACGTACCTTAGAATTATCAATATTTATAAATATCTGTTGAAAACATGGAAAACGGAGCAGCAAATGAGTTTACATTTTTTGCCATATTTAATTTTTAATTCAGAGGATGTAGCAATGTACATTTTGGCTAGTTCAAAAGAGCTCTTAAATAAGTAACAATTTAAAAAAAATTGTCTGTTTCATAAGATGCTCCCTAAAAAATGGCTCTGCTTCCTCGACTATGCTGGGATGGGATCTCTGTTACTTACTGTGTTGGGTTGTGTTTTAAGGGGAGCGATAAAAAGTTACGTATAATCGTTGCCTCTCTGTGCTCTGCTAATACAGCACTACTGAAAAAGGTTAGCTAATTTAATAACAGAGTATAACACCGATTATTCGCCGGATGGGCGACGGATAATTAAAAAACATTGAGAACTGAAACACATTTTTTAGATATTACACTATGTTGTGTTAATCAATGTTGTAATAAATTAACGCATTGATTTGTAAAACACATCCTGGCTGTGTAGAACAGCTCAAAAAATATTTTAATATACAGGGAAATTATGAACACACAAAAAATTAAACAATTTTTGAAATATTACGTTGTACACAGCAGTACTAAATTTTTGGATCATGTTTTTTTTAAATTACCAAGAATATTGATAGCATTTTTTACGTTTTAACGAATAACCGTGGTTTAACTGTAATAGCATCAATTTTTAGTTAATTTAGTACATGGATTTCTATGTTTCATACTACCTGCTATAAAATATGACCAATAAAATATTTTATTAGTAATTATTTTTATTTTCAGTAATAATGTACTACTTGTTCTGAAAACTTGCCTACCCAAAAAAGACAAAAATGAAGATTCCCACATCAAAAAAGAAAACACATCTTCACCTATTTTTAGCCAGGTAATATTTAAATCGACTCCTGCAGTGGTAAAAGGTGTTAATTAATAGGGACATTTAATTCAAAAATGTGTATGATTATAGTTTTGCAGCAAAATTTTATTTACGTATCCTTGGCGTCTCTTATGGCGTTTGTATAGGGTTGCCACCAAATTTACAAAAAGACGATATTGAAGAGCAAAAAAATCTTCGTCTTATTGTTACATCCAACATATTGATAAAATACCTATTCCTAGCCGCGTACGTCTACCTCAAGGACGAAAATTGATTAAATTATAATTTTTCTTATTCATTGTAACAACTAATGTTTATTTCTCCTAAAAAGCGGGAGATCTGAACCGTTCGACGGGGGACAATAGATACTGATATAAAGCGGGAGGGTTGGCAACCCTAGATTTGTAGGACCCTTCTACTAGAAGGATTTTAAGTATTTTTTTTTTATTTTGAACCCGTACTATTAACAAATGTACAATGCAAATTACTAGCTAATTGACTAAAACTACATACAAAATCACGACATGTTGATGTAAAGTATTTTTGAAATTATTTAATTTTCTGCTATAAAACAATGAGCATTTTGTTCAAATTGATTTAGTTTTATTACTGCAGACAATAGTACTTAGATAAGATAAATTTGTTAATATACATGGTGCTAAAACCTTCTTTGTTTCAGTGAAAATCAGCTAAGGTGTTACGGATACTATATAATATATTATCCCAGGTTATAAAAATAAATTTAACAAGTAGAACATTTTTTATTAATTTCAAAGAAGTTTAAACAAAAATATATTAATCTTAAATGTGTTAAAGATGAATAGAGAATTAATCTTAACTAGTTACACTCTATACATTTTATATTACTATTTGACAGTCACTAAATCTGTTCTTAAAAAAAAACCGTTATCATTTTACCTTGATAAATAAATCAAGGAAATTCGGTATAAAATTTACTTTTGTTTATGGAATGTTCTTAGTTGGAGTTTTAAACATGTCCTACATAAATCGTGAGGTATTATATTTTTGCAAATTTTTTTACTGTTATGTTATATTTATATATTACTATAAAAAATATTTTAAGAAAAGTTTTGTTATTGTTAGTGTGCGTGTGCGAGTGCATCTTTAATATATGACTGCAAGATAGCGAACAGGATAACGCGAACTTTTAGAGCTATCGAATTTTACGACTTGATACGTCACAAACAAAAACACCAATGGTCGTAAGTTAGAAATCACAATAATTACATGCCTATTTTTTATACTGTAAATGTGGATATAAATATTAGATAATTTTAAACATCTCAAGCACTTTCTTTAAGCAAATCTTTTTTTAAAAATCCTTAACTTTTTTTGAATCGATATATCGTTTTTTTTTTGGGATCACCAACAACTAGATTTTTCTTATACGGACCTGGGTTTTTTATTCTGTTCTTGATACAACATGCGTGGCACACTTTTTCTGTAAGTGATGCTTTTTTTTTAGTTAATCTTATGTGCGAGCGGAGCGACGTATTTCTGAAAAGGCGCAAAAACGGCGCGCCGGCGTGATATCGTTTTATTTCTTTTTTATTGCCATCAAAAACATTATTTTGCGTAGTTTTCTGGCGCCCCTCTTATGCCCCCTCCGCCACTGTCTAACAACAGCTGACTTCTGCTCTGACCAGAACAATTTGAACCTAATTTTTAATTTTAATTATTATTTTTCAATTGACTCTAAGACTGCAATGCAACAGGTTTCAAACTCCCCTCAGACTTACTACCGGTCTTGCTCATAACCACCAGTGGCAGCTATTCAGGTGAAGTAGGTGAAGTGCTACTTCACCAGGAAAAATAAACAAGGAAACATCTAACTTTATTTATTATATATCTCTTAAAATTTTAGTTTTTACACTCATTTATTCACCTAATTGGTAAAAAATAAATTGTACATATCAAATAAATATTTTACTTGACCGTTGGCAGAACGTCTTTTTAAAACTTTCAATCGAACTTTATTATAAGAACTATAACAGTGGCGTAAACCGCCACTGTTATAAAAAAACTTTGACTTTGCTGGAGGTGCTATGTTTAGTTTACGATTTTCCTACTATGTTCCTTGACAACGCGTATCCGATGACGTCGAGCCCAGCCAATACCCACTAAACAACGAGGCCTACGCGCTTACGCCTGACGTCATCAAATTTAGGCCTATGTTATTTCAAAACATCAATTTGTGGGGTTTATTTTATGAGTTTTTGAATCTGTCAAATTTATTCGGTTTCGCTATAGAATTAAAATGCCAAATGCGACTGTTAAGCGATTACTCGTTTTTTTTTGTTACACGACGAGGAATGCATTTACGCACGAACTATTATGCACAAGGCACTCCAGAACAGTGTAGGACTCAGTAAAGCCCCTACCCACTAAACCCCTACGTGTTCTTAGCCAACAACGTTTGCCCGGATCTACCGCAAAATTTCAAACAGATGTCGGTATGATTTATTGCTTACTAATTGTCTTATTTTAGGCAATTAGTAAATTGTCAAAGCAGAGTTATTTGTCAAAATCGGGTAAGGTTTCAAATCCATGTAAGTAGTATAGGCCTGTGGTGAGTCCATATGATCAAGAATATAATAGGTTATTATTTTATATTGTCAAAATCGGGTACGGTTTCAAGTTTGGGTAAGTAATATATACCTGTGGCGAGTCCTTATGATCAAAAATACAAAAGCTTATTATTTTAAGTTGTCAAAATCGGGTATGGTTTCAAGATTGGGTAAGTGGTATATGCCTGTTTTGTGTTGAGTCTATACGATCAAGAATATAATAGGTTGTTATTTGCTAAATTCTGAAAAAGATTGTATTGATGATACTTCCTAGCAATACAAAAATGCGAAACTTGTGCTAGTTTTTAATTTCATAACTAACTATTTATTAAAAGTCTGTAGTTTTCTTTTTTTGTTTTTATTTAATAAATTATGATTATGTTTAGAGCAATAGTTACTAAGAAATGTTTGTTAAAAGTGTATTTTTATTAAAATAACTTAAAAACAACTCACAAAGAAAAGATTTTTTGTTGTACTTAAATATCCAAAAATGTATCTTCCAATTCATCAATTAGCTTTTTAAATATACCATATGCGGTTGAAACTATATCTACTACCTGTTCTCGAGGATATAAAAGAGCACCTCGACTTAAGGAATTAATTAAATTATAAGATTTCTCTACAACACAAGGTACAATGAGAGTTAAATTTTCTTTGCAAAAAGTACAACTAATTTTTTTAAAAACAATATAGCAGCAATATCCGCTTAAATGGGTTATTACTGGGAGTTCTGATTGTATAGCTTCGGTATCAGACTGTGTAACTATGATTTTAGATAATAAATTATTAACAAGTTCAGAATTTAAATTGGTGTCTAATGACTGTGTTTCACATTCAGGAGGTTCGAAGAACTGATTTATATTAATGTCCCCATAATGCCTTTTTTCTGATTCATATAGCTGTCGAACTGAGATAATGATAATGACCACCAGCTAATTGCCTATATTTTCCAAAACGCCCTTCCAATGGGTCTATTTGAAATTTGCCCAGTAATACATAATTCATATTAAGCTCAGTTAAACAGTATTCAGTAACTTCAAGAAGCCCATGAATGGTATGGTTTGCTACAGTGTGGGTTCATCGAGTCAGTGTATTTGTTAAATTAGTTAGACTCCAAGTATCTAGCCAATTTTGCATTTTTAGCAAAAAACAAAATTTAGGGTTATCATTGGGGGCTGTTAGTATTTGTTTGGTAAAAGGTTCCTGATATCTAACAAATGTTTTCCCTTAAGGGGAGTTTTTACGTTCACAATTTTACACCATGTCAATATAATACTAATTAAGTCTGCGGTATCTTGTGAATGTGACAAATTTTTAACAAAACCTTTTAAAGCCTCTATAATAAAGGGATTAAAGATTTTAAGAGCTAATTTTACATTTTGTCTTTCAAGAGGTGATGGAAATAGAGCATTTAAACTAAGTGAGTAACCATGCTTCAATAGTTTGTCTTGTTCTAGTTCGTATAGGTTTTTGATCACAGAAAAGGAAGCACATTTTTTTGGCCTGTCTCAAAATCGGGATAAGAAAATGTTTGGTAAGGTTTTGAATAAAGTCAGTTGTTAAAGATACATTTCAGTAAATGAACAGTGTCAAAAAGGTAAAATAAGGATCTTAGGGATGTGGGAATACTATTCTGAGTTGATTAAGGGGTGAAAAATTACTCATTGCTTTACTGTTTACTGCATTATTGTCACTAACTGTACAAAATACTATGTACCCAATTTCTTCTAGATTTTCTATAATGGTCTTGATAAAAGTATATATTTCTGAATTAAGTTTAGCTACAGGAGATATATGAACGACTTCTGTAAGGCTTGAGCAAGGACTAGTGATCATAAATGCTACTGCAGATGATGCTAAGGTATCTTTATTATTTACTGATGTTCCTACGGTATTGCCTGCCTTGTAATCCAAATAGGGCTCTATGTGAATTTCATCAAAAAGTAATGTAACATATTTTTCTTTATCTGTTAAATATTAAAAAATGTTACGAGCATAGGTTAAAAAAAATTTCTTTCATCGATATGAGGATCTGTTAAAAATCTATTACAAATAGATTTTACTGTGTTAGGATGAGGTAAGATAATAGGAGCATGACTTCGCAAATATTTATAGCAATGAGAGCTTATTGTAAACAAAATTAAACATGACACAATGGTGCCTGGTGAATATTGATACCTTTCTTTTGAAATACTTAACAAAGTTAACTGTTTTGAGAGAAATTTTAGATTTTGAGTGAGTTCATCAGAACCTTTTAGTTTTAAAAGAATATCAATCACAAATTTAAAAATTTGTTTTATATTGTCATTGCCAGACTCAACTTCTGAATTGGGAGTTTCTGTGGGAGTTTCACTAGTACTGGGGATTTGACTTGACTCGGTATGGTGTAAATCACGAGTTTCACTGCATCACGAATGTCGCTATCAAGATTTATGGGTATTGACGTCATCATATTGTCAATTGTGCCAATTAAACTTTCTATTTCATCCAAACTGCTAGATAAAAATGGTGATTTTAAATTTGTTATTGAAACACAAACAAATTGACCATATAAAAATGTTTTTAATTTTAAATCGCTATTTATGACAATTGCCCAAGTTATTAGGGGACCAGGAGTATATTCAAGTTTAAATAAAGTTATTTTATCTGTATCCTTTACCGAAAACCATCTTTTCCTTAAATTAAAATTTCGAAATACCTTTAAAAACTCTTCAAAACTTTGAAAACATGTAGCCTCTCTATGTAAATTAAACTCTTCTTTACTTTGCTCTATGGCTTGCAAAAGATGTAGTTCATCAAGATTCTTATTTTTTCATCTTTACTTTTGCGGTCAAGAACGTTTTTTAACAAATAATTGGGGCAATTTGGGAAAACCGTTGGTACAGAATTTTCTTTTAATAGGGTTTTTTTTAAATGTACTGAAATAATTTTACCTATTCTCGGATCCTGTTCTGAAATATCCCAAATTACACTACCTTTAGAAAAATGTAGCTCACACACTTTAGTGTTTTTATTGGGCACTAAATCATCCCGCGGAATTGCTCGTAGCCACTTTTTTTGCAAATCACTGTCTTTCGGGAAACTAAACACGTGAACTTTTGGTCCGGTTTTGAAATTACCCCGGCCGTTAGGCGCACAATACTTAAACGGCATGTTTACGTGAATTTAAATGTACAAAAAGTAATAAATATAATTAAATTTTCACCAAAAATGGAGACAAAACTACTCTATTTACTCTAATTCACGAACAACGACATCAAGTTTCACACTGTTTTGTTTTCGGTTAGCAAGTGCCGGTTGTCGGCCAGTACGTCTAATGGCCAGTTATCACGATACGACATAAGCAAAACTGCATTGGTCTATGCTTTAACGCATTTCTTACGGGAGGCGAGTGTCCGCCTAAATCTGATGACGTATGGCCTATTTTAATTTCAGCTGGTAGGCCCCGTTGTTTAGTAGGTATTGGCCTAGCGCCATACAACGCTCTCGGTGAATTGCAGGCGCATTACACTACACCCACGTGTCGTTCAGTTTGTGGTGGTTGTTTTCTTTTATTTTCGCGGATTTCGCTGCAACCGGTGAGTTTCTTTGCAGTTAACTTGACTGTTTTGTGTTATATTTATTTATGGTGTTGTTACAACTTCAAATTCGAAGTTAGTAAATGTTATTGTTCAAGACTGGAATAAATTAAAAGACGTCTTTGAATTTATTACAAACTGTGACAAATCTGATGAAAAATCAATCCGCCTTGCGAAAGGATTTTTAGGTGAGATGAACGATTTTGAATTCACGTTTCTGGTATTAGTTTTTAATGGCATTTTCTCAATCACGGACATACTATTTGACGTTCTTCAAAGAAATCGCTTGACATTCATTTTTGCATATCCGATATAAAACGCTGTCGTGAGGCGCTCTGTAAAAAAAGAAATTTTTTTAATACCATGTTTGATAAAGCAAATTCTGTTACATAAATAAATCATTACAAACGTGAGCTTGCTAAGCTTTCACCTGAAGAAATTAGGGCTAAGTATAGAACCCTTTTTTATGAAATATTGGACCATATTTTAATGCAAATGACACTACACTAAGATTTCAAGACTGTGAAAAACTTACATTTTCATGTTTGGCAGGTTCTGCTAAATTTTCCGAATATAGTTTAAATTTTCCAACTGACCCGTTTGAAAATTTGTTACAGTTATATGGGGAAATATTTTCAACAAGTCAACGACTTAAAAATGAGCTTGGTCTTATTTTTGCCAATGACAGTAATTGGAATATATCGCTGCGAGAGCAACTGGAAAATAATCTACCCCCTCTACATATAAAAAAAGTTTGTAAAAAAAATTATTGCGATATTTTCTTGCTCCATTTGCACTTCACTTACTTTTTCACCCGCGAGCAGCCACTGATAACCACTACTTACTAATTTCTTTAAGCTCCGTCCTATTACATTTCCGATACCATGTGATACTGGCACAGACAGACACAGTAAATTCCCGAAAAAAACTCGTGGATTGTTTCTAGCGGTAAGGTTTTTCCACCCTTTGAGGTTATAAATGACAGATATCGTACAAAAAATGTAAACCGTGTTTGAACGAGTGATCAACAGGGTCGCATTTTTAGAAAAAAAACGAAATTGCCAATCGATGTAATTGCTCCAGTAGAATTCGAGAGTCTCACAAAAAAAAGCATTTGAACCAAAACCAAAAGCCTTACGTTTTAAAAGAAGAAATTTTTATAAGATTGTTGAAAAATATGTTCTCTTGTCTATGGTATTGAAAATTTTTATTTTTTTATTATTTTTTACTGGTTTATTCTCAATAATTTTATAGAAATTTGTTAAACTGAATAGGTTTTTATAGCTTATAAAGATATATTCACTTTATTTCTAATCACCTTTATTTAGAAAGACACGAGAAATTTTACATATTTATTATTTTATCACAATGAAATATTCATTAGGCGAGAGATTACACATTGTGACTCTATTTTAGGAAAACTAAGAAAATTCAAGAGAAACAAGAAGGTATATTGCAAATAATAAATATATCAAAGTTCTCTTGACTATGAAACTAAAGATGATTAAAAATAAAATAATATACCTGCCTTTATCATCTATGAAACCCATTAAATTAAAGAGGTTGCGATAAAATTAATAAGAATAAAATATCAAAATATAACAAAAACAGCCATCGCAGAGATAAACATTTCCACCATCATAGACGTAAAAAAACATCATTTTCAACAATCATTTAAAAAATTAGGGGGTTTCGTTAAAAAAAAGTCTTTTGTTCTTGGTTCAAATGTTTTTGTGGGGCTTTCGAATTCTACTGGAAAAATTAGACCGAGTAAGTATTATAGTTTTTACAAAAAACTTCAAGAATAAGGCTTAGTTCAATGCTCGTTAGAACAACCTGGACACACAAAACAAAACTGGGTTGATAACGCCCAAAATGTATTTTCTTATACTAGTAGCTAATATTTTAAAAATAAAATTATTTATACTGGATGTTCACATTTCTGTCACCTAATATACATCATATAATGCTATATATTTTGTGCACGAACTACAAAATGGCCAAAAACTTTGATTTTAACTCAAAATTGACTTAGAGGTTAAAGATCAGGCGCAGTTAACAAAATCTTAGCATTTTTACCATAATTAAGTAACAAGTTAAACAGTGACTGATATGTTGAATTCACTACAATATGAACTTCTTAGTTCCATTGGCAGTAGCATGGGCGCCCGCACAAACATTTCTGGGGGCAACAATGTTCAAAAATAAAATTAAAAAATAATCCACTTATATCAATGTCACTACAAAAAGGCTGCTGGAAGAAGATTTGATTGTTCCAATATTTTACCACAATATATATGTAATATACAATATTTGCATATTCCAGGGGGGCAAACAGACCCCTTGCCCCTCTCCTCCGGGCGCCCATGAGCAGCAGTTTTACCTTTCGCTATAAGTAACGTGTATCTGAGATAAAAGTTGGTGCTAAATAACGCAACAAATACAAAATAAGAGGCTTAAATAAAACAAAAACTTAAAAGGTAATTATGACGTTCCTATATTATAACTGCCTAATTTTCAGAGTTTGGCCGCTATCGGTCCTTTGCTTCTCACCGTGGTTGTCGGCATGACCCTTGGCTATTCGGCTGTACTTTTACCTCAGTTACAGGAGGCAGAAAATTCAAATGGTGCAATAAGGATAACCAGGGATGAGGCATCATGGGTAGGTAAGATAATATCTGATTTTATATTAATATCGTTATATTAAATGTTTATACGAGGAAATAATATTTCGCTGAAAATAAGGATAATTGAGAGAAAAACACTGATAGCGTGCCATAAAAAAAGTTAAAAATAGTACCGACATTTAAAATAAAATAAAACAAAAAAAAAATAAAAACACCGTTCAATAATAAAAAAATACACTTATTCAAGTATATCATTAAAACCATTAGCGAAAAGAAACACTTATATAAACACAGTGAAAATATATCACTGCATAAGAATTTCGGAGATACGCAGAAATAGGAGCAAGCATATACTCTGACACGGGATAAAATGGATTTTGGAGTAAGTTTTTCTTAGGTTCAAGAACCCTGAAAATGGAGAGGCTTCAAGGAGTTGGACAATTTATTATATAATTGGTAATATATTGCATTTTTCACTGATTTTTCCAATCTAACTTTAGGGAGTTTTATCAAATTAGCAGATTGAGTGCCATAAGAGTAAAAATCTAAATTCGTATTACAACTGCCAACATGTTTATGAACCTCTAAGAGTTGATAAATAATGAAACAGGTTGTTTATGTAAATAACAAAAAGTATAGTCCCCAGAACAGAGCCCTGTTGCACACCACTTTCTACAAATTTAAACTCGAATAAGTCCATTGCAGAGCACAGTTTCTCTCCATTCCGATAAGGAAGATTTCATTAATTCGAATATAACCCGTCGTATTCAATACTGGTCAAGTTTTCAAAGTAAGACATCGTGAGAAACCAACGCCGGATTTAGGAGACCCCTAGTTAATATTAGTAAGCGCCGGTAAATTTTAGAAGGCGGTAGAAGAGAAGGAAATAACCTTATATACAAGGAAACTGAGGACCTTTTTTCTTTCTAGTCACAGCAAAAATTATGAGCTTGGACCAGATTTTTTGTATTACAGGAAAGTGAAGATCTTTTTTTTTATAAGAACAGGAATAGGAAACGGCTGTGTACACGTAGGTAAAATGGGAATGTAGACAATTGTATTTCGTGAGATTTTTTTATTTAATTAAAAAACGTAGCAGAGCGCTTTCGGCTTTCACCATCATCAGTGCCACTTCAATTGACATAAATGAATGTCATTTGAAGCGACCATGTGTTAAAGTTTCAAGATCTCACGGTTTAAATCGCCAAAAGGGGTGAAATAACACACCCTTTGTGATATTTTAATGTGTTTTTATAGATGTGACGTTAACAAATTTTAAATGTTCACTGCTTTGTCTCATCATCTTTCTTCTTTGGATTTCCTGTGCTCACCTGACTAAGTGGCACTGATGATGGCAAAAGCCGAAAACGCTCTGCAACGTTTTTAATTACATAAAAAAATTGCACGAAATACAAAAGTTTCTACATTCCCATTTTGTTTTGCTCAGTGGAATATTTCAGACCAGAGAAGGCTATGACCATGAAAATAGCCAAAAACAAAAAAGGAGTGGGTATGTAAGTAAAAACAAGTTGTAGTTTCCGGCTAGGACTACAATAAATTTCCAAATTTACTGTCCAAAAGAAAGAGTAGCACCTACTTGAAACAAGATTAATCTAACATATTATACCTGAATTTTTGTAAGGAACAAGTCCATTCCTATGAACCAGTTTAAAAGACTGAAATTGTTAAAATATTGTTAATAATAGTTAGTGTGATGTCATCGAAATTGCTATTATTAATTTCTCATTGTTAATTTCAGCGTCCTTAGCAGTTCTTCCTATGGCGGCAGGTACACTGATTGGGGGATTTCTAATTCAAAAATATGGAAGGAAGAAAACGCACATCATCATTTGCTTCCCATACTTTGCAGGCTGGATAATCATGTATTTTGCCATTAACCTTGAGATGCTCCTAACTGGAAGGTTCCTCACAGGACTCTCATCGGGAATAATTGGACCTGCCACTGGAGTGTACATTGGAGAAACAAGTGAACCTAAATATCGAGGAGTACTATTAGGTAAATTATAATATAAATACATTATCTACAGGGTGTCCCACCACAAAGTGTACATAGGATAACCGTAGATAGAGGACCTTAAGGTGGTTCCAAATCAGGGACCACGTAACCCGAAATCTTCTTTCTTACCAATATACAGGGCGTCAAATGAATTTCTGGCAAAACTACATTCCCCTGTATTTTCTAAACTATTTGAAGTCTGATTTTGAAACTTACACATGTTAAAGCTACCAATCCTTTAAAATATCACCTATTAAAAATAATAAAATTGTAGGTCCGGACTTGAAAAAAATTAAAATAATTTATTTTTACATAAACATCACCCTGTATACAAGTTTTTTAAAATTGCCATATCTAAATTATTAAAATACACATAATTCTGCGTCGAACGGTATGCTTTAGTTTTTTGCCACACGTTTTTTATATGAGGAAAAATTATTAATTTAAATTTAAAATATGTTAAATAAAGAATAAAATAACCATGCACCATGAGAAATAAGCAAACGTGGACGAGAGTCATAACGAACCGTTTTCTAATATGGGTATATTAATTTTCCACAATTTTAGTACTAAAAGGCCCCTTCGATACCGATATACAGGATGTTACATAAATTTGAGAAACATTTTATTCTTCTGTATTTTTGAGAATAAACTTGTTAACGCATATCAATCAGTGTCTCTAAAATAATTTTCTACAATTAAAATATTGTGCAGTGATATAATAAATTAACGTTTTATTCAATTATTTAAATTCAGCTAATGTTAGTTATCCTATTATACAAGGTAAAACCTAATATTTTATACTGACGAGCTATAAACACATTTCCCAAATAGCCCCCGTTTGCTTGCCGGCATTTTGATCAAGTTACCTGATGTCAGCTATATTAACTAATATTAAGTATTATAGGTTTGATTCGATATGTTCATCATAATAATCAGTTGTAGATTGTATTATCGATAATAATAAATTTAGTTAAATAATTTTAAAGAATTTTAAAATGCCACATCAGTTTACTAATGAAGAGTTCGCTGATATTATTTTCGTTTATGGTTTCTGCGATGGAAACGGCCGAGCTGAAGTCAGAGAATATCGTCGAAGATTTCATCATCGTAGACTTCCAAATCACCAGACTTTTTTAAAAGTATTTTTGTATGCAAAACATGGAAAATTTCCTTCAGAACGACATCAGGACCGTCCCGTTTTAACGGGTGTATGTGATCATGAAAATATCCTGAATATGGCATATGAAATTTCTTCAATTAGCACAAAAAAATAGCTTCTGCATTGGTTATTTCAAAACCCACTGTTCATCGAGTTTTAAAAAATGATGTCTATATCCTTTTCATATAACAAGTTCAGCGGTTGGAACCAGGCGATGAAGTCAACCGCTTGGCATTCTGCTACTGGATTAATCGGCACAAACGAGATATTTACAGTTTACTCGAGGTGGTATTAATAATTCGAGGAATGCTCATGTGTGGGCAGAACCAAATCCATACCAAATTAAACAAGCCCAACCACAACGTCTATTATCTATTAACGTCAGGGCCGCGATGATAAACGATAAGCTTATATGACCACATTTTTTTGTTGAGCGATTAAACAGTGAAGTGTACTTAACTTTTCTACAAGCTTCTCTACCAGTCCGACTTGAAAATGAACATGCTGCTGTCAGGAATATGTATCTCCAACAAATGGAGCTCCACCGCACTCTTCATTGGAGGTATTTTTTTTTTAAATAGCCACTGGTTTGGTCATGGAGGCCCTGAGTCTTGGCATATATGAAAAGCAAAGTATATGACGAAGAAATTAATACCAGGGAGCAACTATTACACAAAATTAATATCGTATTTCAAGAACTAAAAAATAATCAAAATGTAATAAGGAAATCAATTTCTCATTTAACTCTAAGGGCTAGAAAGTGCCGACAAGCAAATGGAGGCCATTTTGAAAATAAATTGAAAGCTCCTCAGTGAAAAAGATTACCTTTGATTTTGTACAATAGGCTAAGAAAGTTTAGCTGAATTTAAGGAGATTAAAAATTTAATATACATCAATTTGTTATATACCTAGACAATGTGTGGATTCAAAAAAAACTATTCTAGAAACATATTGTTTGATATTAATTGTTAACAAGTTTATTCTCAAAATCTCAGCAAATCGCATTAAAAGTTTATAATTACGATACAATTCATTAGTCCGGATACGGAATTTCCTGCTGTTTTTTAAAATGTGTTTCATTAAATTGCAGTTTGTAGTTCAACGTTTAAAAATTCTTCAAATAATTTTGAAAGTACAGAAGAATAAAAATGTTTCTTAAATATGTATAACACTCTCTATCGCAGGGCCCGTTTAGTAATTAAACTGTGATAAATTAATATCTTTATATTAAAAAATGGTTAATTTCTCTTCTTGCCCAAATTGTTCCTTATTTATAATAATTTAAATTAAAAATGAATAATTTTCCTCAAACAACGGTGTAGCAAAAAACTAAAGCGTACCGTTCCACGCAGAATTTTGTATACTTTAAAAATTTATTACGACAATTTTTAAAAAATATTATACAGGGTGCTGTTTATGTAAAAATAATTTTTTTTTTCAATTCCGGACCTAGAATTTCAATATTTTTAATAGGTGATATTTTAAAGTATTAGTAGGTTTAACATATGTTTCAAAATCAGACCTCAGAATGTACAGGGGAATGAAGTTTTGTCAGAAATTCATTTGACACCTTGTATACTGTCAAGAATGAAATTTCGAGATTCCTGGCCCCTCATTTGGAATCACCATAACGTTATTACGGTGTATTACGCTTATGTACAGTTTATAGTTAAACAGTCCTATCATAGCACAATGTACTTATTGTAGAAAACTATTTTAGAAACATATTAAAATGATATTTAGTTTATAATTACGATAACTTTTTCTCTCCTAGAATTTTCTGCTATTTTCTTATATGCGCGTCATTTAAATGCAGTTCCGAGTTTGAAAAAATTGTTCAAGTAGCTTAGAAAATACAGCAGAATAAAATTGTATCTGAAATTTATGTAACACCCTGTATATCGGTATCGAAGGGGCCTTTTAGTACTAAAACTGTGGCATAATATTATCCTCATATTAGAAAATGGTGCATGGTTATTTTATTGTTTATTTAACCTATTTTAAATTTAAATTGTGGTGTTTATGTAAAAATAAATTATATTAATTTTTTTCAAGTCCGAACATGGAATTTCAATATTTTTAATAGGTGATATTTTAAAGTATTGGTAGCTTTAACATATGTGTAAGTGTTAAAATCGGACCTCAGATAGTTTAGAAAATACAGAGGAATTATACGTATATTGGTAAGATAGAAGGTTTCGGGATACCTGGTCCCTGATTTGGAACTACCTTAAGGTCCTCTATCTACGATTACCATATGTACGCTTTATGATCGGGCACCCTGTATACATAGCAAATATGCAGGGTATTAGCTGGGGCTATTTAGGTAAAAAGTAATCTAAATCGCATTTTGATTTATTTACTTTGCCATTTTTAACTGCTGATACAATTTAAGTTCAGTATCAGATTTCAGAATTTAGTCCGATTTTAAAACAAGCGATTGATTTGTAAACTTGTATCTTTAGCATCAACCGACTTTCCTTTAGTTGCAATATATAATTTTTTTTCAGGTGGAATACCACTCAGCGTATCAATCGGCCTTCTAGTAAGTCACCTTCTGGGAACATTCCTGACCTGGCAAATAACCGCTTTAATTATAAGCCTGTTTCCGCTAGTTAGCTGGATCCTAATGATCTTCACTCCAGAATCTCCAGCTTGGCTAGCTCAACAAGGTCTAACTAACAAAGCTCAGAAATCGTTCTACTGGCTCAGAGGGTCTTCTGATGAATCCAAGCAAGAACTTGAACAAATGTTGGCCAAACAGAAAGAAAACGGAAATAATGAAGAAGACGAAAGTTGGAAAAGCTGGTTAAGGGAACTGATTGCTCCAGAGTTCTGGAAACCGATGGCAATTTTATTGGTTTTATTTATCTGTAGCCAGTGGGCGGGTGTAAATGCAGTCAATTTTTATTCTGTGACATTTATGAAACAAACGTTGGGCGACAGTTTCAATGAATACCTCGCTACTTTTATCATTGACTGTATCCGATTAATTTCTTCTATTGTGGCGTGTATCCTGTTAGGAAAAATTGGAAGGAGGCGGCTAGGTTTGATAGGAGGTCTTGGCACACTCATTCCGTTATTCTTTCTAAGTGCATTTATTTACTTAACCAAAGTTTACAATATTCAAAACTCTCCTAGTCTAACAGCTGTGCCGATAACTTGCCTTTTAGCATATATATTCTTTATAACTGCGGGATTTGCCACTCTTCCATGGAATTTACTCGGAGAGTTACTTCCCATGGCTAAGAAGAGTACAGGAAGTGGAATAGCCTCATTTGTAGCGTACATGTCGGTCTTTGGCGTAGTCAAAACTATGCCCGCCATGTTCGAAGAACTGGGTACTGACGGTACGTTCTTAGTTTATGGTGGCATGGCATTATTTGGCACCGTATTTTTGTTTCTGTGTCTTCCGGAAACCAAAGGCAAGACGTTACATGAAATTGAAGAATATTTTAAAGAGAGTAGCCGCACAATCTCCTCTGATATTAGGCTTTAAATAATAGAATTAAGAATATTTAAATTAGATTAAAAATTGCTGCTGTGATGCTTATTTAATAAATTATTTTAAAATACTTTTAAGTATAAACAAATCTAGTTTTATTTGACCTGTAGGAACAGGATTCCTAAAATTAGAATAACGATATATAAACCGAGACCGCCAAACTCTTCATTTTCAACTGAAAAATTGATTTTAAAAATGAAAATGGGGATAATATTTATAGTAAAATAAGAGATTCCACACAGTTTAATTTCTGATAAGTAATTTTATCTAATCAAAATTGGTATAGCATTAAAACACTATAAGTAAAAAATGCAATACTACTTATTCTTGTGAAATAGGGTAGGTGGCTTTGAAAAAACAAAATACATAATTATATTTTAAAATTATAAAAAACCTGAACCCCTTCTCTCTACGGCCCTGGAAAAACCTACGAAAATTAAACGCCCGGAACAATATTTCTCTCAATTGGTATATTAAAACAGTAAAACACAAATAAATTCAAGGACTTTTTAAATTCAATAATTTATAACTAAAATTTACAAGAGAATATATTATTTATTCGGTGTGCCTTCCATCTCTGTCGATACATTACCTCAAGACATTATCCAACATCTGCGGTGTGATAAGGGCCACTGCTCTTCGAATTTCATTCTCTAACACATCGAGGTTCTCAAATGGTTTATTGGCATAAACCTTTTGCTTTAAAAAGCTGCAGAGGAAAAAATCGAAAGGCGTCAAATCGTGCGACCTCAGCGGCCATGGATAGTTCGACTACCTTCCAATCCACCTGCCATCATAATCACTCTCCGATATTTCATTAATAAATTTTGATATGGCATATTTATTTTTGATTTTATTGCAATAATATTTTTTTAGTTGGCCGATAGACCAATTCATTAAGATTGCACTTTGGTTTGTCGTGACGAAATTTTGTTTGCTTGAATGTGTATATACCGGGGAAGGTTAAAATGATGTTTTTATACATAAGTTGAAAAGACCCTGTTAAAAAATACGCCAAACATCCTTGTTTCAACATGACTGGCGTGTTCTTTCTATAGGGTGTTTCAAACGTACGACTAGAAACATCATTTTGACTTACCCTGGTATATAAACATTCAAGCATCCAAAGTTTCATTACGGCAAACTGCAGTCTATCTATAAGTTATGCCATATCAAAAGTATAACGAAATCTCAATTATAAACTCTTTGATATTATTTTTAAATAAGCTTAACCCACTAACTGCCTTCAGAGTTTCGGGAAAATGGCTGTATAACTTTAGAGATGTAATAAAATGTCCCTTAGAAGTCTGAATAAAGTGGAAAGGAATATATAAATATTAATTCAGAAGAACAGGTTTTATAAGAATTTACAACATCGCACTCTACACATATGTACGCACATTCTTCCTGACGTAACATACATAAGGAAGGCACAGCAAAAATTCGCTTGGTCTGAAGTACTCTTTGCGCCTGGTAATTAGTAGGTGGTAAACTCAGCATGTTACTCGGTATTTAGTTCTTGTATATCAGTATATCAGAAGATCTTCAGACTCTTTTTTGAGTGGCCCCAGATAAAAATACCATGTTATAATATGGACAGGCAAAATAACATATTCGAATCTATCCACTGGTACTTCAGTTGGCCTGAAAAGCATAAGACTTATTTTTGATCCATTCAGGAAAAGATCATTCCTTCAACATCATCAGGACATAGTCTACACATGTTCCCGCCCTTGAAGACAATGATTCATAGTCAGGGGCGAATACGAAAGCAAAGGAATCGTCCCCAAAGCATGTATATCGTTAATGAAAGTTATTAACACTGGACCTGGTATACTATCATAAGGACCTCCCGCGATCACCCCAGCACTCCTCGAACAGTAATTATCTCCCATATCCCTTATCTGAGATTGTCCAACTAAGAAATATCTGACCCATCTCAAAGCCAGTCTACGAACACCATAACAAAACAGTTTGTCAAGAAGTAATGTTAATGGTTAATGATATCAAAGACACCTAATAGATCAAAAAATATGCCAACGTAGCCTAACCTCATATTTTATTTAGAATTTTCCAGAAGATGATTGTAGAAGAAAATAATCTAATTCTGGATACAATAGCCCTCCACAAAACCATATTTTCTGCAATGTATGCAATATGAAGCAAGGAAAAAATTCAATATGGTTTCATAGGACCTCTTAGATATCTTAGAGAATATAGATAAAACAGTGAGTCTATAGTTTTGGATGTTATCTGCAGGTCCCTTCTTGCGTATAACAGTTGTAGCTTAGTAGTTCTTGTGGAAAATATCTCACCTGAATTGATAGATTGATAGATAAGCCAACTCATGTGCCAATTCACGATCCAAGTAACAAGGGATGCCATCAGGTCCAAATAATGGTTTAATTGATTCTTTTGACCTCTTCGATGTAAACAGGATAGAAATAAACATTGATTCCTTATTATTATTCCTTATTATTAAAATTTATAGATTTGTTTTATTAAGGTTTGTACGCAGGGGCGCAACTAGGGGGGGGGCTAGGGGGAGCCTCAATTTCTCACGGTGCACATAGGGACAAATCGCGAATTTAGGTGGCCATAATTCGATATTTAAAGCTATATTTTTTTTACACAATTTGAAATGAGGATTAAAAAAAAAGCAATCGAATAATAGGTATATGTATTAGGTAAACAAATTTTATTTTTAACAATATATACATTAATCGTGTTTATGAATACATACGTGTTGCAGTTAAAAAGGCATTTTAATTACTGTCTGATTGTTCATCATCACTATCATAATCGATATTATCGTCATCATTGACCTCATCTTCATCATCACCACTACGGATCGGTTCCATAATTGAGATAAAGTCAGGCGTTTTTACATGCTTAGTACTACTTTATCAAAAGTAATTTTAGTTTTTCTGGTTTTCTTTCTAGATGATGATATCACGGGATCAGAGGCTATTAACACCCAATTAAATATATCGGAATTAGTTGCAAGCCTTGAGATTTTCCTTGATTTAAACTGTGTAGCATCTTCTGAAAGCTGACCAGGAGGTACAGGTAGTGATTGAATGATGTCAGAGGCATGTATCAACAACTTGTGCACACTGGCGCTCATTGTGTACCAGCTGTAAAGAAAGATAGCTTCCAAACAGTTTTTGAAAGTCTGTTCATTTACATAGTGGCCACATGAAATTACACTAAGTATGTTCCCAAAGCGTTCTATTAGTTCTTTGTCAATTCCAGTTATCTGGGCGACTCAAACCGCATTTTTGAAAAAAAATTTGGCGGTATTCCTGTCATTACTACTGCCTCCGCCTTGCTTTGGTTGATCGATGACAAGACCCATTTTTGAGTAAAAAATCATTAACTATTTTCTTCTTTCTTTCGTTCACTTTCTCTTTGGCCTCTAGGCGCTAAATGACCTATAGACGTCGACGCGCCTTTGTACTAAATTCTCTCTCTCTCTCTCTCTCTCTTTGGCCTCTATTCCTCTAGCCTGCCAGCTTTGAATATAAAGTTTATATGCACTATGTAATAAATATGCGTAACATCTGAGATAGGCATGTAATACGGAAATACCATATTTGTATGTGCTTGTATCACAAATTCTTTCATATCTTTTGAACTAACTTAGCAAACATTACATGACTGAGTACTTAAGGTATCTGTTAAAATATTAATAGTTTTACCGTCTAACATTGTGCATATAGGAGTATGCACGAATGTTATTTCCTTAAGGCCTATAGAAACAATTGTGGGTAAAAGATGTGAAATTTGATTTTGCACTATATTGAATTCCTCTTTTACATTGTCGCGCGGTAATTTTTTTTTAATTTAAACGAAATTGGTCGGCAGTTCTTGATAGACGATGGGCTCATGTTCTTCCAAAATATTTTCTTATTTGCTCCTTCACATACAGATACTTTGAGAGGCACAATAGTACATAAAATTATATTTGAATCTGCATACTGCGAATTGCTTGTAAAATTCTGCTTATATATGCTATGCCCGCCACTGCCGTCTAGTCCCCACTTGTAAAAAACATTAAGGGTATTGCATCTTTCTGGAATATTTTGCGAAATTACCTCTGACTGTGCTTCTGCTAGCTGGTGAACAGTCAAATCAAGTAAGTCTTGCACTGGTACATCTGCCCATTTTCCGAAAATTGAACATTTGGTGGATAATATCTTAACTTGGCGCTGGTAACAACATGATGAAGTATAAACATCAGCACCTCTTTTCTTAGCTCCAAGTCTCATATTTATGTATCCCTCCTTAGTTAGGTTCAAGTCTATCATAAGACCTAAGACTTAATTAGGACTATATGATGTTACTTTATCAAAGGAAGATCCATCATGAATTGCCTTTTTTTTTAATCGCTTTGGAGTGCTGTTTACGGCAAGTTTTACAACCTTCGCTACTGTTCTTTTCCCTACTTTTATTAGGCTTGATTCCGCAGCAAAATATATTTTTTCAGGGGGGTGATCCGTGACCAATTATACAACACTTCGACTTTACTGCGGCTAGAACTGTCGTCGAAGAACTTTTTTGGCTTTCCTGGCTTCTTTGAAAAACCGAATTGAGTAGACTTTGTTGGATGTTGTGGTAAAACGTCTATAAACAGTTTTAGTTCTGTATCTAGCCATGCCTCATTTTTTTCACAAAATCTCTCCTACATGTATTTTCATTCACTCCACTTAGATAATAGTTTCGTAACAAACACCTTCACAAGGTTTTTTAACTGTGTAGGAACACTTTCAGATATTTCACTTATGCTGAACTTGTCCATTATGTACTTTATTAATTGTTCATTGCACTTTGTTGACGATAATTTAAACAACTGTTTATTTTTCAACACCAAAAATAGTTCGTTTCGTTTTATATTTACCTCGTATATTCGTCGGGTAGCGGGTTCATTGGAACTACCCGGAAAAAATAATAAGTAATCAGCAATGGGGGAGGCATGGGGAGCTGTTTTTGGTCTCAAATTTATCGTTAAGGTATTAACTTTCATGAAAGAATAACAGTTGTACTCAATGGAACTTTTTTTGAAATCATTGCTATGTAAATTTGTATCAAATTTTTGAAACCAAAAGAGTGGTCTTAGGAAAGGTATTTTATTTTTACAAATTTTATGAATGTAAACAAAAAGTAACACTAGAATATTAAAGTACATACCTGATGTTTCAATCTCCATAATGAAGGTTTTTTAAATTCAAATAACACAACAATAAAAAACGTAATTATTCCTGAAACGCAATTTAACACAAAAGATGGCTTCGTTTACAAACCAACTTTGTTTTTACGCACAGCCTCCTACGATACGGTAATAAAAGAAATAATTCGAGATGATAAAGACCGACTATTGCATATCGTGTTAGGAGCAGTAAAAATGTTTTTTGAGTATATTGCTTAAACTATTATTGGCAACCTAATATAGCTATTTGTCCGTATGTGCGGTGCACCATTAAGTAATGTTTTTAAGTTTGTTTTCGGAGATACTTTTGATTTTGCTGTTACAATAGTTAATAGTTATAACAATGGTAAGGTAAAAAATTGACAAGATTATCTCTTACCGTCTTCCAACGCCTTCTATATTTTTTAAAAAATAACACTTAAACTCCATTTTGTTTGTAAAAATGGGTAAAAAGGTATTCTTCCGTAGCGTGGTTTATTTTTCTCTTGCATCTGCCGTTTTTTTAAAATTCTTAACACCTTGTATACTTTGACTAATTGAATTGGTCCCTGTATGGGTTTAAGAAAACAAAAGTTACTGACTCTTGGAGTGTAGAAAATCATGCAGGTATGAGGGTGTTTGAACATTTTAAAATTCAAAATGTTTATGACAGCGGTGTCGAGCTCAATCGACGATCGGCGGACGCGCTTATTTTGAAGTTATGGAATCTAAAAGTTTGAAAAAGGGGCAAAAAAGAGTAAAAAAAATCATCTTTTTAGGACGCAAAACCGATAACAGTCAAATTGAAAACAGAAATAGGTGGAAGAAATGTTCTAACATTGAAAAATAATAGAAGTCAGTGACATAGATACTTAATTTTTCTCGACTATACATATTTAAAATAAATTTGAGGTGAGGTCCAAAAAACGTCGAAACTTCTCAAAGTTATTTAATTTTCTGTATCAAAATAATGTTTCTTCATTATACGGGGTAGACCAAAAAGGAAGGGGCACTTTGGCAGGTTTCCAGTTAACAGGTTAAAGCATATATTATGTTATACAGTAGAAGTGGTAACTTTTGAACTCCTTAACATTTTTATATAGGGGTTTCATCGTTCTATGTAACTTTAAGTGTCGTAATTTATTAAAAAAAAATGACAACTGTCATAGATATTAATCATATCATATATATATATATATATATATATATATATATATATATATATATATATATATATTAGCAGAAATATATAATTTTTGCAGGTGCAAAACGGCCCACAAGAAGAATTGCTTTCGATTATGTCACAGGGTACCCTCCTGCGATCATGATTTCTGGGCCTCTACCCTCATCAAGCAGGCTTGTACCCAGGGGATCTGAATTAACAGATTGCTCGATATGACAAAATCGAAAACGAAACGTCTATCATATTGAAACAGTACTTCAAGTTAAATGTAACATTTAGCACCACCTATCGGGGCTCCGGTGATTTCCGGCTGCAAACCCGTAGGTAATATATATACATATATATATATATATATATATATATATATATATATATATATATATATATATATATATATATATATATATATATTTATATATATATATATATATATATATATATATATATATATATATATATTAAGGGTACAAAACCGTAAATATTTTATATTTTGAGAACGCCAAGTCGATTATAGTCAAATTGAAAATAGATATAGTTGGGGTAAATGTAACATTAAAAAATTGCTGAAGACATTGGCGTAGATTCTTTTTTTTTTTATTTCACATATTTAAAATAAAAAAGAGGTAATATTTCGAAAAATGGTAAAATACGGCCAATTTATTTAATTTTTTATATACTGTATATTTGGTAAGATTCTTTATGTTCTGATTTGTCACATTATATCAAATGAAGAAGGAGATGTATACGAATGGAACGAGAGTTACTAATGACAAAAAAGGAAAAAAAAAGCTTACTTAGTCCACGTATTCATTACACAGTGCCAAAAGGATAAGAAAAATCCCTCCTTCTAGTTTGTAGTATGGTTTTTGAAACATCCTGCATATTTGTACACCTTTATTTTATTATCAGCCTTTGAATATGTCTGTTTATTCAAAGTTATCAGCAAATCATACAGTATAAGAAATGTAGGTGTAAACCAGTCACTTCAATAAGTCACTTTTATAACGTCATTTGACGACTCTGCGGCTTTGGATTTTACGATGTCAAAAAATACCGCGACCAATATTTTAACTCCGGCACAAGTAAGCAAGGGGATCATCGCCAAACCTCGTAAAACTAGACTACACTCGGAATGGTTCGATTATACCGGAAAATATAGAGACGAAAATTCAGCCGGGTACAATGAAAAGTGCCAAGAATTTCTACAACTTGCCGAAGAGTATAATAGGATGAACACGGAAACCCTGATGAATCGCAAAGAAAGATTGCATGCCGATTACGAGGAAATGTTAATTTTAGATTTTTTGAAAGAAAAAGATCGAGTCGACGAAGAGGTAAGGTAAGAGAACAGATGAAACGGATATTCTACATTTTTAGTTCATTTTTTTTAATACTTTCACTATGAGAAGAGATTTGGTGGGTTTTTCGCAAATCTGTCGAAAATTTATCGAGAAATAATTTTTACTTTCAACTTTCTATTAGCTGAAATGTGATATATTCCCAAAATAGTTTTTTGTGACTTGTATAGTTGGCGCATTACCTTTCTGGAATGACGTCACGCTGGTTTCAAATAACGTATTTCTTATATTATTTATATTTCAGCGATGATTCCTAACCTAAACGTATGCAGTGATGTAGATAGGAGGGGTGCGTTCAGCACTGGCTAAAGCGAATTTAAAATTGGCATTTTCTGTACAGAAAGCGCTGCAACTTGTCGAAAATGGCTGGCAAAAAATTAACACTCTCATTGCCATAAAAAAACCCTCATTTTGCACACTTAATACAAAAATAACTATTATAACTTCAAAAACTAAAATTATTTTGCAAATAAGACTTTACTAATATAAATTCTTTCATCTTAGTCTTATTCTTTGTTTGCAATGTAATAAATTGACGCCAGTTACCCATTTTCATCAAAATTATTTTAATTCTCAATTACAGACAATACTGAAAAAATATTAAGAAAAGGGGAATAACGAACGATGAATCCTTTACCTCCAGAATGTTTCAAAAACAAAAAGAGGTAAAAACAAAAATCACAGATTACTTAAAGAACAAAATAAGAGATATGATCTATTGCGTGTATGCTAAAAATGAATATGTTACAAAAAATGAATATGTTACAATGCAGACTTTGCTTTAAAAACTAAAAGAGAGAAATTAATGTATAACTAACTAACTTTAAAAATAAAAACTACTCCCCTTCAGAATCAGAACTAAATTCTTCATCGTCACTGCTGTCTTCGTCGGTACTAATTACAAGTGGCGCAATGTCGAAGCATCACATATCTGTATTGTCTTCCAAGCTTCTTGGATTACCCTTTCTGTGTGGCTGACATAATTTTTCCAATGCTCTGAAGATACTTCATTTATCGCTTTTTCACACATGGCCAAAACTTCCGATGTCCCCTTCAGACTAGCAATTTATTGGTCGTATTTCCTCTTACAATCAGACCATACCATTTCAATAGCATTAAATTGACAATGGTATGGAGGAAGTCTTAGTATTTTGTGGCCCAAAGATTTCACATATTCGTCAAGGTAGAATGTTTTTTCAATGTTACAATTTTTTTCTACAATGCTCCATATTTCATCCTTCATGGCCCTCTCTGGGAAGTCAATGTTCTTTTCTTTTAACCATCCAATCAATCTCTGCTTTGTCCATGATTTTCTTGGAATATTCTCTAAAAGGCCGGAATGATAGCTTGCGTTGTCCATCACTATCAAACTTTTTTTCAAAATTTTGCTTGTTCATATTGTCATGATAATCTCCGCTTTTTAGTCCACTTTTAAATATTAAACTGGCCCCCTTAATAAATCCTTCCTTTGATCCAGCGTGAACTACAATATATCGATGACCTTCACTAGCTTTTTTAGAACTTGTAGACATAGTGTTATCCTGCCAGCTGTTTCTAAACGAACCTTTACTAAAAATCCAAGTCTCATCAATAAATACGGTGGTATAAGCATCTTGTCCTAGATTTTGATTTTTGACATATTCCCTCAAGAAATTGATTCTCTTGTGGACGATGTGGGGCAAATCCATCAGGTATTTTCTATTATTTGATTTCTTCCACTTAAAACCAATACTTTTTACGTATTTTCTTAGCGAGTCTGCATTGTAACATATTCATTTTTCGCATACATGCAGTAGATCGTATCTCTTATTTTGTTCTTTAAGTAATCTGTAATTTTTGTTTTTACCTCTTTTTGCTTTTGAGACATTCTGGAGGTAAAGGATTCATCGCTCGTTATTCCTCTTTTCTTAATATTTATGATTGTTGTATGGCTAAGTTTTGTTGCATTTGAAGCTCGTTCAATTATATTATCAGTTTGCGGAAGGATTCCATTTTTAGCTTGCTCTTTTTCCAATTGAAAAAAAGCCAAGATATTCAAAACTATTAGCTGTGATTGCTGATTATATGTTCGCGGCATCTTGCAAAAGTTTAAAAAGAATCACAACAAATCAATGTCAATTTTGACGAATATATTCTGAAAGACACATAACCAAAACCGGCATTGACTGTTGTAAAGAAACGACAATGAGTTTTTTCAAAATGTTTTTGTCACTGTCAGTTAACATAAATCAAACAAAAATAACCAAAAATGACGTCATTCCAGAAAAGTAATGCGCCAACTATATAAAGCCTCCCAAATGCGGTAATTAAAAAAATGATCTGCAGAAACTCCCAAATTTTATTTTATTTGTTTATCTATTTTAAATATTTCTTTTTGGCTTCTATAAAGCTTCCTGAATACGGTAATTAAAAGTTTTTTGTGCCGAAACTCCCAATTTTTATTTTAATTATTTATTTTTTGATCTTTTACTTGGCAGAAATATGATACATTTACAACATATTTTTTTGGACTTCTATAAACATTTCTGAATTTGGAACTTACAAAAAAATCCTTATACAAAAAGTCGTTAAAGCAAAGTAACAAAGCAAAGTAACATTTGACATTAGGAAAATGATCAATCACTAGAATGACTATGTAATCAAGGCATACTTGATAAATACATGGGAATGGGTAGTACAGTATCGCTACAAAAACTAGTGAGTACTATTGGAACGAAAATAACGATGCTAGGGAAGTGTAGAGAATTAATATAACAAAATAAGGTAAGCATATTGCAAGAACCTTAAACCACACAGGATAGTTACATCGGCAATTTTTTTAGCCTTTTGATGCTGTTATTTTGATTTTTAATGCCATAAATTACGACAACTTTTATATTAAACTAATAGAGCAACATTACCATATGAATTTCGGTCAACTGCTCATCAAAATGTTTTAGAAATTCATATTTGGATATAAAAATAAATGATTAGAAAATAATTTATGTCAAGACAAAAATATATTATTATGACTGCCTTCTTAATTCATGAAATTTTGTTATATTATATACTTTTATGACAGGATGCCCCAAATCGTTACATAGAAGCACTTTTCCGTAATTTAGGTACCTAAATGTATTCATTTAAAAAGCAAATAGGTAAAGTGATTCTCAATTAGGAGAGTAAAAAACATGATATTACGATTTTTTAATAATTTTTATTATTGTCATACATATTTTTTTCAAAATTAAAAAATAATGTATTCTAGAGATTACAAAAAATACCTTAATACAACCACTTTTACAACGACAATGGAAACAAAAAACCCAATAACTACAGAGGCTTCTGATACCTAAGTATAAATAACTTTTAGATTAATTAACAAGGTTGCGATTTGCATTAATACTA
Source organism: Kuschelorhynchus macadamiae (assembly GCA_030620095.1). NCBI lineage: Eukaryota > Metazoa > Arthropoda > Insecta > Coleoptera > Curculionidae > Kuschelorhynchus > Kuschelorhynchus macadamiae. Next base: position 1,105,985 of record JAUTXW010001121.1, on the reverse strand, counting down.
AGAAAGCAACAATCCAGAGTAAAAATTAAAATTAATAAAAAATAATAAAGAATCCAAATATATCTATAGCTAACATTTTTCTATTGCACCGGTGTACACACTGTTTCTTCATAATAATTAATTTTAAAAACCTATGAAAAGTTACACCTGGCAAGTGATTTTTGTTACTATTTTTGCAATTATACACAGCACACATATTCCTACACATTGTTTTTTGTTATGTAGACTTCTGCAGAAGTAAATATATCAATTATAAAAGAAGTTTTAATTCTTTCCTTAGCTAATTATGATTCACTATGCTCGAACAACACTTTTTCAAACTTGTGTGACCTATTACCACTTGTAAAAACTAAAGAATATTGAGAAAACAAAAGTTAAAAGGCCAATTTTTATTACAGAGCAACGTAACTAATACTAAATCTTTAGACTGTCGGCGAGAAACGGCGAACGTTACGCTTACGAGAAGTGACCATCCTGTGTTGTTTATGATTCTTGCGAATATTGCAAAACAGGATCATAAATCATAACCTCAAATGTGTCAAAAATCTACTTAAATTAGGAGGAGCTACACAGGCATAGTTGAAATCTATGGGCCATCTATGACGAGAAGCTAAATGTTCAGCGAATCCATAACTTACTTAACAGGGCTAACCAAAACACTGTCCGATTTTTAATAGACAACTACATACTAAATTATTTTTTAAGTCATCGCCCGCCGGGGTTGGGACACAGGACCAATACAGCACCCTAGCACTGAGCTACCGAACTTCATACCAAAAACGTAATGAGCTTTGTTTTTATTCTAAAGTCATGAATTTAATATTGAATTAGCCGCAAATCTTCTATGTTACCAATTTATATCAATCACAGCATAGATTTTTGAACAGTTGGTTGCATAAACCTTGTGTTTATCTTTATTATTTTGTTATAGATACACATTTCAATATCAAACCAAAAAAAGATCTAAGCGTTAACCACGAATGCAATCGGATATGTAAAAACACCATTACATACAAAACTACAGGTTTTGACAGAAAAAAAGTTACCCACCGGAATTGGAAACCAAGCCCTTTCGCAGTACAAATCAAATCAATGTACTCAAGGGGCTATGACACCCTCTTTTATTTTTTTAAATTTAGTTTTACAGCTTTCCTAAAAATCGATATTTTCCTCAACAAATTAACTAGCTTTTTTAGCACAAAAGTGAAACCAGCCAAGCCAAAATTTTTTAAATGGAAAATCTAAAAGTAATTTTTTATACTAAATAACGCAATTAATTAAAAATTACAATTAAAGTGTGCAAGTTAATTTTGAAATCCATTGCAGAAAGAATCATCTTATCTCATTTAATTGAAATATTGTAAAAAGTTAAAACATAGTTCACCCCATTAAGGGTGAAAATTCAAACAACCTAAAAATTAATCTCTACATAACTATTTCTAAGATTACCTACCCTTAAATCACTAATGGGATAACTAATAAAATAGGTATTTTTTAGGAGTGTGACCCCTTATGCTGCTGTCCAAAATGTACACCAAATAGAGAGGGGCAATTACTAAGAAAAAGAAATCTCCATCAAATAAACTTCGTAAGTAAATTGATAAATAGCTGTCAAAAGAATTTAAAATAGAAAAAATATTGAATATAAAGGAATAATTACAGGTAATATATCACTAAAATGTTTTCGGTTTCAATAAAATAGGACGTTGATTAACGTTAGAGGAGGAAGGGCAATTTCATGATTAGTGATTAAAAAACAAATATCACTGAGACAAATGTGTTCTATATAAATATTTAGTTATCTTTTATATTTAAGAAGTTATCTCATGTATGCCAATTTTTTTCTACCTGCTGCATTTCTTAAGCAAAAAAAAAGATCTTTTGACTTGTTCTGAAAATAAATCCGAGGATTTCTTTAGATCCTTTAATTTAAAAATAACCGAAGCACAGGGGAAGCAAGTGGCGGGGGTTAAGTTTAAGCTGCCCCCTTCCGAGCGGCGAGTTTTGAATTGAACTGTACCGGTTTAGCTAAAATTTATACTCACTGAACAATATAATTTAAACTCCGCCCCTAAGACAATGTTCCTGGCTACTCATTACATCATTTACATGCAAAAGAAACGACAATTTAGCAGCATTTACTTTTTAACGTCTCTCTTTAACATGGCAACTAGTCCCAAATTGAATTAGATTGGTTCAAAAATGAGTAAATAGTAATTTGTAACATCAGAGCTTAAACAAGCTGTTCCAAACTCTACTTTTTATTTATGCTACGACATAATTCTAGGACAAAAAAGTTATTACAGATAACTCTGTGAAACTTAGAGTTTTGCACAGAACGTTTTAAAAACAATAAGAATAACTATAAAATTCAACTTAACGAGAAAATTTAAAAAACATCATCTTTGAACCAGTTAAAATGACAACAATGTGAAAACCTATTGTATTTTATTGGCAAACGGGTCGAATAAGTCTCTGAACTATTTTGTGATAATTTCTTACTACTAACTGAAATCAAAATATCGTGGATGTCAGATCCAGAACGCATCAAAACTGGTTTATATACTTACCCGATTATTCCAAGTTTACAGAGTATTCCCTTTTTGGCACTTTTTGCTCCCTTATTTTTAAAGATAGAGAGACATGTGCTGCTTTTTGTGAAATTAAAGATGGCGCCAGCAGAATGTCCATAGCCTTTTCGGTTTTTCAGATACAGGGCGATTTTGAAAATGTTGAATTTTTAGGCATCCCTCTCAGCTAGGTATCTGATAACTTATCAAAAAGGCAAAAACTGGTTCTTATATGACTTTTTCCGTAAAATTTAGTACCGCTTTCACAATAAGTATACGGGGCAGATCAAAAAGGTATCGGATATTTTTTTAAATTTTTAACACAAATTTTCTTTTGTATCCAATCAGTAGCTAGTAGACTATGGCTAATTTTTTGGAACAAAAAGCAATTAAAGCAAAATGTCAAAAACTTTGCAGGTTTTGTCAGTTTTTGATTATTAATGAAATATGTTTGTTGTTTCGGTGTTTCTGTTTAACTATCTACTATATTTAATTTACTTTTTTTACAATAATGGCAATCTACGAAAATTATGAAAAGTATATGGTTTGTTTCAATTGTGTGGCTTCAGAATTATATTTACAAAGATAACGTATTTTGAGTGCTATGGTTAAGATATATTGAGAATCCTTTTTGGTCATATTAGGTATCCAGAGAGAAAGCAACCTTTCCGAGACATATTTGTCCACCTTAATCAAATTTAATAGAGCAAGAATTGAAAATAAACGTATTGGGTATGTTATGTAGAAGCGACGTCTTCGTCTTCTTGTCAGCAAATAGAGGAAGCAACTGGTGCACCTAAGTGTGATGCTCAAAGAATTTTGCAGAGATATAAGTATCACTCATATAAATTCCACATAGTTCAACATTTAGACTCCGCATACCCGGCTATGCGGAGCGCCGAATGTTGTTTTGTCAATGGTATTTAAACAAGTATGATAAAATTTGTTTAACATATCGGTTCAAACTACAATCCATTATTCTTGTATACATACAAAAAATATTGGCTTTAGAAGTAAGGCTACGTTTTTAACACTTTTAACAGATTTAAAACATGTTTTATACAGTTTTAACAATTAATGTAGTCATGTGTCTGAATAATTGGGTTTTTGTCATAATGTGTAGGTACTGTCTATGTTTCTGTTTTAGATAAGTGATTTTTAAAATAAAAATTTCATTTTGAGAGCATTTAAACATAAAACTGTTCCTTTTAGCCCTATATGCAATTTTAAAAACGCTGAGGTAGCCGAAATGTCACTTGATTAAAATAAAACACTTATGGAATCACTACAGTGTTTCTATATATACCATAGAACCAGATGCCCAAGAAGACTTTTACAAATATATAAAATATGAACTAAAGAACGAGCACACGTAGTGTGAAAAAAAATTGTAAAAATAGTTTTACCATTCAGTTAATATTTGAAGTAGTTCTTAATTTTAAGGAGGAGGATCTGAAAAGTAAGGTATGCACAATTGAGCCATGGTTTAAGCGGTATCTGATCTTAAACAAGTTTATATGGGCTGCCAGAACTGTTATAATACAAAATCGACTTTTAAAAGTACTCAACAAACTTAAAACGTTAACTCGCGAGGACATAAAGCAGATTGAAAAGGATACAAAGAAGAAAAGGTGTGAAGATTTTCACTGTCATCAGGTTTTTCTAACGTTTTTATAAAAATAAAATAAATATTACATTTAATCCAGAATATTTTATTATCTACATAAGAAGTCAAAGTCCTTATTGTAAGTTTTAACATATACAAACCAACGCACACTATTGGCTTGCCTTAAAGTATAAATACATTATTTAATTTTATTTCATTAAAAAGTTGCAGGAACAATTTGCATTTAATATTAAAAGTTTTTTTAAATGTGACTTCAGTACATAAATGACGTCTGTAGAATGCCTTCCTGGCTAGTGGAGGGGCAAGCATTTTCATAGGAATGTAGAATGCCAGGAAGGCATTCTACAGACGTCATTTATGTACTGAAGTCACATTTAAAAAAACTTTTAATATTAATTGCAAAGAAGAAAAAAAGTTATTGTTACTTCCCTCGTAAAAGGGAAGTATTGTAATGCTGAAAAAATCACCGAAATGTTTCAGATTTTTAAGTTTCAGGGAGCCTAGATGCCGAAAAACATATTTTCTCAATTCCGTCGGTTTGTCTGTCTCTGGGTCGGTCTGTCGGTTGTCTGTTCGCGGCATAGCTACTTACCCGAGTGACTTCAGATTTTGATCAAAAATTATGGGTCATATGTGGATGACCTGGTAACATTATTATTACAAATTTATTACTAAAAAACTACTTATTCAATTTATCTCAAATTTTGTACATAAATCGAATTTTATGTACGAATCAACTGGTAAACTTTTGGTACGAATCCAAGATGGCGGAACAAAATGGAGGCTTAAGAAAAGGATTTAAATTGAGCCTGAAGAAATTACTTATAGTTTGGCGAGCGAATCTGAGGGTATGAAACGAAAGCAAGTATCTATGGAAACGATGCATTACTCATTGGTGATTGGCTAAAACCCTACATATCCATAGAAACGGCCTGCTTTTGACAAACCTCCCCCTTTCGTCGGTGCTTCAGATCCGTGCGACGTACTATAATGGATTGATTTTAAGTTATATGCTATAACCAACTGTGCTGTAGAAATTAACTAGTAAAATTGTGATACTAACTCAAGATAGCGGAACTAAATGGCGGCCAAACAGTCAGATTCCTCGTAAAAGGGTAGTATTGTAATCGTAAAAAAATCACCCTCCGAGATTTTTTCAGATCTTTACGTTCCGTAGATGTCGGAAAACATGTTTTCTCAATTCCGTCGCGTCTGTCTCCTAGGCCAAATGTTAAAAAAACTATTACTATAAAACTACTTATCCTCAAATTTTGCAAAAAATCAAGTGATAGTAATTAACTAGTAAAATTTTGGTACGAATCCAAGAGGGCGAAATAAAATGGCGGCTTAATAAAATATTTAAAAATTCAGCCTGAAAAAAACTACTTAATAGATTGATTTCAAATTTTGTGCAAGAATTAATTGTGGCATAGAGCAGTGGCGGCCCTTCCATATAGAGTCATTTGGTCAATGACCCCCCAAAAATTTTCAGAAAATAAATTATTCGTTTGGCCCTCCTAATAGTTGTAATAAAACGCGAACCTTGGGAAAAGTTAATACGCTACACTATTAGCCGCGCTATACTAAGCTAGGCTGGGCTGTCCGAATTGCTACCGAGCGGCAGCCCAACGTCATAGCAAATGGAAATGAAATCGCGATTTGGGTCATCAGCCGGTCTCTTCTCATAACTCGATCGATTGGTTCGCGCGGATATTCTAACCCGGAATTGTTTTTACTCGATGAAAATTTTTATGATCCATGTGTGAGTTGGAAATATACAGGAAATAAAATGTTGGTTGTGACTGGTACAAAAAAATAAACAACTAAAAAGTGCTTACGAACTTTATTTTGCAAAAATAACCAATTTCAAGGTGGTCTATGTTTGAGTTGTGAATGTAGATGAAATAAAATGTCGGTAGTGGAAAAAATTGAACAACTAACGAATTAATTGCTAACGAACTTAATTTTGAGAAAATAACCGAATTCAAGGTAAGTGGTCGCAATTTGCCAGAACTTAGTCTATGACAATCTAATAAAGACAAAAATAAAGAGGTTCATCGAAACTTTCGCAAAAGTATGTACGATTTAGCTAACTGGATATGTGGTTGTGAAAATCTCTAACTCATTTTACTGTTATGTTTGTTTGTTGTTTTCTAAGGACGTCGGACCCATTATGGTGCAAAAAGAAAAAATAAAAAAACATGCGTTTTCTGCAGATCACATGAAATGTCCGGTGAACTATGCTACGGTCGGAAGTATTGATATTCGCACTCGGCTAGACACATCTTATAAAGAATCACTTAAGAGATTTTTAATGAAAATGTATCCAAAAATCGTTACATTTTAAACAAAATTATAGATTGTGTAAAATTTTGTGGGGCATTCGAGCTGGCACTACGTGGCCATGATGAAACGGCTTTATCTGAAAATCCAGAGGTTTTTCGAGGGCTTATAAGTTTTGTTGAGGAGTTGGGCCAAGATAGACTATCCGCTTTAGCAATGTTAAGTATCGGGAAATCGTTTATAAAAGGAATGTGCGTGCAATTTTTAAGTGTCATTTAGCACTTTTCTAATTTTAAAGAACGAAGAGTAGACCTGAACTTCAATTTTTTCAAATTCTTCAAATTTACCTATTTCTTTTTTGTTAACACGACCTGAGCGCTTAATACTCTCTAAAATTAGGGACGATGACTAAAAAAAAAAGGTTCACAACACTTGTATAATGTTGGTGTGGTACTGCTTTGTAAAATAATGTTTACTTAAACATGTTGCTTGAGCCATTGCGTCTGAGCATAATATTGGCAAATGAAAACATATTTTCTACTCGAGCAGATGATGAAAGACAGGTACATAATATATTTACTAGTTTTTAAAATTTTGTAGTCATTCAGCTTATTCAGATGTATTCATAAGCTCTAGCGCTCTCTGTTTTTTTCCTGTATTTTGTGCGTAACTCGGTTATTTTGTTAGATTGTCCTTGCCTTTCTCACTGAAAATAAAAAAAATAACCGTTTGTCACTGAAATAGAAAAAATATCCGTTCAATTCTTCCTCTGGCAAAGTACTTTAACGCTTTTATTTTTTTACACTTGCTTGAATGATCTTTTTTAAATGTCTTTCATTGATACTTTGGAATTACTAAGGCATCAAACCATTAAGTTTCATTTTTGGACAAACAACAGACTTTATTATTACATTTTAAACTTCTAGATGATATGCCTGAAAACCCTGACTCTTCAAGATAACTTCCTCTCGTACTTTAAATCATTGTTAAATTGTGTTCAGTTTCTTTGAGCGACCTTATACTGTATACTGTCAAAATATGTAAAAAATCAAAATTTCTAATGTACCTCATTTTTAATAACACTTTTCATAATAATAGAAGGTAGTTTATAGCAAATCATTTGACCATTTGTACACTTAAAACCGGTGTAACGTTTAGAACACAGTAGAACTTCCGTAAGTACATTTATTATTCTCAAACATCAGCCCGAGTCCAACCGCTTGCCGAGTCTTTCGTTTGACAATATGTTTTAATATAGATACACTTTATATATAGGTTATATAGATACGCTTTTTCAATTCATACCAAAAAAAGAACCTAACCAGGGTTAACCTAAACGCAATCCACGTTTTAAAACGCAATTTTTTTTGTGCCAACAACGGAAAAACAATATTTTAACCAAGACATAGCACGAGTCCCGCTCGTGCAGAACGCAGATGGTTAAGAATTAAAAAATTTGCCTCCCGCAAAGCGCGGGACACAATTAAAGTTACACCATTTAATGTGAACTTCCTTTTTAGGTTTCGTTATTGTAGGTTAGTTTTTAGTAAAACAAATACGGTGATACCCTCGTAAACGTTTAACGTGAAAACTAACCTACAAAAAAGTACTCATTTGTGGTACGAAAATAGTGATAATTTTGTGGTTGGAACTAAATATAACCATTTATAACCCACAACGCACGGGTCAAAAAAGTATCCAACAAAATACCGAAGAACATATAAAAATAAATAAAGTTGAATGACGTGAATAGACGAAAACGATTGATGTAATTTACATTGTGTTCCAGGCAAGGCAGACTAGGGATGGACATATCGAATAACAAAAAATAAGAGAATCGATAGTAATCCGAAAAGTATCGATAGGTACCCAATAACATTGATAGTTATTAATTTAAACAGTGGCGGTTTGTAGTCAACTTTTCAGGGGGTCAAGATATATACAACACAAAGAATCATCTGAAAAAATTAGACACACAAAACAATGAAATGTCTTTGTAACTTGGCAACCGCATGTCCAGGCAGATAAATCGCACATATTTTTACAAAAGTAACGTCTTATAACTTCTTTGTTTTTACTTCTTTGCTGAGTTTTAATTTTCGGCAAAGGTCGACTACTGGTCTTAAATTCGAGTCGTTTCTCAAAGTTCAGCTCGACAAAATAATTGAAAACGGCTTTTAAAGTCTTAATATTCTAAAACACTGTGGCTACCTTTCTTTAAAACATTAATTTAAACCACAAAATCAACAAACAAAATGTAGTCTTGAAAATAAAATATATAAAAATACACAATCGTAACCACAACCTATCACACGATCAACATTAAACGCATCAACTGACAAAAATATTTAAGTTTCGCCTCCGTTTATAACCATGAAGTCAACAAGGGCCGCCAGCCGTGATGGATGCCAACGAAACGAAACCTCCGGAGATCGCGGTGCGAGTCTTCCATAGTGTGTCGCGGAATTAAGTGAACGGTCAACGAGTTTATACGCTTAGAATAATAGAGAGATATTCCAAATTAAAAAAAAATTGATAAAACGTAATTATTTTATTTATTTGTTTCTGTTTGAAAGTATTTATTGGGGGTCATTGACCATATGACCTAATAGAGGAGCTGCCACTGAATTTAAATAGGTTTAATATTTACGAAATGGATGACTTTTTTGCTCGTTGATTTATTTGCGAAGCCGTTAAAATATTAAAGGGATGTATATTTATGAAACTGGTGAGTTTTTTTGCTGTCAGATTTACTTTGCATACCCTATCTATGCAACTATCGATAGTTAACAATAAATATCGCTCTTAAATTTATCGAATATCGTTTATCGAAGGTAAAATCGTCGAAATTCGAAAAAGACGATTAAAAAGGATTTGTACTCTATTTTTTCAAAATAGAATGTTCCAACATCTGATTTTTTTAATACAAAAGGTCTACGAATTGAATAAGCAATGAAGGTGGGTTTATATAGCAAATAAAATAAAATAAAACAAAACATAAGGATTGGGAAGTGGTTTATACAGAAAATAATAAAATTAAATTAGAACAATTGCTGTCAAACCCTGTAACACAATAGTTTTTTCCAAGGTTTTTAATACTGCCATACCTATGGGATTTATTTTTTAGACACAACTTTAATTTAATACACACAACTCGTCCAAATATAAAAATATTCAGTGAAATTGTCAATATCATATGTTCCAAGACGCAATGTGCTGGCGTATTTTAGAAATAAATTAAAATTAAAGGAGATAAAAAAAATGGTCATCTCTTTATTTTATTTCGCTGTATAAACGCCTAATGGGAGTTGCATGATTTGATCTTATTTTATTTGCTGTATAAACACACCTTGAGACTGAATGAGTGACATTTAAGGTGGGAAAATATTTAATATCTTTATAAGCCACTTTTTTGTATAAAATATTCTTATATTACTTAAAAATAAACTATATTTTACTGTTAATATGAATTATAAACCTATAACAAAATGAACACTTTCAATATCAAATTAGGCCTATTCTAGAGCAAAGCTTTAGAAGGGCCAAAGGACCATATATTAGGTTACTGCTAAATATCTAAATCGTCATCAGGATCTTCCTCATCCCAATCATCCACTTCATCAAACTTATACAAAATTTTGCCTTCTTGAGGTTTTTCTTCATTTGCACTGAGAAATTAAATTATTTTATTATTATTTTAACATCTAATGGGCTCTAAATAAAAGAAGATTAATTTATATTTACATAAACCGCAACTGTCAAATTAAAAACAAATATAGTTGGGATAAATGTTGATTATATACATTTAAAATTATTTAAATTATATATATTAAAAAAAACGCAATATTTAAAAAAAATTGCAAAACATGTGATATTTATTCTAATTCTCTAATATAAAAAAACTGTTTTTTCAATAATACACACACAGCATTTAGCTTGCTTAGAAGACAATAAAACAGAAATTTATTTTATATTTTTTTCCATTATACAGGGCAGCCCTAGGAGGATGAAACACCCCTTTGAAAACAGAAAACTAAATCCAAGAGCATTTAGTTTTTTAAAAAAATGTGAAATATTTTTTTATGTATAAATACATTTTTATTGAATAGTTAAAAAAACAAACTGTGAACCAGGGTAGCCCTAAGGAATACATGATAGAAATATTTTTAATTTCCATAACGGTTCATTTTTTAAAAAATGGCAAAACAGGGCTTATTTGTTTTCTTTCTTTGTTTTTTTTTCATACATCCCTTTATATAGGATTAATCTAAGGGGAAAAAGCAGCTCCCTAAAAGCAAAATAAACTTTTCAGGGATGCTTTTTTGAAGGGTGTAAATTACTAAATTTATAATAAACCAATAATATTTTTAAAAACTGCTACATGATGACCAAAGGACAAATTTGTTATATTTTTTGCTATAAGCCCCAAAGTAATCATTGAAGTACATACAATATGGTGAAATTTTATGTTTAACACAACACTAGTTAGTAATGTTTTAATTCAGGCATGGACAGGCCCATTCCTTGTCAACAGGGTTTAAGTTTTTAAAGAACATTTCTAATATTGTATCCCACTTATTAAAACTTAAAACCAAAAAATAGACATACAAGAACTTTTATTTACTTACTTTAGGATTTAATATAAGAAAATAAATTAACTTTATAGTATATTTACCTAGGTGTAGTAAGTTTTATTAAATTATCTATTTTTTTATTAGCAGAATTATGTCAATTACTTTTATATTTTAGCTTCAAAAATAATTACCCATTTGCCACAACTTCTACAGGGCTCTGTGTTGGGGCCAGTACTATTTTTACTGTCTATCAATGACATTGGAGCCAGTATTCCGAATAAGGCTGAAGAAATATTGTTGTTTGCTGATGATACTACAACAATAAATACCCACGAAAATCTCGAAGGTCTGGAGCAAATAGTGGTGACGACACATAGCGATGTACAGACTTGGTTTATATTCAATGAACTGAGTATTAATACAACAAAAAAATTGCATTTCTCATTGGGGGCAGGTCCCACGAGCACAGACCCTGTTTAGCTTCTAGGTGTTATCTCGATACAAAATTAACATAGGAAGAACATGCGAATCAGGTGGCAAAGAAGTTAAGTAGAAATCTCTAAATGTTATGTAATCTTAAGGGTATTGTATCAGACAATGTCCTTATGAGTGCACATTATTGCTACATTAATGCCCATCCAATTCTTGATATATTCTATTTTACATTTTATTTTTTTATTAAATTGACTGTTTTTAAATTGTGTTCTTGAGATTTTGACATGTAAAAATACTTATGTATGTACATTTACCAATAAATATTGATTAATTGATTGATTGATTGACTATATACCTTAGCGAATTCTGTTCCTAAATCTGCAAAAACTACTTACTTTGGTAAATAAGGCAATATTAATTTATCTCGAGACACTTTCTCCTCATCAGTAAGTCCTATCCTGAAAGTTGACAATTCTTCTGGATTTATCTTCTCAGGTATTGCTCTTTCTAAAAGCTTACTAGGATCTGGTTTAGCAATTTTATTGGTGATTAAGTATTCTCCTTCAAACTTATATTCCTCTATCTAAAAACAAGTTATATGTTATTCTACCTTTTCCTTTTTAGCCTTCAATAACTGTTTATATGCAAAAAAGCTATCAAATTGCAAAAAAAAATCATTCAACTAATCAACTCGGCATGATATTCCCAACCAATAAGCATATTAATTTCAAAGTTGTCTTAAATAGGTCTAGGTCACAGACGGATATATGGGGGGAAAGCATCACCCCCATATATTTTTTATTTTGTTGGCAAAATCTCATTTTATGTTGGAATTCATTCATTTTACAATAAAATGATAAAAAAAAAATTTCAAAGCCGAAGTGTCCAGATTTCGACAAAATATGAATAAGTGGTATTACATTGACCATAAGTAAACATTTGAATGCAGAATATGTAAAAAAAAGAAAAAAATACAGAACACTTTAACGAGATATTTTTAAAAGTTTCAAGTAACATATGAAAATATCAGTTATTATAATAATTGTAGGTTTTACAAGTCCGTCAGTCACTCCGCTAAATCCGTAATTTGTACGATATGGCTTTTCATCAAACAGATGTGTGTTATGAGTTATTCTCATTGGAGCTTTGAGATAAATTCTTGACAAAAGTTCACTACTTTCAATCATTCTGTTCTGTTTACTAGCATAAAAAGAAAAAACATCATTGCGTTATGCGAGGCCAAACCAACCAAGAGAGTTCTTACGGAAAATGCATTTTAAATAAAAGAAATTTACAGAATTTATTTCGTACATTTTCAAGGCATAATGTAAATTATAATAAGGAGACCACACCAGACAATTATCCTCAAGTATACTATGAACTAAACAGTTGTACAAGGTTTTCAAAGCTTGTGTTATTAATAACACAAGCTTATTATTACATCTTCTTCTGATAAAAACCTAACATTCTGTAGCTTTTTAGTATGATATCTACATATTAAAATTAAGTGATTTTTGATACAAAAATCACTCCCAAATACACAATTATATTATTTATTTATTTATTTTATTTATTTTTTATTTATTAATAGACGGGATCAAGCCCATTACAAAAAAAAATACAATTTTAGATAAACTAAACTAGTAATACGTAACCAACAACAGTCTTAAAATAAGTAAGGTATTTATAACAGCATCAAATAAACAGTATTTAAGCACCTACATTAACATAAAAACTAGACCAATTACAAAATATACAAAATTATCAGATAATTTCCCTGATAAGATTTTTAAAGTGAGATACGGGAATGCCCAAAATTTCGATATCTTTAGAATTAATTAGATTTAGTGTTCTCTCGACAGGCGAATGCATAGCATAGTTGGTGCCATGATGAGGTAAAGAAAACAGTCGGTTAACCCTCAGATCACGCGATGAAACACTGAATGAAATCCTACCAATAAGTTCAGGACAAATTATGTGCCCATTTAAAAGTTTAAACACAAACAATAAATCACTCTGTGTCCGCCTATCACGCAAACTTTTAATATTTAATACATTCATTGCATCATCATATACATGATCATCAGGAATTCTCATATTAAGTTTATACAGACAAAATCGAATGAATTTATTCTGTACTCTTTCCAGAGCCAGAGACTTGTTCATGTAATAGGGAGACCAGATTATTGATCCATAGTCCAATAAAGAGACAACCAGTGACATGTATAACCTTTTACAGGTTTCTAAAGACAGCTCCTTACAATTACGAAGAACAAAGCCAAGGACTCTAGAAGATCTGAGTACGATAGTATTAATTTGGTAATCAAAACTCAATTGCTCATCAAAGTAAATACCCAAATCTTTTATAACTTCAGTGTACTCAAGGTCAATGTTATCTATACTGTAAGACGAATCTAGTTTTTTATTTCTTTTGTAAAAACTAATGAAGTTACATTTTCCCACATTTAAGGATAATCCATTACCAACACACCACTCATTCAGCCTATTCAGGTCTTCCTGCAATAGAATCATATCTTCTTTTGAACTAATTTCCCTGTAAAATTTTAAATCGTCTGCGAATAACAAGAATTTACTGTTTTTAAAACACATTTTAATGTCATTTATAAAAATACTAAATAGTAAAGGTGAACAATGACCTCCCTGAGGTACACCAGAGGGAACACTAATACTCCTTGACCTTGAACTACCTAGACGCACCTGCTGAGTTCTTCCAGACAGGAAACTAGCAAACCAAGACACCACAGAATCAGAGAAGCCAAAGAGCCCCAATTTCCTTAGCAAAATACTCAGGATGACCCTGTCAAATGCCTTGGAGAAGTCCGTGTACACAACATCCACCTGTTGACCTCTCTCCATAGCATTCAACAGATCAGTCTGGAACACTAACAAGTTGGTCACAGTAGACTTACCAAGACTAAAACCATGCTGTTCACTTATTAACAATTCCTTACTATAAAAATAGATATGATCATAAATAATGCTGTCTAAAAGTTTTGGAATTGCAGACTGTATACACACGCTCCTATAATTAGATATTATATTATTGTCCCCTGATTTAAATATAGGTAACACAAAGCTATGTTTCCATTGCGTCGGAAATATTGATAAATCCAAGGATCTCTTGAACAAAATAAAAAGAGGGTAGGTAAGTGTACACACACAGTTCTTCAAAAAATAGTTGGGTACACCATCAGGACCCGAACTAACCTTGGGTGGCAGTCGGGAGATTTTATCAAAAACCAGTTCAAGCGACAGCAGAGGATTAGGAATGGTCATATTCTCATTAGCCTGACGAAAAGGCATATTATTAAAGGAATTATTAACCTGACTATACACTGTCTCAAAAAACTGGGCAAACCCTTCTGCAATACTTTCACAGCCCAAAAACTCCTGTTCATCATGGTACATCAAATTGGGAATACTATGTATCGCTCTTTTATTATTGAACTTACACCAGAAGCTCTTAGGATTAGTAAAAAGTAAATAATCTAAATTTAAAATATAATTTTGATAGCAAATATCCGTAAGGGCCTTGCACCTAGCTCTGAGATTGGAAAAGAGCTCATAGTTGACTATACCACGACTGGACTGATAAGCTTTATGGGCAATTTTCTTTTGCTGAATTAAATATTTTAGTTCAGCTGAGAACCAACTGGGAAAATGTGAAGTTCTGTATCTTTTGAGAGGAACAAACAATGCTATGGCCATACTTATTATATGATAGAAAACAGAAACAGCTTCATTAATATCATTTGAATTTAAAGTCTGGTCCCAATTAATTTCACACAAATAATTATTCTGCCGTGTTAAGGAAGAACGCCTTAACTACATTTTTTTTTAAAATTGAGATACCAGTGCCATTTAAAAGAACATGATATTTTACAACTAATTGAGAAACAAAAACACCTTATCTTGCCTTAGTTTGGGAATTATGACCAAATATAGTTTCACCTTAAGTGAAAATCTGACGGCTAAGTTATTTAAAAGTGCCCTATCTACAAATATTAACGAAAAAGACCTCATCTAGTTACAATAACGCCTCAACTCGACGCAGCGTTTATAATCGTGTTAATTTAAAACGCCTTATCTTACCACGCATGCGTACTAGTCGTGTTTACGCCGTAGTTAAGGCTCAGTTGGTTTAAAACAGAGCAGTAACCGCTTTGACATTTTGACGAGTTTGATTTTATTAGATTTAAATACTGTTTGTTAATTAATCAAACATTCAGTTATAGATAATAAAGTTGTAAGTTTATTAATTTGTGGCTTTAAAAGTTTTGAACCATATGGAATAATAGACAAGTAAGTGTTTCATGCTATTAATTGTTTGCAATATTAATAGAATAAATTCTATTCGTACGAATCCTGTGCCCGGTACTAACACACGGTCGTTTTACTAATGGCTGATTTTATAGGTTTTGTTCAAATGCAAATTAGAGTTAAATCATATTTGTCTCATTTTGCCATGTGTAAAAAGAAAAAGAGACAATTATACTTTCGTAACATCAAAGTTTATAATACATAACTATAAAACCGGCTGTAATATTGACATGTCTAGGAATTATTTCAATAATGTTAGGCCATTGCTTAAACAATTTAAAGCAATTCATTATTATCACGACTAGCAAAAAGAGCCTGAATAAAACTGACTTCAGGTACATTAGGTTTTTATGATTTTAAACCCATCAAGCACGTTTTTGCCATAGACGTAGTTAAAACTAACTAAACAAATACAACTGTTTATATTTTAAATTTTTAGTTTATACAGTTATTATTTTTTCTAAAATTTGGTTTTGGCCGTGATCTTTTAAGACTTCAGCATTTGAAATCTATATTACTTACAGAATGTCACGTGGCAAGAAAATTCTGGAAATGGCGAAAGTTGCTTCAGATGTGATTGTACCAGAGTATCACGAAGATCTCAATTTGATTCAAAATTTTAAACCTTCGGATTTAATTTTTGATGACAGTGGTCCACCAATAACAATTCGTAGTAATAATATTTCTTCTGCTGAAAATATAGTTCAACAAGGAAATCTAAACACCGTGTCTCAACAACAATTATTTAACGATGATAATAGTAATGTTCAGTACCAAAAAATTATTATTCATAGTAATGTCGCATTAAAAAATAGTGTTGAAGAAAACACAATTCCCACTGATATTCCCGTGGAGCAACCTTTAAATTGTGATATAGACAGTAGCGAAAATAAAAATATTTGTACTTTGAAAAATATGGCTGGTTATCCTGACCGAGTTGAGGATACTAATTTAAGTTATGAAGATAACAACTTACCAAATATACCCGAAAACACAGATGAAATGCAACTTTATCAAAACGGTAATGAAGTATGGAGTGCAGAACAAGAATTTGGAGAATTATTTATCGAAAATGTTGACCTGGCTGAAAATCAAGTAGCTCTTAATGAACCTACAGAGGTGGTCCATAATTTTAAAACAGTTGATGGGAGATTAGAAGAGAACCTTAGACGGAAAGAATGTGTACATCTCGCAGTACCGAGCGGTAATCAAGAAAATCAGAATAAAAGAAATGTAGGGAAACATCAGGAAATCGCAGCAGATATGAGGGAAGGTGAAAATGAAGCAAGCGAAGAGGAAAACGAAAAAGAATCAGCTGTGGGGGAAAATCAGTATGAAGAAGGTACAGGGCAAGACGAAAACAGAACTTTGTTGTATACAAAAAAAGGAGATTTGCGTAAAAGAAAGAGATGCAGTGAATCAAGAAGTGCTAAAAAACAAAAAATGGAAGACAAGTTGCGAAATTCCCATCCTTTATTGCCTCCATGTACAAATACGTGTAAGAAAAAATGCTTCATGAAAATAGACGAGGAAGGAAGACAGCAGCTTAACAAAGAATACTGGAATCTATCCTGGAAAGAGAGACATATGTTTGTGAATCGAAGCATTGAGCAAACTGCTGTAAAACGAAGAACCACCACTGATATTCCATCTGAGGACAACAAATAAAAAAGAAACAATACAAATAATTTTTTGCTGAAAGACAGAAAAGGAACTTTGATTTCCGTCTGTCGTACATTTTTTCTAACGACCCTTGGTTACACTAAAAACAATAACACTATTATTAAATCGTCTATATCCTCCAAAAACTCATCGACTTCCATAACAGTAAATGATAATCGAGGTAAACATTCTAACAGAAAAAGTGTTGATCGAAAATTGCTAGAAAGGCATGTTAATTCATTTCATCCGTGCGTCTCTCATTACCGCAGAGAGCATGCGCCACTTCGTAAATATCTTCCTTCTGATATAACTGTTACACAAATGCATAGAGATTTTATAGAAAAGCATAAAAATGTTGACTGTTCTTATTATACCTACAGAGCATTTGTTAGAGACCAAATGAAGATTTCGTTCACAAAGTTGGGCCACGAAGAATGCGAGCAGTGTGAGGTGTTCGAACAACATGATAATACTCATAGTAAAAACAACCTAGACTTAGATAAATGTGACATCTGCAAAAAGTGGAATGCTCACATCAAAAAGGCTACTAATGCAAGGAAGAATTATAGAGAAGACGCCGAGTCTACAGAATGGACGCCAATGAAAATACGTGTTTCCGCAGACCTACAAAAAGTTATAATGCTGCCTCGCATCGATACATTTAAGCAGGTATTTATAAAAAAAATTCGGTGAAAATTCTTAGTTGTTTATGTTTGTCTTTTCTTTAGTACTTGTAGTTCTTCCGTTTTAATTTAGTAGTTCTTCTCTGGTAGCTTACTACATTTGCCCAAATAATGGTTTTTGAAAATTGTCGTTGAATAAGATTAAAAATAATTTTTTTTTAGGTATTGTTCACCCAAAGGATTATTGCGTTCAACGAGAGTTTTGTCGCAGTGGGAAAGCATCAAAAAATGTTGGGCCCATCAGCTGTAGTATGGCACGAGGGATTAGCTGGGCGCAAAAAGGAAGAACTTTGTAGCGCTTTTCATAAATATTTGCTCAGCCAGCGTGACGTTTTGTATATTAAAATCTGGCTTGATAATTGTGCTGCACAAAATAAAAATTGGACTCTGTTTTCTTTTTTGGTACATATTATTAACTCGTCGGATATTGCTGCAAATTTATTGGAAATATACTATTTTGAACCAGGACATTCTTTTATGTCCGCTGACAGTTTCCATCATCAGGTGGAGCAATCGTTGAATTCTTATGGTTCGTCTTCAAACACTGGAGCTGGTGGGAAAGTTTACGACTTTAATGATTTTCAAGGTGCCGTAGAGAAAGTCAAGATGAAAAATGTAAAGGTTCTATCAATGGAGCTAAGCGACTTTAAAGACTGGAAAGACCACAGCTCATTAATGAAAATTAAGAAGCATTCTCCAAGGCCATACCTTAGTGACATTGTCAAATTAAAATTTGAAAGAGGCAGTTTTAATTTATGGTATTCCTATGAATACAATTCTCAATACACCGAGTTAAATTTTTTAACAGCCAAATATCTGAAAAATTCAATCGAACCAAATGTGAGGTCACAATTTAGAGGTGTCACTAAGTCAAGAAAGGAAGATATTATAAAAAAATTATGCCCTTTGATGCCTGAAAATCGGAGACACTTTTGGAAGGAACTGCCGGTTTCCGATCAAGTTGCAGACTTGTCTAAGGATATTGACTGTTAAATCATTCCATTTATTTTCATTATATTATAATTTGAGCAGTTATTTAAGTTCCCTCTGTTTATATTGCAATTTGAGCAGTTATTTAAGTTCCCCTTGTTTAAAATGTATTCAATAAAAAAAATTAAAAATTATAAAACCGTTTTTTAAATTATTAAATAATATTGACTTAAATATCACAGGTTTGTCTTGAAAGATAAGGTGTATTTAAGCAACAAATACAGGTCTCAAAACCTCCTCGTTTGACACGAGAACCTCTCATGCGTACATAAGGCGTTTTAAACCAATTGGCACAAGTATCAAAAATGCCTCATCTGCAGTTACTATTCTTGGTTATTAAATCGGGTCCAAAAGTGCCCAAATTAAGAAATATTCTCATCAAACGTTTGCTTTAAATTGGTTTTAAACTATTTTTATTTAAAAATAGGGATGCTAGAACTCTATAAATGTATTGCGTTCTCCTGCGCATTTTACTTTTCATCAGATAAGGCGTTTTTTCTTAACACGGCAGTATTGATGCCCAAATAATCGCCATTTTTAAAATCATAGAAAAATTCAACATAATTACAAGTTATTTCTTGTTCTATGTCCAAGACAATTTCAAAGTTGTATGCTTTGTGGTTCAGCGATTTACCAAAAATATAGTCCACAGCTTCAGTTACTAATAAATTATTCCTAGTGGTGAATATAAGATCCAAATAAACTAGCCTATCATATGGTATTAAAATTTGTTGAAAAAAGTTAAGGTAAGCATAAGATTGACCTAGGAATAAACCATTTGAGTTAGGAGGGCATCTAACAACCGCTCCAGAATCATCATTCTCCCAGTAAGTGCTAGGTACATTAAAGTCACCAAAAATATAAAAATTACAATCTTTATGGTGCTGCCTGAGAATCTCAACACTCTGACAGTGTTTTTCATAGGAAACCGTATTTGAACCTGGGGGAATATATACCCCGCCAACCACAAAGCTGCTACAACCTACTTTACACATTAAAAATAATTGTTCAATTGAGTCATATTCCACTTTAAGTTTTTTAGCGCTAATATAATTTTTAATATAAATTAGTACACCTCCTCCACAGGTCTTAATGCTTGTAGCATGGGATCTATCACACCAGAACAGGCTAAAAGATGGCACAGCCAATTCAGCATTGGAGAAGTCATCACAGAGCCAACTCTCTACAAACACCAAAATATCATAGTTCGAACATAAAATTTTATTACGCAGATCCTTAATTTTTGTTCTCAAACCACCTACATTGAAACAAAAAACCTGTAATGGGGCTAGTTGACGTTTTTTCTCTGGTTACTAGAGTTGGGGGTATTTGAGATGTAGGGTACATTATTTTTAAATTTTAGTTTTAAGTTGATTTCACCTTCATATTAGTATGGTAATTATAATATTTTTTTCTGGTTTAAATTAATTTAATAATGGAATTTATGTGTGTTATCTATGAAAATGTCAAGAGTTTGAATGTTCCAATAAATTTAAAAAGTTGTGGAAATGGAGAAATGGAATAATTATCTCTGTCAAGCCAGCTCCTTGTAGCCTAGCAACAAGGACCAGCAACAAAATTTTACAGCAGACCAAATAAACCTTTGACATAATATAAACATTCAAGAAAGATAATCCCAAGCTATTGCCAAGGGCAAATATATCTTCTTTAAGTTAAATCTAATTGCAACAAATTGTTGCAAACTGTTTCGTTAGAGAGGTGGCAAACGTCAATGGCCTAAATGGTAAACATTAGTGTGTGATCTCCTTTATCAAGTGTGTGATCTCCTTTATTGGGAGATATGTTTTGTAATGTGCTCTGGTGTAATATGCAATAAAAACCCAGTATATATTGAAATATATTGTGAAAAGCTATTGTGTCACTAATTTAGTCAAAAGTTCTTAATATTATCAATAAAATCCCGTCAAATTGTTCCGAAATCTAGATTAATACCAAAAAAAATCAAATTGTATAAACAAACAGGTAGCAGCATTTTTGAACTTTGACCATTAGCTAAAGGTGATCATTCACGACAGGATAATATTCAATATGTTTCGTCAATTTAAATGCTGCAAGAATAAAGACTTTTCAAATCATTTTTGCATACAATGTAGTGCTGTCTTTCATCCAAGTTGTTTGGACCGCATTAGCGATGTCGCGAAACTGGACGGGTATAGGAAATTTTTGCCCCAACGAATGCCAGTCAAAGTATAATGAAGTTGAAGCACGAGAAAATGCGATTTCTGAAAAACTGGTGGCAATACAGAAAGAACTCGGCGAAAAAGACAAATACATTCAGCGACTTAAGCGTAACAGTCAAGCTTTCGAAGATGACGTATCGGATGCCGAAAAGAAGTTTTGTGATCAGCTGGAATCGGCGAATAAACGTAACGGTACTTTGTCCAAGGAAATTCAAAGTATAAAAAGAAAATACGACGAGCTTTTTTCCAAAATGGAGTCATGGAACGAAACAAAGCAAAATTTGGAAAAAAGAATTAGGGAGCTTACAGAACTAAACCAAAACCTTATTACGACGGTAAGCATTTTGGAAAAAGATAACGAAATCTATTCATCAGATTTAAAAAAGCTTCGTCAAACAATTATCGATTTAGAGAAAGGAAAAAAAAATCAAGCAAGTAATCGAAACGTAAATAGCCAAGAGATCATTTTCCAAACCAAGAAAAACCAATTGCTCATCATGGGCGGAGAAAGTGCAAGGGGAAGTTTCTCTTTATTTAAGAAAAATACGAACAATAATTTTGACATCAACTGTCAAATTAATTCTGATTTGTTATTTCACGAAATGGTTAATCAATGCCAGATGATGTGTGGTAATTTTAACAAAAACGACTACGTTATCGTATTTATCTCCGACTACAACGCCATCAGGGGAAGTGCAATACGCGACCCAGATCTAGATCAATTATTATCGGTTACAGCTTTGACAAATTTGATTGTTATTGGATGCGGTTATCACACACATAGACCTGTTCTTAATAATATTTTACAGGACCAAAACGGATTTGTTAGAAAATATTTACATAATAAAAGTATTCCATTTGTTCCAGCTATTTTTACCAGCAGAAAGGGCATTATGGACTATGAAACTAAAAAGGAGTTTATAACATTTCTGGTAAGAAATTATATTGAAACATCGACAGAATCGGTAAATTTTCGACTTCACGAAGTACAGAACAACCCACGATAAAATACGATATGATGTCCACACTATCCTACTACCAAAACGTTGGTGGACTTCGAACTAAAATAGTTGAACTTTCCAATTCAGTTAGATCAGCAAACTACGATTTTATATTGCTCTGTGAAACGTGGCTTTCATCGCATATAAATAGTGAAGAATTGTTCAATTTGGATTATACAGTGTATCGATCAGATAGGCAGTATGAGGTCCTGAACTGTACAAGGGGTGGTGGTACACTAATAGCAGTTAAATCGGTTTTTGACTCGACTTTACTGGCATCGTCAAACGATGCAACTTATGACGATTTGTGGGTCCTGGTAAAAACAGGTAATGAAACTCTAATTGTTGGATGTGTCTATTTTCCTCCCAACTCCATCAGCAAGTCATATGAGACATTTATCAAAACTTTGGAAGCTCATAGAAACAGATATAAATATGCCAAGTTTCTTATTACAGGGGACTATAACTTATCTAGAGTCAACTGGATCAGCGAGGATGGTATTATGGTTCCGTCGCAACTATCGTCACCTGCAGCAGATATATTAATCAGCGGAATGTTTCTTAATGAACTACACCAAATTAACCACCTTCCAAACGAGTTCGGCAAGTTTCTGGACCTTATGTTTTGTAATGAAATATCAGATGTTACAGTTCAAATAGCTACAGTGCCACTTTCTAAAGTCGTACAGCATCACTTGCCTCTTGAAATCAGTCTTCCCTTAACCAATCCTGTTTTTGAACCTGACGACGATATTCTGTATAACTTTTACAAGGCAGACTATCAAAAATTGACTGACTATTTTTTAAGTATTGACTGGAGATGGTTAGATGAGTATACTTCAAACGTTGACTACGTGGTACAACAACTCTATGACGTTCTACGCTCGGGCATTGAGAAGTATGTACCCAAAATACGCAGGAAGCGAAAAAAATATCCAGTTTGGTACACTAAAGAAACAAAGAATGTAATAAACAAAAAGAACAAAGCTTACAATAAATATAAACGTTCCAAGTGTCAGGACGATTATGTTGAGTATTCTAACCTTCGGAAAGAATCAAAATATTTAATAGATCTGAGTTACCTGCTTTATGTTACAAACACTGAAAATATGATCCCGAAAAATATTAAACACTTTTGGTCTTATGTAAATTTCCTGAAGAAAAGCAACGGTGTTCCTAAAACAATGGAATTTAACCAAGAAGTTCTACAGTCGCCTGAACAAATTGCCAACGCTTTTGCAGATCATTTCGAGAACTGTTACAAGGATCACCCAGACGTGCAACTTGATGAACAACTGTCAGAATGTAACTCCTTAAACCACCACACCTTTACATTTGATGAGGTTTTGAAGATTTGATGTGGGAAAGAGCACTGGTGCTGATGGATTACCAGCAGTGCTTCTCAAGAGCTGTGGTGTTTCTCTTGCAGCCCCCCTGTGCCGAATTTTTCAAATATCCTTTGATTGTGGCTTCTTTCCCACTCGATGGAAGCATTCCTGGCTTGTTGCTATTTATAAATCGGGTTCTAAGAGGCATATTGAAAATTATAGGGGTGTTAGCTTATTGCCAACTATATCCAAAGCTTTTGAATCCATTTTGACCGATGAGATTTTTCAAACCTTTAAGCACCATATATCACCAGATCAGCATGGATTCTTTAAAGGCAGATCAACGGCAACAAATCTGAGAGTGTTTCAGGACTATCTCGTGGACAGTGTGGAGAATGGCTCTCAAGTAGATGTGATTTACATGGACTTGGCAAAAGCATTCGATAGTGTAAACCATAGGTTGCTACTCAAGAAGCTGAAGGCGATAGGTATCTCTGGGTCCTATTTAAAGTGGATTGAATCGTACCTTACTAACCGTACTCAGGCCGTCAAAATCGGAAGTGTGGTGTCTCGCGAAATTAAAGTAAAATCTGGGGTCCCGCAAGGCTCCCATTTGGGTCCAGTACTGTTTGTTCTTTTTATTAATAATGTGACATCTGTTTTTGAAAAGTGTAAATGTCTATTGTATGCCGATGATCTTAAATTATTTTATGCAGTTAGTTGTTCAGAGGACTGTAACAAAATTCAGAATGACATTTTAAACTTCAGCCATTGGTGTGATTTGAACTGTTTGGAAATCAATGTTCCTAAATGTAAATTAGTGAGGTATCATAAACGTACAGCACCTATTGTATTTCAATATCACATTAAAAATATTATATTGGATTCTGTAAATAGTTTTAATGATTTAGGTGTAATTTTTAGTGAAGACTTAACTTTTAATAAACATATAGATTCTATAATTTTAAAAGCGTCAAGAATGTTGGGTTTTTTAAAACGGACTTGTTCAAAAATATGTGATATATCAGCTATAAAGTTAGTGTATAATTGTATTGTCCTTAGTATTTTAGAGTACAATAGTGTAATATGGAGTCCTTTTTACAATTGTCATGTTAATCGTTTAGAGCGGGTACAGAATGTGTTTGTGAAGTATTTATTATATAAGCTTAGGTTTCCATATAAAGATATACCCTACCATACTTGTATTCAATTAGTTGGTATTAAGAGTCTTCAACATCGTAGAGAAAATGCATTGGTCTTATTTTTGCATAAGTTACTTCATGGACAAATTGATTGTGGGAATTTGTTAGGTCAAATTTTATTCCGAACACCACATAGAGTTACTAGATCTAGGGAATTATTTCATATTGCATTTCATAGAACAATATATGGGTCTCAACGTTTCTCAGACAGACTAATGAGAAATTATAATCACAGCTTTAGTGACTTTGATTTGTATCGTTATAGCTTTTTAGTTTTTAAGAATAAAATTAAATGTAGACAGTAGTGTTAGTGTCCATATTATTATGTTTGCACTTGAATAAATTTGTAGTTGTTTGTAGTTTATACTAGTTGGAGCAATTTACAGCTCTGTAAGTATTTGACATAAATAAAATAAATAAATAAATAAATAAACATAAGGTACTGTAAAAAATATTGCACTTTTAAAAATATATTTCTCAATAAATCTTATTTTAACTCCTCTCCTGTTGTTTGCTATCCCACCTAAAAAAAGACCATATATTAATTGTATATTACTCGATCTATCTTCAAAATTTCATTAAAGTTGTGGTAATGATAAAACATTGCAGTTTTAAAAATTAATTAATTTTTTACACCCACCCTGTCGTCTGCCACCCCACCTAGTGAAAGACCATTTATCAAACTAAGTATGTATTTGTCCATCTGTTTGCAAAATTTCATTAAACTTGAGGTAATGTAAAAAATGTTGCATTTTTAAAAATTAATTTATTTTTTACTCTGCCCTGTTGTTTGTCACGCCATCTAGAAAAAGACCATATATTAAGTGTATATTACTCCATTTGTCTGCAAAATTTTGTTAGAGTTCAAGTGAAGGTAAGAAAGATATTTAATTTTTAAAAATAAATTTTTACTTTGCCCCTGTCATTTGCCAGCCAACATAACGAAAGACCATATATTAAGTGTGTATTAGTCCGTTTGTCCAAAAAATTTCATTACAAGTTCAAATTAAGTAAGATATTAAATTAAAAAAAAGAATTAAATTTTTACTCACCCCCTATTGTTTGCAACCCCCATCTAGGAAAATACTACATATCAAGTATATATTACTGCATCTGTCTGCACAATTTCATTAAATTTGAGGTATTAATAAAAGAGAATGCATTTTTAAAAATAAATTAATTTTCTACATCACCCATGTCGTTTGTCACCCCCTAGAAAAAGACCCTATATTAAACGTAAATTAGTCCACCTCTTTGCAAAATTTTTTTAAATTGACATTGCATTTTTAAAAATAAATAAATTTTTATTCCACCCCTGTTATTTGCCATACCACCTCCGAAAAGACCACATATTAAGTGTATTATTCCATCTATCTGCTTTTTGTTAAATCTGAGGTAATGGTAAAAGAGATATTATATTTTTAAACATAATTTAATTTTTTATTACAACATTGATTTTGCCACCCCCCTATTGAAAGAGTTTGCAAAGTTTTCTTGCAATTAGATATAAAGAAGATATTTTTGCTCTTGGCAAAATCCAGGAACTATCTTTCTTGAATATTTATATTATGTCAATGGTTTATCTGGTCCGCTGTAAATTTTGTTGCTTGCTCCTTGTTGCTATCTACATAGTAGATTAAATCATCACCTTGTAGGATTAGGCTGGTACAAGGGGCCTTGATGCCAAAGTTCTAGTGAGCAGTAAGCCACCCTTGCTCATTTTCCATTAGAAAATGCTATGACCTATACAGTGTGAGACAGTGTCGGGGCAAGTTTTGTTTACCTGAAATGGGTTATTTGATTGCTTTCTAGAAGCCCTTCTTAACAACGGAAATGAAAAATTTTCCTGCGGAAATGAGTCATTTTCATTGTACACCACTTTTTTTTTTTTTAATTTAGAAGCTTGCGGGATCTTGGAGCGAATAGGGGTGCTGCGTGGGGTAAAAATACTTTAAAGGGAAAAGAAATCTTTTCTAGAAGTGTTTCTTAACAACGGAAATGAAAAAATTTATTGCAGAAACGCGTTATTTTCATTTTCATACACAGTTTAGTATACCTGAAATCAGTTACATGAAAACTTTGCTTGGCATCTCATCCCAAATGCTTTCCCAAGCACCAAAATGCCAAAATGTTACTGCGGAAATTTGTCGTTTTAATTTTCCGACAAAATTTTGTATAGTTTAGTTTACCTGAAATCAGTTACATAAAAAAGAAGCTTTGATTTATATTCTAAACTTTTTCCTCAAGCTAAAAATGTAAAAATTTGTCTGCGGAAATTTGTCATTTACATTTTTCATGGAAATTTTGAGCGCTTTTCCAGGGCGCGGCACGATTGCGGACGAAACATTAGTATTCAGTTTTTCACAAAATGAAGTGAGGGCACGATTGCGGAATGTAAAAATAACGGCTGAGCGCATCGTATTGTCAGCGACATTTTATACCCGTATACGTGACAGCCCGAAATTTTTTTTAGATAATCTCAATAATTTGTCTGAGACTCACGAAGTTTCATATAAGTATCTGTCTGCATATCTTTGAGAACTTCAAGGAATATAAACAAAGAAGGATGATCCTTTCTTGAGTCAGGCAATCGAACAAATATATACGAGCATTCCGCAATAATGCCATCGATTATTTTGCCTCCATCCGCAATCATGCCTTCGTTTTCGTTACTTAAAAAATGTAGAAGAATTTAGAATGTAAATCAAAGTTTTTGAAGAAAATGAAAATGACAAATTTCCGCAGACACATTTTAACATTTTCGTGCTTGGGAAAGATTTTGGGATGAGATGCAATGCAAAGTTTTCATGTAACTGATTTCAGGTATACTAAACTGTGCAGAACGGAAATGACGCATTTCCACAGCAAAATTCTTATTTTCCGTTATTTAGAAAAGCTCCTAGAATATGTAAAACTAGATACTTTCCTTATAACCAATTTCAGGTAAACGAAACTTGAGCCACAGTGTCTACTAACTTACCTCTGAAATTACTTTTCCACCTGACTTTTTATATTCGTACTGTAGACGTGGTGTATCTGTCATAAATTTTGGCTGGATATTTATAATTAATGTGCTTAAGTTAGCAAAGTATGCAGTCACTTTGCTGTAATCACCTTGAATAAGATCTTTATGCAGTACCGAAATGATTTGTTTGATGGCTAAAAATAAGTTAATAATTACAACTACACATATTCTCGATCACTCCCATATTAAGTTTAAAAAGTGTAAATATATGAGAGTAACTAATAAAAATTATCCATTGAAATTCTAGAAGTAATGTTTATAAATTTATAATGTTGTTCATGCCAGTAAACATATAATTAAATACCTTTATTGTTTTTTAGACTGTTGAGTATTCTATATGCTCCAGCAAGACCATATCGGAAAATTACATTTGCAAGGGAATCGATAATAACAATATCATTTTCACCCAGTCTTAATGCTGTCTGTTCAAAATCTTTGTTATCATTAAATTCCTGTTGAGTATCAGAGACAAAATTATAAAGTGCAATATTCGGATAAGAGTGAAATTTCTCTTGTGTTCGTTTAAAAACTCCTTCAAATACCGAGTAATGAATTTTATGCTGATTACGGCTTAAGTGTTGTTTGATAAGGTGATCAAACAACTTACTATCTCTGTATTCCAATGAATCTGTAAAAAATATGAACTAAAATAAATAACAATATCTACATAAAATTAATTTCTATCCAAAAAAGTTTGGTTTTGACTTCACTATTGAGAAAAAGCAGCAACGCCTATACAAGCGTCTTGGAAGAATATTTCTTTTGACATAAAAAGAACAGTTTGATACCTGTTATGAGTATAAACTTGGTATAAGGAACTGTATTTATATACGTTTTTAACATGCTTATTAGTAAAAATAATTATTAAAACAAGAAATGTAAATATAAACAAAACACGTTGCAGTTGTGAGGTTAGAATGTCGCAAAGTCGTAATTTCAGACCAAAGAGTAAATCTCAAACCATTCCATCACTTTTTTAAATATAAATAGCCACACTACACCAACCCAATCAATGCCCATGGCTAACCAAAAGGCAGTCCGATTTTTGAAACACAGCTACATAATAATAACAGGTTTTACTAAAAAAATTGAAAAAACAGGTTTTACAAAAAAAATTGAAAACAAGTCACCGCCCCTCGGAGAATTTGCAATGCTAAACAAGCCAATTCAGTACCCTTACTCTTGTTTATCTATTTATTAACAAAGCCCTTACCCTACCGCTGAACCAGCCAGTTAACTCTACGTACTACTACGTAGTATAGAGTTCATTGGAGCTAGCACGGAGCACACCTCAACGGTTATAGACAAGATGGCAGACCTCACATCAAGACCACAATAAACTTTATATACAACAGTCACGGAATGGTTTGAGAGTTAGCCTCAAATTAAATGTTGGTAGAATCTTTGAAATCGAGGGTCAAATTATAACCTTGAGGTGAAATTATTCTCGATAATCAAAACTTCTTTCTCAGAACATTCTGATCCGGACAGGGAGACTCTTGGCTAAACCATTTTTGTGTCAAAGATATCAGTTCACCAAGAGATAGAAAAAGAGATGTAACTTTTCCAGAAAACTAAATCGGCGGAAATTTCCTTCCAATAAAGCTCTTTAAATTTCTGGAAAAATAGGGAAAGATATTGAAAAATCTGCCAAAATCCTAAAAAAATTAATATTTGACGTTTAAAGTAGACTTGTCTGAAAACAACAAACATTTCAAGTGGAACTTCAAAAACTTGTTACACATTTCCATATATTTTAAAGATGAAACCCTTAACAAAAACCATACCTTCAAAATTTTAAATTGTTTAAAATAAATCTCTTTCATTTTGCTATACTTTTTAAAATGCCAGATTTGTGAAAATATATTTAAAAAAAATGGTATTAAACAAAAAAATTGGGAAAATTGTACAAAAATTCCCGCATTAAGAAATACTTCCTGTATAATCTGCAGTGCCAGCAAGGTTTTCAAAATTCATGGTTAAAAAACTTACTTCTTCTTACCAACTGAGTAGGTACACGGTAAATATGCATAAAATACATAACATTAAAAGGAATTTTCAAACAAACATTAAAAGGTATTTTCAAATAAACAAATATATTACAAATTCCTAAATAACACCTTTATTTCCATTTTACAGGCTTCAGTCCGTAAATGAAACACAAATTAGAATATACCCGTACGTCCAAATTTTAAATTAGTTTTCACTGGATTAACAGGCTTTTTATAATGTAGGCGTGTAGCCACTGTACGTAAATTTTTCTTTGGGTCCAATTTAATATATTAAAAAAAACCTGAAAGGTATGTTTTATAAATATCTTTAATTTTCTAATTCCAGCTTCCACTTCCGGAATTTCTACCGTTCTGCGTAACATTGAGTCCATAGTCCCTTAATAGTACAAGTTGATGTATCAAACAGGCTCACTAAACACTTCTATCGAATTTTAGTATCACAGCATTCAGAACTACAGAAAAAAATAGGTTTCGTATATGAAATAGACAAAAAAATGCTTTGATTATACTTCTTCGATCATTGTCAGCGGCAAAATAATTTATCAAGTATGTATGTCATTTCTGTTCTTGCCCCTGCCTATTTGTCAAATTCCGGTTATTTGTGTGTTAAATGGCTTCACTATTTTTATACCTCCTCTCATAAATATATGGCAGCCTGGTGATGCAGGTGGTAGGGTTCTGCAGTTTCATTGCAAAGGATATGTGTTCGGATCCCGGTGCGGGCGGAAACTCTGTTTTTTTGGTTCTTTTTTTTTATCAGAACTTTGTAAGTAATTGTGTTTTAAAAATTGCGATGCTTTTTGGTTAACCCTGGTTAGGTCCTTTTTGAGATATTGCAAAAAAGTGTATCCATATTAAAACAGCATTTTTTTAACAAAACTTATACGGTTAGCTAGATCCATCTCGTTAGGTTAGCACCTGATTCGCCGCTTAAACCATCATTAAAGCGGTAATAATAAATGGGGTAATAACAATAGAATTCTGTTGTACAAGGAAAATAACATGTGGTAACTATGATTCCATCTGGGAGGTTTAACGAAATGTCTATAGTCTGAAATATAATTTTAATGTCAAAAATAGACATTTAAAACAATTTTTCCACGTTCCCCAAAATTTCAAACAACTATTTGGAAATTTCCTTTTTTTGTAAGTTCCGCATCACTCCACGAGGATCTCGGAGGATCGATCAGCACCACTGATGGCGTCACAACAGCTCACTACATTTAGTCATATACGTTAGCCAATGTATGAAAAATAAAATATTTTGTCTACTGAGTTTTCAGGACAATTGACACTGACAGTGACAGAAGTAAACTCTGAACTGTCAGATCAAAGTTTTTTTATTTTCTTAGTCGATTGCTGGAATTCAAGTTTTGCATTTTTCTTGAAAAAAATATTTTTGTATTGTAAATAAATAAGTAGGCAATCTGTACTTTACGCTCTGTCATATGAATATATTGCAAAAGAGAACTGGACAGACCGTTTATGAATTTTAACAGCTTCTGCCTGATAAAATTGACTCAAACCATTTTTTAGTGTTTTTTTTTCAGAATGTCTTTGTCTGGAAGCATCGGAAGTCCATCAAAGGAGTCTGGGACATCTGGAAATAGTAGCATGGCTGGAAGTGATCCTAATATTCCAAGAGATTTTAGCAGGTAAAATTCATTCATGTCACAACAGAAAGTACTCCATGTTTTGTTGAATATGTAAATATATTAAGTAGTGTTGGAATATTTCATTTGAATATTACACTTGTTTTTTTTTATATGAAACAAAGTTCTTTGTTATTTTGTGCTTGTCATATAAGTAACATTATTAAAAGTTCAAAAATTCCAAAAAAAATGTGATTTACCACTTTTTTTGAATGAGTATGGTTGTTTTGTAAAGAAAAGAAAAAAATTGTTTCTATAGAAAGAGAGTATTGTGGCTTTAACAAAGGTTTCAAATTAATAATTTGGTGGAATACTGAATAAAGAGTAAAGCCTGATTTACATATTGACAACAGTAACGATAAGTTAAAACTGTAGTAGTTTAATTATATTGTTCATTTCATATATATTCTAGTATAGATATTAATAAACTGGTAAAATTCAAATACAAAAACCCATCTTGGGTCAAAGTGCATTATGCTTAAGTTACATCAATCTCTAAATCAGACTTATTCTAAAACATTTTTTTTAGACTATCCTTATTTTCTTCGGGTTCAACAACTTCCCAAGATGAACATTTTAGTTGTGTAGGGCATGCTGAACATAGTTTATCTTGTATGAAGAAGTATCTTCAGGCTGGAAAGTTGTGTGATGTTGTGTTAATTGCTGGACAGAATGGAAGAAAAGTCCCAGCTCATAGGTATATGAAATTTGTAAAATTATCGGTACAATTTATTTAAACTGAAATTTGATGAAGGAGTATAATTCTTCAGAATTTATATACTTGCAAAATTACAAATGTTTAATACACATTTGTATCAATATTATATGTAAATCTATTTTATTATAAATATGATTGTAATTTATGATTTTTTATGTCATTTTCTTTTACTGTTGAGTGACATGCTAAGTGTTGGGATTTACTGCTTTTAGGTTAGTTCTGTCAGCTGCTAGTGAATATTTTGCCACAATGTTTACAGGTAGTCTTAGCAATAATGAACAAAGGGAAATTACTTTGGTTGACATCAATGGAGATGTCTTACAAGCAGTTGTCAATTATTGTTATACTGGTACAATTGAAATCAGGTATATAAGTTTCTGTACAAATATAATAATTATTTTCAAGAATATTTAATAATGTAAATATATTTGAATTATCTTTGTTTCAACTGATGTACTAACTTGCCTTTTATAGGGAAGATAATGTAGAAACCTTATTGGCCACAGCATGCCTTATGTTGTTACATGAGGTAGTTGAAGCATGCTCAAGATTTTTGGGACATCAGTTACACCCCAGTAATTGTTTGGGAATTGCCATTTTTGCAGAACATCAATCCTGTACCAGTTTGTTAAATGAGGCTAATGCTTACACCAGCCAACATTTTATGCAGGTATATTTAGAGTCGTGCAGTGGTCAGTTGACCAGTCAATTTGATCATGGTCAGATACTCTGGCAAAATGTATTGTAGGTTGCAGCTCCTTGTTGAATAACTGTCTATGCTGAATGTGTTTTTTTCGTTAATCATTTCTGTTTTAAGTGTTTAGACAGATTTAACATTATTTTTGTGAAATTAACTTTTCTAACTCTTTTGTGAATTTTTTTGTAATAAAATGTTTCAATTTAGTTTATTAAGTTGGGATATATTACAAGACTTTTAAAAGATTTAATTTAAAATTTAAGATTTAATTTAATTTAAATTAATTTGCAGGGTTCAAATCCTAAGAAAAAAATTATCAATATATTTTAACTTTCAAAATTTAATATAGTTTGGACAAAGTACTTGGTCAACTGACTGGTCAACTGAATGCTGAAAGGCAGTACCCTAGAAATAGCATTCAGAAAATATATTTCCTTTGCATGTTTTTACTCAGAAAATTATATTAAAAATCCATAGCAAGTCAGTCTGATATATTTTAGATTTTTCATTGGTTTATATGACATCTGCACATGTATTGATATACAAGTGATCATTATAGGGGTCTTGAATTTGACAACGATTTTTATTATAATTCATAGAATTTTCTATTAAGAAGCTGCATAATTACAAAAACAATTCAGAATTATTGTTTTAATTAAGAATTTAATTGAGATGCATCTGGATAAAGTCGGGCTGTTCATTTGATATTCTTAATGCTTAGCTAGGAAAAGTCCTCTGAACAAAACCTCTTTTCCATTTAAATCTCCCAAATGTTTTGAACAGTAGGGTTGTGTTTTTGACTGTTGAATAACATTTTGGTCAATTAACTGGTCATTTTATTATTAAAAATGTTATACAAATTAATTTCATAAAAATAACTTTAAAACTGAGATGATATAAACAAATAAACTGCGAAATAAAATTTCTAAATTCTTAAAACAAAAACAGATTTTTAGTTACCCCTGGGAAAACTCAAGACAACTGGGAATGATATTTTTCAGTTGTTTATAGGAAATGTAATGCAGTTTACTAATGTAGGTTGTAGCAATTTTTTTTCTACGGTTATACATACCTAAAAAAAGATAAACTTGACTTCCCATCATCATTCACTAATACAGTCTTGAGGTGTTTTCTGTAAAAACAATTGTGTACACCGACTTGAAGGATTAACTATAAGAAATACAAAAAAAAATTCTAGGGTTTAATTAAGCCATTAGAAATTTTTTATCACAAATGTAACAAGAATGTCTCAAAATACCAATACATGATGTTCTACAGTTTTATTAAAGATTTTAAGGTCTTTGTTTTTTATTTTTAAAGTGATTAATTAGACAATGATTAGTTTCTTTAACCTTTTTCTATATTATGGCTCATGATTAGCCTAACACTGTACAGAAATAATTACTTTTATTTTTTGAAACATCTCTTATCCCAGTTCTCCCTTTTGAATACTATATTTTTACAGCAACTTTCCCATTTTTGGGAACATTCCCAGGAACTTTTCCACAACTCTATTGGAGAGACAGTCCTTAGTCTTAAGTATAAACAAAACCTTGTTTGTTCATGTACAAAAAGTTATTATTTAAAAACTTAATTGATAATTTGTTCTTCAAATTTTCTTTACATTTTCTTCAAGCAATTAAATATGTGAAAAATATGTTTTAACCTTTATCTCTGTTTGTTTTAATAACTTAACTTTTGCACACATAATGTTATTAGCTGATTACCTTTTTCATTTAAAAGATTCTTTCTTATAGCCCTACAGTTCTATTTTCTATTCTATTTTTTGGTTTGGTGCTATAGCTTTATTGATCTTTATGCTGCTAGATCTGGGCACCAAGAACAACTTCTCTTGACTTTGTATTGTGAAAATTAAAGAAGAATCTTGTTCAAAAAAAATCAAAGTATCATTGGTAACAGCATGTAGGCCTACAATTGTTATTTTACAACTTTGAATGGCGAAGTTGGTCATTATAATGCATTCACTAATGTCTTCCTGTGAGGTAATACATTTTCTAAAGTTTTTTCACATTAACAGCACAGAAACTTTTAGTTATCAGTTTTCTATAAATATTCCACTTCAAAAGAGAGTGACCAATATTTTCAACCCTTCTCTTTGCTTCTGTAAGCACTTCTATGCCTTTGTTGATTTATTTTAGTTCTGAAAACACCTCATTCATTACATGGGATAAACTTTCAACATCCCAAGTTTGAATATTCGTAATTCAATCACAATATCCATATCTCTAGCATAAGTGAAACTTTCTCTAGACATTCCTGTACACCATAATGTTTTTAGGTAATTAAAATAAGCATCTATATATACAAATTATTAATTATCTCTGTTTGGAAAAGGTGAAGGAGCTGAGATACTTAGACTAAACTTAAATTTATTAATAAAATAAGCAGAGTTTTCTTGAATTTCTGGTATAATTTATTAAATTGCATAACTGTGCCTAGTTGTCACTTGTAAATATCCTTTAAATATTTTAGGTTATTTTAAATCAAGAATTTCTTCAATTAAATGTTGATCAAATGTGCAATCTACTTAGCAGTGATGATCTCAATGTTAGCTGTGAGGAACAAATTTTTAATGCTTTAATGAGTTGGATACAACATGATCCAGTAAAAAGGTATGTACAATGATCATAGACATAATAACAGGGAGAAAGAATGGTTTTGATTTGAACACAATCATACATTGTTAATATCATTACTTGTTTGATTTGAAAAGGTATTGTCAGCTATACATAAAACTATTACATAAAACAGAATAAATACTTGGTAATTATATTAAAATTCATTCTTAAGGTGGTTCTAATACTGTAATATTTCATTAACTATGATATATAATTATTTTCAACAAATAATTATTCAAATTACATGTTTTTTATTTCCAAACAATGCCATTGCTTAAAAACCGACCACCACATTTTTGGCAGTTGTAGAGTACACGAATTTACAAAAACTAGTAAAACAGTAAAGTAAACAAATCAGTGTTGCCTTGAGTTAGAGCATTATTTTTGGGCAATTTTTGTAAGTTTTTGGTTTATTGTCGATAATTTTTGTCTGAGAAAAATTTGGACTATTTAACCCAAAACATCTCTTTCCATAGGGAAGTCAAAAGTTGTTTTTTTTTATATTAATTGGCATATGTGCACGAGATTCTTTTTAATACTTGTTCATTTGTAAGTATGGTTGATTACTTTAAGGGTTAATAGGACTTGTAATTGCTATTTAATCATTCTTTAGGTAGTATGTAGGTTCAAAGAGTACGTGTATATTTTATATATACCTATATCTCTTTAAACATGTTTGACATAAAAATTATACATTTCTTACAATAAATTATTTTAAAACACCTACTGAGAGGTAGGTACATTGTTTTGCAGTCAAAGTAAATAAAAACAAACGAGCTTAGGTGTAAATTTTTATACATAATGTAAAAAAATAGATTAGGTATGTTGTTGATTGGCAGTTAGACGATTGTTATACAAATAGGTAAAAAATATTACTATTACTAATATTATACTCATGACCATTGACTTATTATATGTCAATGGCAAGGAGAAAAGTAGTTTATCATTAGAACTTTACAGCATTGCTTTTTGTGGTGCCTAACAAGGAGAGAGATGTTTTATTCTTAAGAAGAAAGTTAGAACGGAAATGTAATATATCTATATAATTTTTTTGCTAGAAAAAAACATATTGGCCAGCTTTTGGCCTTAGTCAAGCTACCATTTTTGAGTCCTGCTTTCCTATCAGACCAAGTGGAACCCGCAATCACTGGAGATCCGACTTGTCAGAAACTCATCATGGAAGCCATGAAGTGGCACTTGCTGCCGGAAAGGAGGCTACAGATGGCTTGTACTAGAACTAGACCCAGAAAAGCAACCATCGGCAGGTTAATGATTGTAGGTGGGTTGATAATTATGTAGATTTGATGCTCATGACACAAATTATACCTATACAGATTTCTTTTTAAAGAAAAAATAAATCTTTTAATAATCAGTGATATTGTTAAGGTTTTAGTCTGAGCGAGAGTTCTGCTTCATTGACAATACAGATTTGGTAGTACATTGATTTGTCAAAAAAAAAATTGCACAAAAGTGGATTATTAGGTACACAAATGTAGTTTTGTTTAAATGATTGCTTGTATTATAATGCTGATTTTTTTAGTTATCAGAACACTAGAATTGCCCTACCTTGATTTTTAGGTCTTTATTATTGTTATATAGGTCTGGAATTTTAGAACGGCCATTACATATAATTTTGTCGATGAAATGGATGGAGTTATGTAGAGGAGAGTTTCAGGCTATACAAATTCTTACTCTTTATAGATCGTACATAGACATAGGCGAGTAGGTCTTCTTTTTTAAAAATAGAAACAAGTTTTCTTAACTTGAGACTCGACACCAGTTTAACACCAAAAGTCTTAGCCCTTAATGTTCCCTTTCACCATGTAATTGGTGCTGAGAGGGGCCTGCATATGCGTGTATTAAACTTTTTAATAGACAGCCAAACCATTCTTAAGGTAGACACTTAGTTTAAAACATTTAAGCAGGGTATTTTGAATATTCTGTTATAGATGGAACCTTACTGTGTAGATTAATGTTTTCAGTTCAATTTTTGATATATTTAAAATATTTAGTATCATTTGAATCATACTATTGTAAATAGTTTAAATTTTTCATTACTAAGACTGAATGTTTATATTTTATCTTGATGCCACCTCATTCAATTGGATTCTGTTATGCCATTTGTTGATTAAAGAGATGACATTAACATAAGCAATCATTTTTTTTAAATTTCATTCAATAAACCCATTTTTATGAAAAATTTTTTTTGAAAAGTTAAATCAGTAGAACTCTTGTCCTACCAATTGTTTATTGTTATTGAATTTGAATATATATTATCGTTTTACACGACAGGGAGATATCATATGATTTGTGCCATTTTTTGTCTACTAAAAAAACAAATTTTCATACCTATTTTAACTGTGTATCTTCTTATGACCCCTGCTTTCCTGTTGCCATTGTTCCAGCTATTATATATAACAGTGTTTTTTGTCATTGGTAAAAAATCTCCTAAACGTTTTCTATCTGTTAGACAGACTGAGGTAATTATTTGTAAGCAATCTCATCAGAGTACAAAAGTATGACTGCAATATCAGCATGAACACTTAAAAAGTGTTGATAGAATTGTTATTGAAACATGAAACTTTATCCTTCTAAGGCTAAAGATGATTTATCCAGTTTTAGTTATATTGAGAGGTCTGTTTGAAGTTAATCATCTTTTTAAATTTTCTATATGTGTATATGATGTTTGAAAGATTTTATATATTTATACCTTATAATTGCAGTGCTGTAGCTGGCGAAAATTTCTTGTTTGGTGTCATTTAAATTGCAATGCAATTTAAGTAGCATTAATATAAATATATTGATCTAGTCAACTTTAATTACTTAAAACTTTTCATTGTTCTCCAGAAAAGGTTTGCTGGATTCTTTCAGTCAAATCGCTAGCTGTTATGTGTAGGCTATGACTATTTATAGTGTAGGTCTTAACTTCAAGAGCAAAATGTTGAATGTTTTAGAAGGATCATACAGAATGTCACCATGTTTGCACCCCTCAAAGCTCCCTTCTATACATTTTAACAAGTATCGTGTTGCATTAGTTGTTGACATGCAATATTGTCCTTTTTCAGTGAAACATTTGACAGGCTTAGTAATTCATTACCAATTATGTTTAGGTGGTATGGACCATAATAAAGGTGCTACTACAATAGAGAGTTATGACCCTAGATCTGACACTTGGACTGTAGCCCATCATATGAGTGGAAGACGATTACAATTTGGTATTGCTTTAATGTATGATAAACTTTTAGTGGTTGGGGGTAAGTTAAATATTGCCATTTGTTACTGATTAAAGTATCTAATGAATTTTAATCAATGTTAATAGTGAGTAAATGTACTTGGAAATTAAAAATATTAAGAAACAAATTATGATGCTGTTTTAGTGTATTTTCTAAAAATATTTAGTATAGTTGGTACTAAATTATTAAAATTATGATTATAATATTAAGGAAAACGGCAGATCTGATTAGACTGCTAATATCTTTAGTCAGTCTTTAGTCTGCAGAAGTGTTTTCTTATTTAATTATTACAGTGCTTATCACATAGCGTTTTTGAGGTATCACAAACATTCAAAATATCACATATCTTTATAGTAATGTATTACAGCATTTATATTATAGAGTGTACAAAATCCAGATTTAGAATAGGTATATTCCCATCTTGCCTGTTGTTATCCACACGTATGAAAAAAACTACAATAGCAAATATTTACAAAGGAAGGTTTATGTGTATATAAAAAAGTTCAAATAAAATTACATCTACTTTAAAGGTTCCTGGGCAAATGAGGTACCTAAAAATAATAATAATATTAACTCTTATCAAAAAGGGCATAGTTTAGGAGTCATTTTTTTTTAATGTAGTAATTAACAAAATGGAATATTTGATGTTTTAAATCTGCTTATCAATATATAAATATTATATTATCTTATATAGGACGGGATGGACTTAAGACATTAAACACTATGGAGTGTTTAGATTTAGAAAGCGGTACTTGGACTCAACTTTCGCCCATGAACACCCATCGGCATGGTTTAGGTGTGGCTGTTCTAGGTGGTACTTTGTATGCAGTCGGTGGGCATGATGGCTGGAGTTATTTGAATACTGTAGAAAGGTAAGTGAAACAGAAAAATATAATAACAAGTTAAAAAAAAGTAATTTGCTTGTTTTGTTTGTTGAGAGATTGTTTTTAGAGATTTTCATTTTTTTATTTAAGGCCAATTTGTTTTTAATTAAGCTATGCATATCCAAAGGCCGTAAGGAGCCTCTAAAAACCTCTGTACATTTTATAGAAACTTATCTACTAATCCTGTAGATATGAGTAGTAACTCATTGCTGTTTTATAAATGTGTAGAGATACATTTTTAACATATCTCAAAAACTTTCGAATGATAATTTAATAAAAATACCCCTATTCCAATCAAATATATGTGGAATGTCAGGAATGTGTATAGGGGATCTTAATTTTGTTTGACCCTATTGGATTTGTACCAAGATTCTATCAGGTTATACCTTTAATTATAATTAATATCACATCTAATTTTTTTGCAAAATTTGAAGTCAACTGAATAAGATGGTTTTTTTAAACATTTTATTTGGCCACTATTTTACTCTGCCATTATGAATTCTACTACAATATCTCTATATTACACTTAATTAAAAATTAAAACTTGAAATACATCTAATGAGTAGTTTTCTCAGGTTACTTTTTTAAATAATTTATTAGGCCGCCATTTTGCTTTCCATCTTGAATTCATACCAAAATATTACCAGTTTATTCCTATGTAACATTTGATTTTTGGACAGGATTTGAGGTAAATTGGATAAGCAGCTTATCATGTCACTAAGCTGCCATTTTGTTCTGTAATATTGGTTTTTGTACCAAAATATTCAGATCATCCCTGTATGACCTTTAATTTTTGACTGAAATTTAAGTAGTTTTTAGCTATGCTGTGAACAGACAAACATACAGCGCGGTATTCAGAAAATATGAAGATCTGTCAAAACCTGGGAGGGTGATTTTTTCACCATTTTGGAAAAATTGCAGTACAACCACTGAAGTGTTAGAACTGGTGTCTCACATTCAAGATGCCTTGGAGAATCAAAATTATATCTCATCAATTTTCTTAGAGCTGAGTAACGTGTTTGACAAATTGGTTTTTGAAAGCTTAATTGTTATAACTTCTATAATGTGCCTATAGATCTTAAGGTGAGTTACCTCCGGGACAGATTCCTGGTTGTCAGAATGGGTGGTGTAAACATTGCAAGACGGGCTATAAATGTAGGAGTTTCACAGGGATCTATTTTGGGCCCCTGTTATTTTTAATTTACATTAGTAATTTGCCAAATGTTGATCAATTATACACTATATCCTTTTTACATACGACAGGATCATTTCTTGTGTTATGTTGTGATTTGGGGAGGTTGCAGATTCTACTGCCTCACATGCTAGAGCCGATGAATGCAGTTGCAGCAAACATGTTCTTTCTCACCATTGAGAAAACACAAAATATGAACTTCTCGTTAACACCAATAACAGATGATGCTTCTGTGAGTGATCTCAAGTGCTTAGGGGTGCATTTGGATTCCAAGCTTTGCTGGAATATTCATGTCAATGCTATTCATGGCTGCAAGGATATTGGCTTATCCTATACAGATGCAGACCTGCTTTTGTTTCAAATCACATTTCAACTTTACCATCTCGGTATATTCCATACATGACTCCGTCCACTCACATCATACACAAAATCAGCATAATTTAGTATCTAATCTCTGGTGACCGAAGAGGTGTCAGAGTGGCCTGGGTTACCAAGCAATAAATTTCTTTAATAAACTTCCAACTCATGTTAAGAGCTGCAAATCAATAAATAAGTAATAAAAATTTTCTTATTGTTCAGGCTTTCACTGTGTGAACGAGTTGTTGATATGTAATTTGGCTTGTTTTTTTTTTTTAATATATGTTATATGTACTAATTTAAATTTTAATTGTCCTCTAAATATGTAATATTACTTTAAATTGAGCATTGACCTGTTTTAGAATGTGATTGTTAAACAAGACTATTTTTTGTTTTTTTTTTATTTTTGACCTGTGTAAGTACAATGTATATACTGGTACCTAATCAATATTTGTATTTGAAGTTGAGAACTGAATTATATCAAATAAAAACAGAAAAATCCATCAAAAGCTATTTTCCAAGTGTGAGAGCTCCTTTAATTTTTAAGATTCTGTACTATTTATATAACATTCTGAACTGTTAAGAATTTTGCTGGAAGGGTGGTGGTTTGTTGTGAATTAAAGTTAATAAATGAAACAAAAACCTTTCTGAAAGAACTCTATTGAACAACTGCTTAAAAAAAAATTCGTTTCGTTTAAACACAGATTAACAAAAACGCTTATATAGCAATTTAGGCGACTCGGCGCTCTCACAAATATCTTGCCGGTGCCGCCAGCCGTAACTTAGTCTAAACAAACACATATGAAATTAATATTTTTAAAGCAATTGATTAACAATTTTTAACACTCTCCCTAAAATATTAATTTTATGCTAACAAATACATACATACTTAAATTCTAACTAAACCTAATTTTAAACGCAACAATTCATAAATTTGCTTTACTAGTGGTTTAGTCATTATATCGGCGATTTGATTTTCGCTCGGAACATACACTATATTAAATTCGTCTTTTTTATATAAGTCACGAATATAATGAAATCGGATATCGATGTGTTTTGTGCGTTTATGTCCTTCTGGGTTTTTAATCAGTTTAATCGCACTCTGATTGTCAATGCACAAAGACACATGGCTATATTTTTCCGAATTCACGCCGATTTCTTTAAGTATGCGCACTAGCCACACTAGGTCTTTCGCCGCACTTGCTGCACTCATATACTCCGCTTCTGTCGTAGATAAAGCGACGCACTGTTGTTTTCTGCTTTGCCATGATACTGCTGCTCCACTTATTTTGCAGATAACGTCTGTTGTTGATCTTCTGCTTTCAACATCCCCAGCAAAATCAGCATCACAAAAAACTTCCAATGATTCGTTGGTACTATAGAGCAATCCAAAATCTGCTGTACCCTTAACATAACGAAGAATTCTTTTTACAAGTTTGCAATGTGCTGCAGTAGGATTTTCTAATGCTCTTGACGCAATGTTAAGTGCATACCCAATATCTGGTCTCGTGTTAACTTGCAAAAACATTAAACTTCCCACAATTTCACGATACGGAAAATTATCAATTTCCTGCGTTATTGACATATCCGTCTGCCATCCTGGATCAATAGGCGTGGCAACCACTTTAGAATCTTCCATTCCATAATTTTTTAAAAACTTTTGAATGTAAGTTTTTTGATGAATAAAAATTGAACCATCATGCTGTTTTTCAATTTCTATTCCAATGTAATTCTTTACATTACTTGTCATCTTGGCCTTGAATGTTTTTCCGATTTTCCCAAGTAGTTTTTCTAGCTCTTCGGCGTTTGATGATGCTACCAAACCATCATCAACATATAGCAACAATAATATTTTTTCGTTGTTGTTTCTGTTTATAAACAAACACGGATCCGAAGCACTCTCCCTGAAACCACATTCTTCAAGAAACTTTGAAAATTTTTCATTCCAACACCTTGGCGCCTGTTTTAAACCATACAGACTTTTTGTCAGTTTGCACACACGGGTTGTTCCGTCTTCAAACCCCTTTGGTTGCTTCATGAAAATTTCCTCCGTTACATTTCCATATAAAAATGCAGATTTTGTATCAAATTGCCTAAGGTGCAATTTTTCTGTTGCTGCTATACTTAGTAAGACCCGAATTGTCTCAGATCTGGCTACTGGACTAAATATCTCATTGTAGTCCACCCCTTTTTGTTGCGAACAGCCCTTTATAACCAGACCCATCGGTTTTCAAATATTTTCTTATTTGTTGGTTTTTCCACCATAATCCACGTGTTATTTTCCAACAAAGATGACATTTCTTCCTTCATGGCATCCATCCAATCTTCTTGTTGTTCAGATGACACTGCCTCGTTGAAATTTATTGGTTCATCCGCCAAAAACGCGACAGGTACTCCATAAAAATCTGGCTGTTTCAATTTTTTCCGATCTCTTAAGTTTCTTGTCACAAGTAAGTCCACAGGGTCTTCCTCAGGTAAGTTTTCAGGTAAGTTTTCTTAAAATTTTTCTTCCTGAACTTCCTCCTCTTTTTCTATTACGTTGTCAACTGGTACTTTGGTTGGTAGTATTTTTTCATTTTTGAAAATCACATCACGACTTACTATCACATCATTTTTCTCAGGTATCCACACACGGTAGCCTTGCACATTTTCTGCATATCCCACAAAATAGCCTTTAACTGACTTTTTATCTAGCTTGTGCCTTTTTTCTTTTGGAATGTGTACAAAACACTCGGTACCAAAAATTTTAAAATGCGAAATTTTTGGCTGCTTTCCACTCCATATTTCTAT
The DNA here is from genome assembly GCA_030620095.1 of Kuschelorhynchus macadamiae. NCBI lineage: Eukaryota > Metazoa > Arthropoda > Insecta > Coleoptera > Curculionidae > Kuschelorhynchus > Kuschelorhynchus macadamiae. Next base: position 1,061,889 of record JAUTXW010001121.1, on the reverse strand, counting down.
CGGTGTTTTTCCAGGAATTCTTGTAGGCCCTGTTCTATTTAAAATATACACAGCCTTATTCATGGCTTCAGCCCACAATTCTTTTGGAAAATATGGTTTTGAGTATAACATTGACCTTGCAGACTCCACAATTGTTCGATTTTCCCTTTCAACAAAACCATTTTGTTCCGGAGTATAAGGTACTGTAACTGTTTGTGTTATACCCATTTTGCTAAGCAAACATTTCACATTTTTATTTACATATTCTTTGCCACCGTCATTTTGAATCCCTTTTACATGATCAGTAAATTGCGTCTTTATTTCGTTTAAAAAATGCTCCAATTTTTCGTACACCTCTGATTTATTTTGAATAAAATAAATCACTCGATATTTACTGTAATCATCCTTGAAAAGTAAATAATATCGATTACCGCCTAACGATTCCACTTCCATCGGACCGCAAACATCGCTATGAATCATTTCTCGAACTTTACCAGCGCGCTCTTCTTTGCAATCCCGAAACGCTTGCCGGTGATTTTTCCCGTACGCGCATCCATCACAAACATCGCTGTCCTTTTTTAGTTCAAGTCCATAACGTTTCATAAACTCTTGCACGTGTTTATTATTTTGATGCCCAAGTCTCTCATGCCACAGTAACAAAGTGTCGCCGCCACTCTTGATTTTTTCCGAAATCAAAACATCCGCGCTCTTATCGCATGGCGTGACGATACGTAAAACTATGCGATAAAGATTTTCAGCTTCTTCGCCCACGGCCACCACTTTATTATTGCTCAACAGCTTGCAGTTTTTACCGTTATTGTTTATCACAAAATCGACGCCCTTTTTTGCCGCACATTTTACCGAAAAAAGGTTTCGCGCGATTTTTGGCACATATAACACGTCATAGAGAGCTCCCGGTTTCCAAGTTCCATCAACGTACGTTTCGACATTTATTTGTCCACTCCCGTACGCGGCGATACTCTCCCCGTTTCCGACACGTATCATATGAGGCTCTGAAAAAACTTTAAATTCCACAAACCAGTCCCTACGATTCGAATATTGTGTGATTCGTCGCACCAGAGTCAATCAACCAAATGTCAGAGCCGTTTTACACATTATTAATTCCTACAAACGCTTGTCTTTCCCCGGAATCGTCTGTTTGCATTTGTGCACTGGCATTTGATAAACAATCCTTTTCCAAATGCCTTTTTGACCCGCACTTAACGCAACCCGGACAGTCTCGCCGAAAATGTCCCGCTTTTCCACATGTAAAACACTTTCCCTTTTTAACCACCTGCGCCTTCTTGTTCTTAGGATGAAATTGAGTTTTTGTCACTAACGCGGTTGTCAATTCGTTAATTTCTGATTCACTCTTTTGAAGACGTAACTCTTCAGTCATAAGACGAGTTGTAAGTGTTTCAATGTTACGCTTTGACGAGTCCATGGATTCCCAAGCACTATGGAAATGATTAAATTTGACTGGCAAAATTGATAAAATTCTTGCCATCAACATTGAATCTGGTATTGGACTGTTGAGTTTTTTCATTTTGCTTGCCATTTGTTCCAATTTTGAAATATGCCCTGCAATGTTTAGTGACGAGTCCCATTTTAATTCAAAAAATTGCTTTTGAATTAATCCCAAACTTTCGTCCGATTTCAAGTCATACACGCTGTGTAACTTGACCCACATTTCCCTGGCACCTTCACAATTCATCAATAACTGCAATGGTTTCGCCTCCACAGTGGTCACAATGGTTTTCCTCGCTAACCGATCTGCCTTTGTCCACTTTCGTAATTGTTGATCGTAGTTCTGGTCTGTGCTTTCTGGCTTTACGAAGGTTCCATCGCAAACTCCCAGAGCATCCTCACTATCCAGCAACGTACTCACAACAAACTGCCATTGCTGCCAGTTGTCCGCATCCCTAAGCTTTTCAATTCTTGGTTTTTCACTTTCCATTTTTTATTGTCCACGCTTTCACGTTATCGAATGTTAACACAACTAACTTGCCACACCCGACTCGACGCCGCGCAACAAAAAACTTTTGCTCACAATAAAACCACCTTACTAACCTGGGTAACTGGGCCCATAACCTGTTAAGAATTTTGCTGGAAGGGTGGTGGTTTGTTGTGAATTAAAGTTAATAAATGAAACAAAAACCTTTCTGAAAGAACTCTATTGAACAACTGCTTAAAAAAAAATTCGTTTCGTTTAAACACAGATTAACAAAAACGCTTATATAGCAATTTAGGCGACTCGGCGCTCTCACACACATCTTGCCGGTGCCGCCAGCCGTAACTTAGTCTAAACAAACACATATGAAATTAATATTTTTAAAGCAATTGATTAACAATTTTTAACGTGAACGATACTAAGCCAGTCAGTCTAGTGAAATTCATCTAAAGCCCATATATATTAAGTTTCCTGAGCAGGTTATGTACAACAAAGTTGAAAGCTTTTATGAGATTGCACTATAAGGATTAAGGAGACTGTATATCTTTAAACAATCCATTATAAGCTTTTAAATGGGAAAACAACTATTTAAGCCAGATTTTCCGGAGAAGGGGCACTAAAATATTTAATTCTAGTTTTAATTTCAAAGGACCATCTATTTTGATTATACTTGCCAATAGAGAGCAAAAAAATGACATATTTTTCCAAAGATAATTAATTGCTTTGTTCCGCTATTACTTTTATTGTCAATAAATATTTATTCTCGTCCTGAAATCAACAGCTGTAAATAAAGGACAGAATAACATAACAAAATTTGTACTAACTAAATAAAATGAAACATCAACAATATGTTTCAATAAACTGGTACAAAAATAGTTAAATGTGTACAACAAATTAATCCTACTTCAGTCGATTATCATTCACTCTAGTAATTTAAATGTACAGTCAATGTATCATATAAAAACAGTAATGTTTATTGATTATGTAAATGTTAAATAATTAGGTTATTTAAATGTATCTTTTTAACACTAAATAGTAGATAAAATAGTCTTAGTTCTGAGATACTGCTCTTTTTATAAATTGCAAGAACATTCTGTGTCTCTCCTGCTCACCTAAACAACTTTAATTCAAAAACTTACAGCTTTCCTTGGTATTTCTCGAGTATAACTATGATTTTAGCCAGTTTGTAGCTCTAATACAAGCAATTATTTTAGATAATTAAAGCAGGGCTCCACACAACTTGGAGTCTAGGGATGATCAACTTGTTTTTGCAGATCAACTTAAGGTAAAACTGCTGGGGTTGTATATATCAGAAATTAAAGAGGATCGACGTTCAGTTGAACTGACGATAAGCCTTTATAGGGACGAAAGTCACAAAAGTAATATTCTCTAGAGAATTCAAATTGAGCGGTAAACTCCACCACACAGCGACACTGCTTTCTTCTAAGCAACGTTTTCAGACTAACTAGTTGGGATATAGTTTTCTCGCGTAATGAAATATAGATACAAGCATAAGGGTTAAACTAAAAATAGATATAAATGAATGTTTCTGACTGTGACAAATATTTAATAGAAAAATGACGTCATTTTATCCCCTGTTCAGTATGTTAAAGTTAAAGTATGATATTTGTTTATTAATCTGTGTATTAAAGTGTAATTCCATTTCCTCGCCGATTTGATCCGCTGGTTCAGTGATAAGGTGTAATTTACATCGTTTTGTGATGAGATATGTTTAATTCAAAAGAATTACTGTACTAAGATGCATTCTAAATATAGATAAGATGCCGGAAAAACTTTCCTGTCACAGTAAGAAGCCAAAATATAAAATATATCATTAAACTTGTCAATCTGTTACTATGGTATCTACATGAAGCAGTAGCATATACAAAGGACGAGTACAGGGCGACACGCACCAGTACCGGAAGTGCCTAAAAGAAACTTCATTTAGTAAGAGCGAAAATAATAACATAACCATCCTACAATCATATTGTGCCACTATTTTTAGAAACGAACCACTAAAAAAATATATCACAGCGTTCAATTATGAAAAAATTAAACCTCAGCTGGTCATGAAGAGGAGGGTATGTCCCCTGTGCCCCCTCCCCCTATGCGACTGGCATCAAGCAACTGTTTTTCGCAGACAAGAAATTCAGTCTTCCTCCGATTAAGTCCCCACAAGTGCTATAAATAATCAAAACGATATGACTGAAACTAAACTTAAATGTAGACACTGCTATGATTTTATTAGATCTAAAAAGAAATCACTGAAGGTTTATAGTTATAAATTTAATTCTAGAGCCATATGAAATTTAGTAATATACATGATCTTTATCCTTTCAGATGGGATCCAGCGACCCGGAGTTGGCAATACGTTGCCCCGATGCAGAACCAACGGTGTTCGGCGGGCGTCGCAGTGCTTAAGGGACGTTTATATGCTGTGGGTGGTCGAGACGGCGCTAGTTGTCTGCGTACAGTCGAATGCTACGATCCTTATACAAACAAATGGACGCTCGCCGCCCCTCTCGCGCGACGCAAAGGTTGCGTGGGGGTAGCCACGGCCGATGGGTATTTGTACGTGATGGGTGGGCAAGATGCGCCTGCTAACAATCCCACCGCTTCTAGGTAAGTAGTTGTAACGGGGGTGTAATTAGGAAGTTTCCATTTCTGTAATACAAAATAAGAGACACAAGTAACTTGTATTATTAAGTAAATCATAAACAAACAAATGCTACTAAAAAAATAAATAAAGTAGGTTATTGAAATCATAGCCATTTTGTTTTAATATATGGTCACATCACCTCAAGTCGAGATGGTGGCAACAAAGTTGTCTGTAAATATTGTAAAAAAGACCTGCTAGATTATATAAACTGTGTTAAGTATAATCCTTCATGTTTAGAGTGGAGTCAACTCAAACCAAGATTGCAAAATGCAAACATTTCATGGAAGAATCTAAAAAAGAGATTAGTAACAAACCGAGGTAATTTCGCGCCTCAAAATTTGGCAACATAGTGTGAGTGACATCAGAAACTGTAATTTTGAAAACAATATTTTCCCAAAAATTGATGATCCTTCCTGGACACGTGAGTTTGACGCATTTCTCTGGGAGGCAAACAATCTGTCATTTTGCTAATGTACCTACCTACATAGTAAGACATCAGTGGCGGCTCGTGAGTATATTGAAGGGTGAGGCTACAAGAGGTATTATTCTGCGACGCGTTGACCTTTTTTTTTAATGGAGGTCATCGCCAATAGCCCTACTAAACCATTAAAAACTAAAAAAATAAACTCTAAAAAAAGTAAATAAAAAGTAAACAAAACAAGTAAAATATGTACACCTATCACTAAAATATAGCGGTGATTGCGATAATAAAAACATAATTTAGTTTATTAAAACTTAAAATAAATAGTTGTATGAAATAAGATAAAAAAACTACTTTTTGTACATTAAATCTATACGTCTGTCTTTTAAGGTTGCAAATTTATCTATAATTTGGTCGTAAAAGTTTTGGTCTTCACTAAGTTCTGACAGTAATTCCTGCTCTATTGACATCATTGCTAAACCCGAAAGCCGTCATTGTGTTTCTTAGGTAGGTTTTGATCCGTTTAAGACATGAAAAATTTCGTTCGGCCGATACACTTGTTGCGGGAATAGTTAAAACTAAATTAAAAAGCTTATATGCTTCCGCAAAAATTGCTTTAAAATCTTTAAATAACAAAGCTAGACTTTTTTCGACATCTAAATTTGAAAATTGTTCATCCCTATACAATACAGAAAGCTCATTCTTTAATCTATCTCTGTCAAAAATGTTTGGATAATTTTTTAATAAATTATTTAATAAGTCGTCTGGAAAGCATTTAATATATTCCGAATATTTTGTGCAATCGACTAAAGCAAAGAAATTTAAATTATTTAAATTTTCAAACCGCGTCCCTAATTGAAGAATTATACAATCTATTATTTCGAAATATAATATTTTATATTTAGTAAAAATATCAAAGTCGCTAGAACATTGCCCTCGACGTGTGTTAGTTGGCAGAATAGTGGCTTTTTTAGCAATATTGAAAAGTTCTTTGAAATGGTCCTCGTTTCTAAATTCAATAATTCGTTGCTTGGCAAGGTTTATTTGCGAAATGCAGTAATTTATATCTAAATGCTTTAACTGTAATATTTGAAACAATACATCAGTGTAAAAAATTTGTTTATAAATATGCGTTAAAAGGCAAAATTCGAAATCATTAAAATGCTTTAGAAATCCTTTTGCACCATTAATAGATTCTGTTCCAGAACTTAAGTCATTAATAATAGTTTCAAATACTATAATTAAATTGTCTCATTCATTAGCCACTAAGTTTAAAATTTTAGACCGTGTATACCATCGCGTTTCTACAGCTCGGGGAATTTTTTTACCTACTATCTTTTTAAGCACAAAAGACCGTTTTGGTGATTGGTGTAAATAATTTGGTATTCCTAATAAAGTGGCAAAAAATATACGACTTTGGGTAATCAGTTTTGTTCCCTGTTGTAAAACTAGATTTAATCTGTGGGCGCAACAATGAGTAAACATAGCTAAAGGAGCAATAGATCTAACTTTTGTTTGAAGCCCATTTATTTCACCTGCCATAACACTAGCCCCATCGTAACACTGCGTGCCCAATTTATTTTTAAAGTTATAAGGCTCTAAGCTGTTTTGTATTAAATGAAAAAGGCTCTCTGCTGTTCTATTATCGCTACCGTCAAAAAATCCTAAAAATCTTTCTTTTAAAGATCCGTTGGTCACATACCTAACTGTTATCGAACACTGTGATTTTTCTGTTATATCAGTACTATCATCCACTATTACGCCAAAAAAACAACAATCGGTGTCATTGATTTCTTTTTTTATATATTCTTGAATATAGTCATGTATGCAACCAATTAGTTCATTTTGTATAGTCTTAGATTGTCCCGTAAAAATATTACTAAATTTAGCACAATGTTCAGTAAGTTCGGCATTTCTTTTTATTAAGCATGCAAATATTTCCTTAAAATTTCCACGGTTAAAAGAATCTGTTGTTTCATTATGACCTCGAAATGCCAAGTCCTGTTTACCCAAAGTAATAGTAACATCAATTAAATAATTTAATAATAAACGGTTTTTTCGAACATTTTCATTATAAACAATTTTATTAAGACTTGCATTTTCTTGTAGTGCATCCGCAATAGTCGCCCTATTTTGCTCCAGTCTTGTAAGTGCTACCGAATTTTGAATATGCTTTCTTGAACTTTCATGCGATTTTACTGCTCGTGAAAAATTTTTTAAATCCGAATATCCGCCCCCTGAACTCCAATTATTTTTGACGCAACCTAATAAAATACAAGGCCAACAATATAAGCTTTCTTTATAAATACTTCCGCATAGCCACCTATAAGTTTCGTACCAAGATATTTGAAAAGTTCTTGAATATTTTTTACCTTGCCTCTTATCGTTAAATATTGCTAAAATTTTCGGCTTCGGACGGCTACCTAATATCTGTTTCTTTTCAGTTTCGCTTCTTCTTAAAAAAGGCGTTTCAATTAATGAAGCAATAATGTCGTGAATAGGATTCATTTCAAAAGCAAAAAGCAAATACAAAAAATGGAACGGTCCAACTTACCAAATCAAAACAAAACAAAAACTTACTCACGCGTATTTATTCACCTTAAAAGACAGAACGCCCTCAATCAGCGATTATCGCAATCTATTTCTTATTTCTTTCTCAGCCGCAGGCACCACGTAAAAAGAAGCCGTTGGAATATTTCGCTAGTCATGTGATTTAAGTAACCAATAAAAGCATATCCAAGCTACAGATTTATCGCCTCAAGAATGCAATAGAAAACGCGTGCATCGGCAATCGCCATCCCGCTCTGTCGTAATCAGGTGACTCGCCGGCATCGGCACCGGCCGTTGATAAATAGGTCAGAAGTCGAAACTTTCCAAGCTAAAATTATTTCGCCTCATTCGAGAGCACTTTCTTTAGGAATGGGTTTGCACGGATTGCACGGTCGGTTTTTTGATGTGGTCAGAATTTATTTTCTAAAATATTTATTATGGGATTATATTTTGTTTTTTTTTTAATGTTATTATGTTGTAAAACTGTTAGAAAGTATATTTCTAATTGGTAATAGATAAAAAGTTATATAAAAAAATTCTCTTTTCCTTTATTTTGGGGGTGAGGCGCGGCCTCAGAGGCCTACCCTGACGAGCCGCCACTGTAAGACATTGTTAGGATCTAATGTGTTGTGCCATTATGATCAAAAGATCGAATAATGTTGATCATATAATATGTCAAAACTGACAATATAGATTAATTAAAATTAAATTTAAAAGCCAAGCAAGAAAAATGAAACTTTAAGAAGGAGGTGATAACTTTATTCAAATCATATAACTTCAATTTATTTGATTTTTTTAAGTTTTTTCTGTCTGTAGTGGAATTAATAAAGGCAAATTTACCAATTTTTTAATTTATTTTTATTATTATATTTCCATAATTATTTACATAGTCTATATAAAAATAAATTATATTATTTTCTTCCATAAAAAGGTTTTAGTCCAGGGAATAGAGTTTTATTGAATATTTCAACATTTGATTAGGGCACCATTATGTTTTGCCCTATAGGATTGAGACTAAAATTTTACCAGATTATCCCCATCTCATTTGATTTTTTTTGTCAAATTTCAAGTCAATTGGATAAGTAGGTTTTTGTACTGAATTTTTAAACATATCATTACCCCTCCCTCTTACGAGGAATGTCCAAAATTCTAACAAAATGGCGAAAAAAAGATGCAAATAAAAATAACGTTTGAAGTAAATGTTTGGCATAATTTGCATTGCTTTCCATTCAGTTTTATCCAAGAGTAATTTTTAACACTATGTTCAAAACTATGTAACTTCGAAATGACAAAAACACGCATAATAAGTACAGTTTTTGACGTTACACACTTTGAAGTGAAATATCTCAAATTAAGATGCTAAGTTTAAATTCAGTTTGGGATAATATAACACTATCTGACAAGCTTTACATGGGATTATTATTTGGTAAAGTTGACAGTGCAAGTAACAAAACCTTTTTATTGAGCTGAGGTTTGCTACACTATTAATCGAGAAGTCCAGTCATATAAGTAATAATTATTAAAAAAGCCGTTTTGTTGAGCTTTAGTTTATAACCCTATTAATCTGTACATAAATGGACACTTCCTAATTGAAACTCTTCTAAAAATGTCATTGCTTCCATTTTTCAATGCGAAGATCTACTTCCAGATTTGACTGCGTGGAACGATATGATCCGACCACTGACACATGGACGACTGTCAGCACACTCTCCACCAAACGGGACGCCATCGCCAGCACCCTATTTGGGGACAAGTTGTATTCAGTTGGCGGTTACGACGGCAACATGTACTTGAGGAATGTCGAGGCCTACGACCCGATAACGAACGAGTGGGCGGTTTTGACACCTCTCAAAACCGGCCGTGCTGGCGCATGCGCAATTGCAGTTGCGAATCACGTGTTCGAACGTGGTGAATGACAGCGAGCAAAGGGTCTCTGCGTCAAAGCGAGCAGTATATAGGAGGGCGTGGTTAAGGTAGTGCAATATCTGTGTTTTTGCTGATTATGAATTTAGTTGCAATTTCTGTGGATATTTTTGCACTAAGTAAAATTTCAATTTTATACTTAAAAAGGTGAAATTGACAGAATTGATTTTTTCGAGAAAATTGAGCATAAGTGAAAAGATTTTTAATTTCTAAATTATAGTCCTGAGCAGCTGATTTATATTTATTTTTTGTTTTTTTTTTAATGTAAAATAGACTGATGGTGTTCTCTGAGTTTCTATTCTTTATGATCTTCTTTTTAACGTACTTACTTACAATTTTAGTAACATGTATATATGCAGGCGACACTCAGGTTTATAAATATTAAAAAAACTAATATATATCAGTCCATTATTGCACTAAGTAAGACTTGGACATTTTTTCTAAAATATAACACTCTTTAATACTTAATCTCACAAAATAAAATGTTTTATTGTTTGACAGTAGGAAGGACTGAAGTCCTGTGAATCTCATTTCAATTGTCAACATTATTAATCAGGGAACTGAGAAATCGTGAAAAGTGCTAAAAACCTAAGATTTCGTCTGCCTACAGATTGAAATGTACAAAAGATATATTGTGCTTTGAGGCTTTTACTACCGTACCATTACTCTTTAAGCCGAGATATTTTATGGACCCTGTTTTTAAGTTGACTCATCCAGCAAAATCCAGGAAGTTCAAGATACATGCCCCCCATTTATCTTCGGGGCTGCCTCAATATAGTAGCCAGGAGAACACTGTAAATTAATTTTATATTATTTTAATCTGCCCTTTTTGGTGCCAAAATACATAAATTATTTCTTTTGTTAGCTCTGTAACATCCGCATCGAGGGAAAGTTGTATTCTGTTGGCGTCTACATGTGTCGAAAGAACGTCCTGTGACCCGACACGAACGAGTGGGCCGTTTTGACGTCTCAAAACGGACGAGATGGCGTGTGCTCGATTGCGGTCATGAATCATTTGTTCGAATGTAGCGAATGACAGCGAGTGAATGGTCTGTGAAGTGTCATGCGAGTAGTAGTAGGAGGGCGTGGTTAAGGTAGTGCAATATCTATGTTTTTCCTGATTTGAGAATTTAGATTTACGATTTCTGTATAAGTAAAATTTGCATTTTGTACCTAAAATGGTAACTTTTTCAGATATAAACTTCCAAGTGCAAGCTGAAATTGACATTTCGTTAAAATGCATTTACATTGAACATCATAGCCGCTATGTGGCGGTAGTGGGAGGGGTAAGAAGACAACTTGAAAGACAGGGTCATCTCATGATACCAGTAGTACTCCCAAGGGGCATCTAGTGGAAACCAAGATGCATTAGAAGGATTTTATAAAAAAGTAAAAATTTATAAAGATATTTAGAATATACGGGGTGTACCGGGAGCTTAGAGCTCGCATCCGGACATCCCATCGATAACGTCTCCAAACTGGAATAAGGAAGGGTCGCTCCAGCTCTGACTAAGCCCCAGACGGAGAGCAATCTGGCAAATGTCCTAAACAGCCAAGTGTACACCACAGATGACACTCAGGTTTATAAGCATTTTAAAAAACTAATATAAAGTCTGATACTTTTATTAAGATAAAACAAGATGAAAATTTTTCCAAAATGTAACACTCTTTTCTAGTTAATCTCAGTTAACGCTGGTATTTTCATCTCCGTATAATTTTATTCGGTGGATATTTTCCATGGTTACAATAAAATTGCCCCAGCAATCGTTTCCACGGTAAATATTCGAAGGATAAAGTTATTTGGGGATGAAAATACTAGCCCTAAAGCAAATTTTGTTTATTATTTGGCAGTAGAAAGAACTGTATAATAATCAAGAAATCGATATCAACATTAATAATTAAGAAATCGCGGATAGTGAGAAAGCGGTAAAAGACATTTTTGAAATAACACCTTTTTTAACTAACTGCTTTACAATAAAAATTATTTTCGTTTTTTGGGGACTGCTTTATATCTATAGGGCGACTATACTGTATAGTAGAAAAAATATGGGTAGTTTGTTAAAAGTGCTAAACACTTTTGATTTTTTTTTTTGTTCTTAGGGAGTTGTCTCATCTTTCTTAGCTACCTTGTATAGTGGAAAAAAATATTTATTTGTAGGCTGGATTACAATTTGTTTTATTTTCGGATAGCCCCGTAGGACTACCCTGTATATTTGAAAAAATGTTATACACAAAAAAATTCTTTTAACGTTTTTTGATGTGATCTGATGTGTTTTTTTAAAATATAGGTAAACAAAAAAAATCCTGTATCCAAGTCAATCCACAAGTTTTCCATCTCAAAACAATTATCTCAACTATATATGTTTTCAATTGGACTATTATCATTTTGTGCGTTCTCAAAATATGAATTTTTTACGTTATTTTAACGCTTTAAAATATCGAAGATTGCATAAATTCCAAGATTTGTAATACAAAGAAACTATTCCGATCTGAAGTACTTTAACAGTCCTTATTAAACATATTGGAAGAAGTAAAGATTCCTTACTATTGCCTGAAAGGGAGAAATCCCTTAAAAATTAAAACACAAACATATAATATCTACACACCTTTAAATCTCCAAACCATACATGTATTAATTATTTTGTATTTTCACTGCCCCTCAAAGCGTTCAAGGAGATATTTACAAATTTCTGAAGGGATTTGAGTTAAAAAGATCCGATCCCTGTTAAAATGCTTATTCTGACATGCCCTTCAAAGCTTCAGCTGGCCATGCCAGGCCACGTTGAAAAAGTCTCACTTTTCTATAAAATGGAAATGATGTGCATTTTTATTCGAAATTCAATTTGACCCTGGATAAAAAGTAAATCAATTTTTTGTAGTACAAAGGTTAAAATTTTCACTTGTCTAATCAGTTTTATAGCAGGAGATACTGTTACGACGCACAGTGAGTTAAATCGGCCGTCTAGCACGACATAAGTCCTAAATGTAATTTTGCAATATTCTTAACATATTCTAAAAATCTATATTTAAGATAGTGTTAATAATAGAAAAATGCAATTGAGAAACAAAATTATAATTACAGTTCTCGGAGGGGAAGCCTTAAAATTAGTAAATATTTTAAATCTGAAATTAACATGTTTCTATACATCATTTTCAAAACAGAAAATATAATACTAAACATAGCAAATGTTTTTCTAATTTCTTACATGACTACTGTTTATAATTAAACTTTTCTACGGTATCAAAACTTTTTAAATATTAAAGCCCTTACCTCAGAAAATTTGGGTCTTTTTAGGTATTACTATATTTACGTAGTTTTTTTTTAACTTGTAGAGCATGCAAAAAAAAGTTTGTTGAAGTTTAGTTTAATTTTTATATAAAAAATAAGAAAAAGGATCCCTTTTAACCAAAAACCAAAAAATTAGCTGCTCATAGATGCCCATTCGGGATTTATATAGCTTTAACTATGGCTCCTTAATTACTAACTATATGACCAGAACTTTGCAAATAATCGTCCGAGTGTAATAACGGTAAACATTTTGCAAAGACTAAGGTACAAAATTTCGGAATTTTGTATTACAGCTGTCATCTTTTTAAAGTTCAAGATGGCGAACCCATTTTAAAAATATGGATATTTTATCCCTCGGTAGAAGTTTTACATGCCACATCGTGTTAAAACTAAATTAACAGTTATAATGCCACATTATTTCCAAGCAAAATGATAACACTTTTAAAATTCGGTAAATAACTAAGATATAATTTTATAAAACCACACTCCCTTCAATTCTTTTAATATTAGAAATGAAAATTTCAAATAAAAAACTAATCAATTAGGTAAATTTTAACGACTTTTCTACCTTTACAAAAATAAATCTTAAACGAAGATATCTCCTAAGCTACCAGTTCAGTGCCAGTAATTGGCATTTTTGTAAAGATAATTTCATAAAAATATAAAAATATATAAAGTGCAATATATAAAATATAAAATAAATACAAAAATAAATAAAAAAATATATTAAGTGCAATATCTAAAAAATATCGACTTCATTGTATATGGCAAATAACAAAAACAATTTATTTATCACGAAAAGTATACCTAACTAATTAATTTTTATTTGAATGTTTTATTACCAATATCAAAAAAATTAAGGAGTGCTTGGGTGCAGGTGCATACGTAGTGGGCTTTTCTAAAACATTATCTGTTACATATTGTTTAGTCTAAAAGTTCTTCTATTGTTTATGTAATGAATAGAATAGAAACTCAATGATATTTTGTACTCACAATTCTACATAACCTAAATAAAGCAATATTTGACAAGACACCTTGTATTCTATCTTAATTTTATATGCGTCATATAGCTATTAGTTAATAATAAGTTTAAAGCAATGATTCATGCATTTTGACATCAATTGTGTTTTTAAGTTACACAAAACATTACATTTTTATTAAAAACTGAAGCCATTTTAGTAACCCGCATCTTGTTTACATTTTTTTTTGCAAAACATTTTGTTACCTATCCTAAAAAAGTATTATATTAAATTTAAAAAACGTTAAAACAATGCTTGAATAATTATGTCGTACTACATGGCCGATTTACCACACTGTGCGACGGTACGAAGATTCAGATCCAAAAATGTCTCAAAATTCACCATTGACATTGATCAAGCCGACTTTTACACCTGTTTCTAGAAGAAATGTAGACGTTTGTATAAACCGGAGAGTAATTTTGGCGACGTAGTTTTTCAATTCCTCGGGGGAACTTTGAACCCCATAAACAATTCTTGTCCCTCAAGTCTACTCTTCTCGGAAAAAAAATTGAAATATATGGAAATTGAAATAGCAAAAGCAGTTTTTTTTTTAGTTTTTTTGGATTTCGACAACCTTTCCGGCATTTGGGTTATAGGTATCCTATATTGATTTTGGATCTCCTTCTACTTTGCAAAATGCCTTCAAAGTTACTCTTTTACCATTTTTATTTTTTTTAAGCAACATCCCGTGCTCTGATATTGCCGGTATCCATAAAAAATGACCCACCTCGAAATATTAACCATAGCGACCTGCACTTTGAATCATCGAGGTTTCGAAAAATGTGCCCATATCGGACGCCACTGTCTGCTTATTATAGACTCCATCGAAATCTCGTTTTTACCCAAAAGAAATTCCCATTTATCCTCTACGATACCAAGATTTTTTGTCCGACTTACCGTTATCTATCTGGAGCGCGATGAATATCAAAAAACACAAATTTTATAAATATCCGGCCCAGAAAGTGAAACGCGCATACAGTAACAATAGCCGCGTACCATTTAACCGTAGCTATTGGAAAAGTTGCATTTTACTGAAATTCTCCACATCTTCATATGTTGGCCTTAGTTCGTTGCTATCGAGTGGCAGGGTGGTAACAATGGGCGTTTCCCAAGGATCTGTTCTTTTTCCTTTTATTTTCACAATGTATACACACACTCATTCTATAGATTTCTAAATTTGAGTAAGGTGCACGTGTACGCAGACAGCACTCAGCTTTATAAGCATTTCGACCAGACTATTATTAAAATAAATCAAGACTTGGAAAATCTCCTAAAATATCTCACCAACACTCTTTTCTACTAAATACCACTAAACCAAGATTTTATTATTAGCAATAGAAAGAACTGTATAGAAATCAATTCCATTTTAAATCTCAACATTAATAATCAAGAAATTGAAATCTTGGATAGTGCTAAAAACTTTGGTCTAATCAGGGATATATCACTGAGATTCTGCATATAAATAGAAATGTACAGAAGGCATAAGTTGCTTTGAGCGTTTTATTCCCCTTTTGAACTGGGAAATAAAGAAAATAAAGTTTTACCTGTTTATTGACGACTTGTCCAACAATATCCAGATAGTTCAAAATGCGTTGTTTCATTGAATCAGACATATAAATTTTCTTATATCTATGCATTTTTAAGATTTGTTACATGTAAAAGCAAATAGCAGTGGATATGAAATGCACAATAATGTTGATTCTTACACGGGACAACATCAACATCACTTCTCCTGATTTATGATCCAAACATTACAAAGAAGCTTGGCTCGCTAGAGCTTCGTCGAATTATGAGAGATCTGTCTCTGTTTTACCAATACTACCATGGATACCCAGAGTGTCCCAATTATAGAACTTTTCAGTAGCAGAGTACTAATCTACTAGTATTTAAATCCTACGTCAATAGACTTTACCTCTCTTCACTTAAAGCAACCACGTTTTCTAGTACTTAGGCCTTTCTTCATAGACTGCACATAGATAAAATAATTATACCAATTTCCATAGAATACATCGCATGGTATCCAATTTTACGAACCAATGTTTTATATATCTAAAGGTGAAAAAGGACCTAATTAATAAATATTTTAAAATGTTCAGGATTATAACAAAAACATTCTTAACTATATTTAAATACATATTTATAAAGACAGGCATATTTTTAATATCTACATATGCTTTAGAATCTAATAATATTATCTATAAGATTTAGAGTGAGTCAGAAAAAGTAATTTTGCATTACAAGTTTTCTACTTAAAAAATTATATTTATTATAACATATTTTTTAAATTATACGTTAGAAATTATTTATATGCATGACGGAAACGTTATATTTGCTTGGAAGATACTAATTTTGTCATAATTAAATTTGTTTAATTATAGTAAAAAGGATAAACGATTTAACAGTAAGTAAAATGAAACGTCAGTCAGATTTTTTTTTAATGCATCGAAAACATAGTAGTATTTTTTATGCTCTTGTTTTATTTTTTATATACGCATGTCTAATATATGTTCATTTTATCCACTAATTGCATACATCATTTTTTGGAGGGGTTGTTTGGATCCCACCATTATTAGTGAAAGACGTGCCCTAGATCTATTGTTTTGTAGCGGAGTGACTAGTTCTTCCCGTCGGCGCTACCATCATTTTACACCTTTTACTGTAATGGTCGATGGACCATAACTGGAAGAGACTCGTCGCCCTTATAGACTGGAAAGCACAAAACATGCTGGGAAACATGAACGCAAATGGACTCGGTGATGCATCATCGAAAGAATAAGGTTTAAAATACTATAGCATTTTGTATAGAGTTTCTGACAAAGCCTTCCAGGCCAAAGCTACTACAGATCTAGACTACTACAATATAAGGACAAAGAATGGAAGAAATCACTATTTTATAAAATTTTACGACACTTCCCCGAGAAAATTAAGACTCTAAATTTTAAGAAATTTTAACTACATACGAGCAGTATCTTTAAAATAAGCTTATTACATCAATGACAAGTTTCTACCTTCTGAATAGTTTAAACTTGTTTAACAGTCCGCATTTTCTTGTTTCTATATTACTTTATATTTTAGTTTATATTAGTTGACTGTTTTTATTTTATCTTGTTTGTCTTTTTTTTTGTTTTATAATATTTTGACTCAGAAAAATACTTATGTTCACAAGGAGGGAAAAAATGTATATGTTGCAATATTGTTATATTTTTTAGTGTCCACCAAGCAAATGTAGTCGCTCTGTCAATGACATTATCCTAAAAGAGTGTATTTATGTATTTGGGATCAAAAGTATTTGTGAAATCGAAGCTGTTTGATTGTCTATTGGACTTTACTAAAGATTTAAGTTGAGTGATTGACTAGTGAAAGTTTGGAAACGTAGAATGTCAATATAATGATGGTTTCTAAATAGGGAACATTTTATAACAAATTTGTGATTTAAGACTGAAATTTGAGCAATTATTATTTATTTGAAGACTGACATATAAGTTCCTCTAACATTTGACTTTGCCCTTACTTCAAACGACGTTTGGGTTTTCATTCCTTTCGTGCTTTTATGAAGGTAAGCTTTTATTTTATTATGGTATATTTTTAAAGCTCTTGCATTTGTAAGATTTTCCTGTAGTGTTGGAATAAAATATTGCTAAAACACAAGGGCTGTGTAAAATAAGGAAAGTTTGATTAGAAAGATTATGAACGTACAGGAATAATATCGGTAATAACAATTGTGTCAATTTTTTATGCAAATAATCCATCGGTGGTTTTGGCCCAACTTAATTTTGGCATCTGGCACCAACTAAGCTAACACTACAGAATTTAGCCGCCCAGCTCGGGGAAAACTGGCCTACTACGGGACATTAGCAAATGGACGTAATATACGAAAAGTCCTTACTTCCTCTCCAAAGGCACAGTTGATGTGGCGCTTACCGAGGAAGAGTGATTGGATTTTATTTTTTTAAATACAGCATCGGCCGTACTGTTACTGTAAATGATAAGGGCTACAGAACCATGTTTTATGACTTGTCGCTTATTGTCGAATTAGGTTTGGAAAACATGTGGTTCCGTCAGGACGCTGCAACCGGACACTCAGCACGAAGGGCAGTGAATATTTCGATGTAACGATTTCTCGACCCTTTGATGATTTGCATTGGCCCGTAAGATCACCCGATTTGATTGATCGAGACTTTTTTGGGTTAAAGGTTCTAAAGGAAAGTTTCCGACAAGAATTAGATAATTTATTGCCAGAATTTTTGAGAGAATTCATGGGAATTGCTGTAAAACGTGCTCGAGAGTGCTTCACTCTAGCAGCGGTTACTTGAACAATAAGATTTTCGCTGCTTAATGTAAAAAAATGAAACGTCCAAATAAACATAATCAACAAACAGAAGCAATTCTTTTTAGTTATAAACAATATAAACTAAGTAAACCCTAGATGAAAATTTGGCTCTACATACGCCTGTTTAGACTTGACGATCTCTGTATATGCCAAAGGTCTGCGTATAGGCGACAGGTCACTTATACGAGAATGGGTAAGTTAAAACGCAGTGGCGTACCCCGAAAAAAGATTTGAGGGAGGCAAATGAGTGGAAATAAGGAATAAGTGCAAAATATTTCCGAAAACTTGCTGCAAACTCTTAACGAAATTCTTTCACACTGTTTATAAGGAAGTACTAGGTGTTTCACCCATATATAGAACTGATGATTTTTCACTTCAGAATCCCTACAATTTGAAGTGAATAATGTAAAATAATAAATAGTATAGTTAGAATGAGGGGAACTTGAATTTAGTATTTGTGAAATTAATTTTACAAACGCATGCGGAAACGCGTGAAATATCTATAAATGTTTATGATATTAAAATATTCTATTATGCTAACAAATATGCTTAAATATTGGTGCCGTGACACATACGACATACAAATCACAGCCTCTTCTTACTGTATTAAAATATAATGTTACAGTTTTAGGTAAATATCCTTTTTAAACAAATAGTCTTAAATTTTATTATAATCATGGTGCCATGTATATGGTAATAACGTCATAACTGAAATAAAATAATAACTGGTTACGTTATACCTCCGTCATCAAAAAATAAGTCTTCACTTGTAAAGATGTAGTTTTAACTGATTTAAGTTTGGTTCATATAGCAAATCTTAGTATTAGCAAAGACCACTCATACTTTGAATAAACAGTCCATTGGGCAGTTCATAAATTCATCATATCAATCGCTCATGTCGCCGTTTAATTGTAATATTAGCACGTACACAAGATTTGGCACGATGTTGCCAGTAGCGTAATTGAAAACTATGTTTTAAAAGGACGAATATATTTGCCGAGTAAACGGGGGCCTACAAACTTGGGATCCATTTAAGGGGTCTTTTCCTTTAATTGGATCGTCTATTCGATTTTATAATCAATCTTTGGTATTAATAAATTAATGCTGACACCCATTGCAGCACTACTCCATTCAAAAAAAGAATGGATTAGAAAACTGTCATAACTTGTGTATTTAAGAAAAAATTAACAGGCCAGAATTTATATAAACATCAAGAAGGCTAAATAGAGATTTTTTAAGTTAAATCTATGTTAGTTTTTATTCTAACATTTTATAACCTTTATTTTATTACAATATTTTATTAGGAAATCACGGTTCTTGTGTTTAAATCGTGTCAAATTGAAATGACTTTCTAACGTTTCGCCTGCGATTACACTAGGCATCCTCAGGGTTCTTCATTGCACAAGATCAATACACGGAATGAGCTCATTAGTATTTAGGGCTTGGATGCAATTCAGTACAGATGATTTTTAAGAAAAAAAGGTATACTACAGTTAATTCGATTAAACGAACCGGTTTCGAATATATAAATATATAATAAAAATAACTTCTAGTAATTAATATGTCTCGGCATAATAAATATTCCAATAAGGAAATGAGAGATATGATTTGAATTTATGTTGAAGTAAATTTTAACAGTCGTGCCGCACCAAGACGCTACTAACAACAAGGTAGCCGGATCGGCACATTTATCAAAGATTATACGGTCAACTAGGCGAAATAGGGTCTTTTCGTCTTTAGAGTTATGTTGGGTGTCCTAAAGCTATTCTATAGAACAAGAAGAGATTTTAGTGCGAATAGTTAATAATCAAGGCACAAGACATTTGGCGAATGCTATTCATGTGAAAAGGACATGGGTTTTACAAGTTTTACACACTGAAAAATTACACCCATATCATTTCAATCCTGTTCAACACTTACTACCAACCGATTTACCAGCCAGGCATCAGTTTTGTCAATTTCTGCTTCATCATCACAATCAGGATTCAACGTTCATCAATTGAATCATTTTCACGGACGAGGCGAGCTTCACCAAACGAAGTGTATTTGACTGACGAAATAAGCATATGTAGGAACACTTAACCGAAAAACGGCATTTTCGGCAAGAATTTTCTATCGATATTTGGTGTGGCATAATTGCTTATTATTCGTCCTTTTGATTTGCCCGCAAGGTTAAATAGTAACCAGCACTTGCAGTTTCTACAAAATGATTTGCCGGAGCTACTCGATGATGCGCCTTTAAAGATACGACAAAACATGTGGTATATGCACGATGGTGCTCCACCGCATTATCCAGTTGTGGATTTTTTAGATTAATGATTGCCTCACAGATAGTTTGGTCGTGGCAGTGAATTACCATGGCCGCCGCGTAGTCCGTATCTTAATCCTTTGGATCTATTCTTTTGGGGTTATATTAAATCGTTCTTTAAAACCCTGCATCTCATTAATGAGGCGCAGGCTACATTATGCGAAACTAGTTATGACAGTGTGTCACGTATTACTGGGCACAGGTCGGGTATAAATACCTGAACTCTGCTCATCGGAGCTCCTTCAGTGTTTTGAACTTGTGACGTGACGATGCCTTGTGCTATCGCAGGCGGAAAGTGGGAGAGTAATTCCAATTTTGCGCGGTTTAAACTCTAGAACCATGATGTTTTACCTGACCAGGTTGCATCAAAAGGCAATGGATTGTTGTTCGGTTCTTTATCGTTTGAACTTGAGTTATTTTGGGTTTTTTGTTGAGACTTTCTACGATTAGTAGTGATATTAGTGATTTCTTATTGCGATTTATCAGTTTAGGTATATTCGGGTTGGTGTATTGTCTGATAAAACTCATTTCTGTCACCAATTTACGGCTTCATTGAGATCAAAGGCACCTACGGTTTATTTGACTTGTTGACTTGTTTGTTTTTATAGCTTTATTTCAATTCAATTCGCCAGATTGCTCTCCGCCCGGGGCTTAGTCAAAGCTGGAGCAACCCTACCAGATTTACACCTTATTCCAGTTTGGAGACGTTATCGGTAGGATGTCCGGAGGGCGAGCTCTAAACTCCCGGATACCCTAAATCTTTAAAATACTTCTTGATTTTTCCTCTAGTACTACCGATATCACGAGATGATTCTTTCAGCTATCCCCTTACCCCTCCCACTCACGCCACATAGCGGCCATTACGCTAATATTCTTTGTAGAACTGCGGCAGACGAAAGGGACAGAATGCAGGAACAACTAGGCCTCACACGTTCACAGCGTCTGCTCCCCTTCTAGCGGGAACGTGGAACCACTTATGTTAATTATACAGAGGTCTGCCTTCGACGAGACGAGCCGGAAGACTGTACGGTTTATTTAATTGCTATTCGGTTTAGAATTATAGGGTTATAGTCTTAACCATAAGCATTTCGGTTGGCCTATTCAAGCGGCATGACCAAAAAAACAATGTATAAATAGATGTGGACTTTAATTCCATATCAGACGGATTTGCATAATATAAGTTCGTATGTAAGACAAGGATGGCAACAACCCTATACTGTTTGTAATTGGTTGATATCCTTAAACGCTTAGACTTTGTCGTTGTCTGTGACGGCCTTAATATGGATAATCAAATTTAAAGCTAAATTTTGTTACATGAATCAAACTTTATTTTTATAAGCATCTCAGTGTTAGTTATACATATTTTATAATATATTATGGTACTATAAGCTAGGGTGCAATCACTAAAACTTCTAAATTTGTAAAATGTATAGTCTGAATATTTAGTTAAGTAGTATGGAAGTGTTAGTGATTACTGGTATAGGTATGTGACTTAAGATCAAGATGGTGATCAAAAAGTAGATTAGAACATTGTAAAATTTCCCTGTGATATTTTATATAAAATTTGATTTATAATATATCTTACTTTTATTGGATATTTGAAATGCATGCATAATATAAATTTTGTATCCAAAATTTCTACAGTATTTTAAGTAAATTGTGACTGTACTTTTCATAAGGCTTGATTTGGGAACCAAATATATCTTCTATTTAGTAATATAATTTTCATAATGTATTTCTTTGTTTTATTCATGGTTTATCAAAAAATGCATACTTACATCCATCAAAATGTACATTTTTATTTTATAAAAGCATAGGGACTTACATTTTTATTGGGATGTTATACTTATTAAAAACTCGGTTAAGTAAAAACAAATCATATATTAAATAAAAACAGGAAGTCAAAAATCAAGATATGCTTTATTTAAATTTTAAATTTAATAATTTTTTTAATAATTAATTTACAGACAAAGCAACACTGTTGTGAAGTTCAAGTTCTTTTCAAGCCTTTTAAACTAGGTAAGTATCTATTTTAATATCTTCTATGTATCTTAAATTAAACTTCAAACATTTGGATTTTTGAAGATGGTTAAGATATAACTGAAATCACCGAACATTAACAAGACAAGACAACACGATCCCTCGAAGTCGCTGCCGGGCGAGATGCATAAACCGGTTGTCCGTCGTAGAATGAAGTATTGAAATATACCACTAAACATTAATATATAATTGTCTTTATATTTGCCGGCGCGCGGCGTGAGAATAATTTTTTATTTTTTTTAAATTAAAATAAGCATCTACCAATTTACTTTGTGCTTGGTAAATGGCTGGAAAATTACGATTAACTCTTTTCTATCTTTATAGGAAAGTTTAAAACCCAAAAATTATTCATCTCTTTTAACAAGAAACCTTAATCAGGATTGCCTCGATTTTTTTTTGGCCTGGTAAGAAAATGTGACGGAAATTCGAGAAATCCAACCCCAATACTATTTGGTAAGGCATTCAGGAAATTATTTACTCAAAAATATCTTAATCGGGTTGAAGGTGCAAATTGTATCAAAGGTAGCTTAATGTAACTCCTGATATGATCAAAGAATAAAAATGTATCGATGTACCAATAATGACAAAAAATAGTTCTTTAAAGTGTTTGCATGCGACTATATAAATCTTTTAAGTACGGACGGCACTGCTGTAGTGTTTACATTAATATCTATCAAAAAATCTGTAAATTTTCTGTATTCGGAACTTCCTTGGTTATGAATCTTTTCTTTTATTAGGAATAGTGAAGAGTGGCCTAATTTAGTTCTGTATAATAGTCATTACTATCTTTTAAACGTTTTTACTGACTGCCATTTTTTTCCATGATATTGGATACCTACTAGTATTTTACTAGTTTCTACCTAAGACACACTTGATTTTTGGGTATAATTAAAAATAAATTCAATAAGTACTTTTTACATCGACAAAAACCGACATTTTGTTACGTCATGTCGAATTCTGCCAGTTTATGCCGAGGTTTATCCCTATATCACATTTTTTTCTGCAAAATTTAGAGTCAATTGAATAGTTGAGTTGATTTAAAAAAAAGTATTGGTCGCCATTTTGTTCCACCATCTTGAATTCGTGCCACAACTTTATCGGTTTATCTCTACTACTTATCACACTTAATGCTTGCACAAAATTTGAAATTAATCTAATTAATTAAATAATTTTTTTTCAGGCCGTTTTTTTAAATATTTTATTAGGCCATCATTTTGTTTTGCTATCTTTTATTCATATCTAAATGCTACCGGTTCATTCCTAACACTTGATTTTTGTGCAAAATTTGAGCAAATTTGATAATTAGTTTTTTAGTAATGGTTTTTTTAACGTTTCACTAGACCGCCATCTTACCAGTGATCCCCATATTAGACCTAATCGAAATTTATCGGTAGATAGAAAAATTCGGTAGATTTAAATTTTAGGCGTAATTTATAGTCAACCAATCAGGGTAACCCATTGTTAGACACCAAAAAAAAGGTTTAAGCTGTAAAATATTATTTAAAAAAATAGTAATAAATATCAAACATTTTTGAAACCGCCACAAAAAAATAGATAATTGTCTATTACAATAAGTTAAATAAAATAAAGGACATAATTTTTCGGTAAACATGACATACATCGGTAGAACTACCGAAAAATCGGTAGATCTGGCAGCACTGGAAAAATATTTATATAATATTTTATAAATTTTCAGTTATTTATCGCTATATCACAATTTATTTTATGTAAAATTTGAGGTAAGTTAGATCAGTGGTTTTTAGTAACATTTTATTCGGCCGCCATTTTGTTCAGGCTTATTGAATTTTTACGAAAATGTTACCATATGATCCCCATATGAACCTTCATTTTTTACCAAAATTTGAAGTCAATCGGATAAGACCGGCGGAATAAAAAAAAAACATGTTTATGGGTATCTAGGAGGCCTGAAAAGTGGAAAATAAAAAGTAGGGGCTAAGCTTAGAATAAGAATTAAAGCTAAGGGGCTAACCTATCCACTGGGGAGAATACGCGTCTCCGCTTAGAAAACTTAATTTCTCTTAAGATGATAAAACTCAAATTTAAGAAACTTCGGCATAAAAACTCTTTAACAGATTTTATAAAGTCGTTTACTTCGATAAACTATAAAGAGTGCCTCATAGATGGTTTCTAACTGTTCTAAAATCTGCCTTGTTTGTAATTCTAAAAAAAATAGAATATCGTATAACAATTTTGAAAAATGATTTTCAAACGTGTTATAAACTATATTTTTTATGGCAGAACATTTGGGGATAGTACTAGAATAACTCGTTTAGTTAATATTCACGTTAATATTTAAACAGAGGTAAAAAAGCGTGTTTAAAGAAAAACAAAATAGGTTTACTTGAACTACCCCACAATAGTTAATAACTTATGGTTTCACACATGAATAATTTTTGTTTGTTGTTAAAAACCGATTATACTTCGAATAGACAGTCCATCAGTTATAAGTTAAGTTAATTAATCACATTATTTGCACGCGTCACATCAAAAAAACTTACTTTAAATTTTTTAACTTAAGTTTTTTGCCAATAGAACTTTAACTTCTATCGTTTTTAAAACAACGCTTCTATATCCTTTAATCCTTTATATAAATATTTATAATATTTTATAAATAGAACATGTTCTATTTTGGCCCAATATAGTCCTTAAATTTCGTATAATGGTGAAACTGTCTTATTTATTTCGACACTTGGTATTTCAAAAAGTAATAGAATTTCTTCTGTATCCATATTTAAGTATCCTTTTATTATTTTAAAACATTTTTAAAACTGCAAAAGTAAAGCAAAACCAAAAACAGCTGTTTTCTACACCAAAATTTAATAGCCAACCTAAAGAAATTAAAAATACCTTTTGCATAGTAGGTATTGATTTCTGTTTTCATGCAGGTGTATCAAAAACTCGAAGGTCAAACATTTACAAGCAGCATAAGGATCAAGCATTCATAATAAAACGCGTGATTGCAGATCAGCCTTTAGAATTTTTTTCCAGATTGTGCCGTGCATATGAACTACTCTCACCTCGCCATATTGAATATTGATTGGTTATGTCTTAGACAAGGAAAGAGGCTTATGTATTATGTGTTTATTTACATCCTATCCGATATATTTTTATAGATATTAATATCAGGATAATGCCGGAAAATTCAGAAACATGTTGTATTTGTCTTGAGAAATGTATTTATTATCAAAACATAAATGATTGTGTATTCGGAGACATAAAATGCATTGAAAAGTTACGTCTTTGCGTCCCTAATGAGGTATTTACCTATATATTCTTAATTCAGATGTGATTAATTGCTAATTTTGATGTTTATTTTTATGTCTTTAATGAAGAACTGGGAAGAAATATTCAACATATGCAATGACTGTATAGAAAAACTGGATGTTGCTTATATCTTTATCCAGTTGTGTTTAAAAAGTGAAGAGTATAGAAAGGAACAATTAAGACTTAAAAAACAAATAAATTTGTCTGAACTGATAAAAACTGAAGCCACAACGAATTTTACTTGTCATGAGTGTAACAAATCTTTCAGGTATTTTGTTAGTATTTTCTTTAAAATTGCAATAGTGCATAATTGAGAAGCGATCAAACAAAATGCAATGGTTAATTCAAATTGTACTTTATCCCTAAACATAAACAATTCATTGAAAATGTAATAACTTAAACATTGATTTGAAATTTACTGAAAACAAATCTAAATGAATGCTGCCAGTGTTGATGTTTTGTGAGTTAATAAACAGTTGATCAATAGGTAAAAGTTTGACCAAAATAGACTGTTCCTTCCTGGGCTGCTTTAATTGAAATATTGCAAAAACAATAATTGCCATGGTTTCATTGATTAAAGTGTCAAGAGTTTGACATGAATATACATTTTGTCAGTTATGAAATTCACATTCATAGAAGTATTGTTGTGTTAGAATTAAATTACAGTTGAATAGTAGGAAGTGGAACCTGTCAAATTTTGTATTATTTATCAAAAGCTTTTGAATGTGGAGATGGAGCTTGGACTCATTTCAGCATTTCTGGTAATCTATAATAAAAGTAGTCTTTTATACTCTTTTTCAGGTGATGTGACATTAAATGAAAAACATGCTTATTATGTATGTGTTTTTTTGCTCTGTTTTTTGTATCTAAATAGACACTATTCAGATTGCTTTAGTGGTGGGAAGGTGGTTCGTTTTTAGCCACTACACTTATAAACTCCATTAAGTCTTTTGTATAGTATATTAAGTTAGTTTTTCACTTCATACCTTGATTTTCAGGTTAAAGCGTACATTAGGTCTTCACATAACAAGAATTCATATTAGGCCAAAGAAAAATAGTAAATGTAAATCTTTGATTTCCCATAATGAATCGGAGACAGTCTTAAGCTGTGATGTAAAAGATGAGGTTAAAATTGAAGATGAAGATGAAGAAAAAGATTTTGAAATAAGTTCTGGAGTTGAATGTATTAATACTGTTAAAGAAGTAAAAGATGCAGTTAAAGAAGATATTAAAGATTTTAGTGACTATGAGGCAGAAAATAATGATTTTAACAATTATTCGAGGTAAGGTAAGATGGAGAAAAAAATTTATTCCAAGTTTTTATTAAAAAAAAAAACTAATGTTATACTTATACCCACTTGTACCCAAGTACAATAAATAAATTATATTGAAGCATTTTATCCCATTTCTAACTATTTGTATTTCTACAGATTAAATATATCAGAATCAAGAAAATGTTATGCATTAGAAATTACTCACTTCCACAAATTATTATACCTATATACTAATATGGTATATTATTACAATATAATTGTCTCCATATAAAAGCAGAGTGGGTTCTTTATATGTTTATTATAACTTCCATGTTTTGAATTATTTAATTAACTTTGCGGCTTTAATTTTTAGTGAAGATGATTTTTTAATTAAAAAAGAAAAGACTTACAAAGGAAAAAAACGTGGACCTAAACTTAAAGGGCCTCAAAAGTGTCAGTATTGTGAATTGGAGTTTACGAGATCAGATAGATATGTACATCATATCAGATCAAAGCACACTTTTGAAAAGCCATTTAAATGTGACCTTTGTGATGCTAAGTAAGTATCAACATTTAAAATCTATTTAGTAGGTATTTAGGGCAATTTAATGGGTAAACAGCTGAGGGTAGTTTAGTGTACACGCTGGGGGTAACTAAGGGTAGTCCAGGTATTTTTTGGTTTATACTAGAGTGGTCCAAGGAAGAAGAGAGTAATTCGGGTCCTAATTGGAGTTAGTCCAGGGCTACTTGGGGATCATCTAAGGGTATTCATGGATAATTGTGAGGTAATCTAGGGATATTGTTGTATATGTCAACTATTACCAGCACTTTAAAAACTAGATGACAGTGAGGGCATATGAACATTTCTAGTGGTCAGTCTGAATAATAAATCGAGTCTGAAGGATCGCATCACGTATCACACTGATTGGTTTAGATATATTTTTACATTTCCAATGCGAATTTTAAGAACGTGGTAAGTAGAACTTACTTTATTATGTGTATTAACAGAACATTAAAGGTATTCTTAGGAAAGATTTATTGATGAGGATGAAGAGTATGTGGAATAGAATATATTAAAAGGAAAAAAATCTATAGAGCATTTTTGAATCAAGAAATAATGCTTAAATTTATATAAAAATAAGCCATCTTTATGAAAATACACTATTCAAGTCAGTGTCTTTTGGCAGTATTGCCAAACAAAGTAATATTGCCTTTAAATAATGAATAATATGGTTCATACAATTTTACACATGAACTACAAATTTTTAGTTGACTTTTGAACATTCAAAAGGGCATACCAATTTTTTAATTTGTACTGTCATATTTGACTGACAATAAGCATCTTGGAGTATCTGCGAGGGAAAATTTTAAATTTTTTAAAATCAGTTTTGTCATTTGGACAAATTTGACTGAAAACCAATATCCGGGAGTATTTAACAGTGTAAGTTATACATTTTTAGTCAAAATTTTCTGTTTGGTTTCGTCCATGTTTCAATATATAAAAGTAAAACAATGTATTGTACTTACATAATATATATGTATTTTATCAAAATTACACAGTGTTAGCTTGTACTGACGTACAGGGTTTTTTTATATTTTGACATGCATTTTTGCCCTTTATCTTTTGAGATTCAAAAAAGTACTAATATATACAAAATTTGTAGGTTTTAACATGAGATATCTTTAGTGATATAACAAAAAACCAAAGAGCATTGAAAAACTGGGAAAATTATTTAATTTATGTTCTGTTCTGACCCTTCGAGTATATTCCAAGAAATTTAATGGAACATGCCTGCTGGATTGACTTTTCATTAATTTTAAGTAGTTGACTCTCCCCTATTGTTGCATTTTTTGGACAAAAATTAATGAACAATGTTTCGGAGTTGTTTAGCAATAGCTCATGGAGATTACACCAATTTATTATTCCATTGACTGCTGTTTAAGCTGAGATAGTGGTCCTACTTAGGTTCTCTTCAGCCATGCTCCCGACCCCCTTATTAGGCAGTAGCATAAAACAAAGGAAGCGAAAATGATAGGATGGAGCCCTGAGGAATACCAAGGTGTAGTCTTTGAGATGTGGAACGATTACCCGCAACTCAAAGCTCTGCATTCTCTCTGATAGGTATGATCTGATGCAGTTATTAGCTGGGCCTCTCCACCAGTTTTTCACAAAGTAGTTCATGGTCCACCATGTTAAAGGCCCAAATCATCACTGTGCAATCGAATACCAGATAGAAGACTCTTAAGAGCTGACATTGTGAATCTATCCTTTCTGTAGCCATGCTGACTTTCATATAAAACACGTAATTAAAAACAAATAATTTGTATCTAAAAATTGCTGATATTATCAGTTATCAGTAGCCTACTGTTATTAAAATTAAGTTCGGTCTGTTCAACTGCTCTATTGTAACCTTCTTTCAACAACTTATACCTCCTATAAGTGATGAAATGATAAGTCATACATATCATTATTTAAGGCCATTCGAACTTCATTCATTCATTTCTGCAAGCATATCAGACATATTTTTAGGGTCTTGATTTAACCTGAACTTTCTCTTACAATTGACCTTTGTGTAAGTTTTTAGAAAAGCCCTGTCAAAAATATTTATTAATTTTTCATAAAATAATTGAAATATCAATGTACAAGAGAATTCTGGTAGGTTTCAATTTTCTGAGTTCAATATATTTTTGAACATACTTAACACTGACATTCTTAAACAGTTTTCAACCCAAGTTGGTTTGTTTAGGTAAAGTTTTCAGAATCTTGTAGGTGTGGTCACAGAATAATGAGTAGACAAATGTTTCATACTCACAGATATCTGTATGAATTTTGTCGATGCATGTCTGTGATTTTTTTATATTCTAGTGTTTTCTGTTACGGAGGGATTTATATTGTACTCTAACAGGAGATTAGTACACTTTTTCTTGATAGTAGAGTCAATGTTTAGATTTATATTATAGTCTTTCCGAGATCTATATATTGCACAAATGATTATTTTGTCATTATTAATGTAAAGCCTACATGCTGCAACACTTTCTCAACACAAAAAAAAACTCACCTCTATGCTTTCAATTGGAGGTTATTCCAGGGGTGTTCTTAAGTGTTTAGAGGTATTCTTTTCAGAAAAAAGGGCGTTTTTTTTATTAAAACGGTTATTGTAGTGTACAAATTTTAAGCAGCATTTCTATCTCCCATTGGTTCAAATATTTGAGTTTTTTGTGATATTAATGATGTTTTATAAATTTCTTCATATAAATAAACCTCTACTATCCTTCTTTTTCAGATACTATAGTCAACATAATCTGAACATTCATTTGAGAAAGCACAGAAATGAAAAGCCATTTGTGTGTTCAACATGTGGAAAATGTTTCGTTTCCTCAAATGACTTGTGGCAACATAACAAAATCCATGACAAAGTGAGGCAGTATGCCTGTGATGAGTGTGAGAGATGTTTTAAGACTCATAGTAATTTAAGGTTGGTAGTATTTTTGGACTGGAGTAATAAAAAAATACTAGATATATTAGTGAGGGCAATGTTTATATTTGGGTTTTAATTCAAATTGAGGAGTGATCGTTTGCCTATTTAGAGTACGTATGTGTCTGTTAGAAATTAGATCTGTGTTTTCAGATTGTCTTTATTCTTATGTTTAAAGTCGAAAATACTACAATTCTCGTGATACCTAAATATGCTTATTTTTAGAACACATAAGCTGCAAATGCATCAGGATCCAAGCATATGGAAATTTGTTTGTACAGTTTGTGGGAAGAAATTCCCTTTAAATAATAATCTCATTAAACACATGAGAAGGCATGAAGGTTTGTAGTTACTTTTAATTTTTAGTTTTATTTATCAGAGTATAGAATGCTGTGGGGTATTGATTTTGCCACAAGATAATAATAATAATAATCTTTATTAATCTGAAAAGTACAATGTAAATGTAAAGACAGTCAAAGTTTAAATGTCACTAAACACTAAACATAAAGAGTAATAACATGACGCCAATTAAAATTACCTATAATATAATCATTTAAAACTACATCAAAGTATTCACATATAGGTGTTTCTCATTATATTATAATACTCATCCAAATCATAAAGACATGCTTCAGTTATTACTACTTTAGTTTTCTTTTTAAATGTTTTAAAATCCATTTTTTTTATTTCTTGCGGAAGTGCATTATACAATTTGATGTCTTCATGATTAGTTCTTGGTAGTCTACTCTGTGGCAATACAAGTTTACTGCAATTCCTAGTGTTATAATCATGCAGGTCAGCTGCAGCAGTACATTTTTGTATATTTTTCCTTACATGTAACAATTTGTTATATATAATGATACCATATAGTGTCATTATATTTAATGCTTTAAAATACGGCCACGAATCATCCCCTCTTATATTTACAATGCATCTTATTCAGAAATTTAGGTCAAAATGCAATTTTTGGTTCTACCCTGTACATCACTATATCCATTTAAACTTTTCCTAAAGTCTATCAAGTAAAATGAAGAACATGGAAGCTCCTGCAACTTGAGAAAAAAATTATCGAAATTGATGTAAAAACCTAAAAGTTATTTAAAATTGAATTTGAACACAATATTGTTTGTCAAAATCAAATTTTCCTACAGGGTATTCAGAAATTTAGGTCAAAATGCAATTTTTGGTTCTACCCTGTACATCACTATATCCATTCAAACTTTTTCTAAAATCGATCAAGGAAAATGAAGAACATGGAAGCTCCTGCAACTTGACAAAAAAATTATCGAAATTGATGTAAAAACCTAAAAGTTATTTAAGATTGAACACAATTTTGTTTGTCAAAAAGTACAAAATAATGTAATGTATTTAAAATATTTTGTTGCGATATATGCATTCTACCCTTGAAAATTCAATGATTATGGCAAAAAGCATGGAGTGCTTTTTGGTTACATTTCTTTGAGAATCATATACTTTTTAATTAATTTCTAAAAGAGGCCCCACGATTTTTGGCATTGCATTGTCAAGGGTAGAATGCATATATTGTAACAAAATATTTTAAGTAGATTACATTATTTTGAACTTTTTAGTGCGCTAATTTCAAAAGCGCGTTTTCTAGTTTTTTTTTAACTAAAATTTATTGGGCAAAGAATATTCAATACGGCAGTTATTGAGCTCCATGCCAGGATACCATAACGCAACACTGAGTCAAAAAGAGAATAGTAGGTAGTGAGAGCTGCAGTTTCATTTATAGTTGTATTGATTTTTCTGATTGCATATATAGATTTACTTTACTTAGTACATAACAAAGTTATATGTTCATTCCATAACAAATTTATGTCCACTGTTACTCCCAAAAATTTTACAGTAGGTTTTTCAATAGTAGCTCCCACAGTCCTAGTCTCCAACGCGAGTGACTCAGTCTTGCCCTCATTACAAACCAACTGATTAGGTAAGAACCAAGATTTAGCACGCTCTAATAAGCTCTCCAGTATCTGAGCTGTATCCACTCCCCCTCACTAGCCAGACCAAATGTGGCATCATCCGCGTACAAAATACTTACGACATTCTCATTGTCATGAAAGGCTCTTGGTAGGTCGTTAATATAAACGAGGAAGAGGAGTGGGCCCAGCACAGACCCCTGAGGAACTCCCACTTCAGTCATCATGGAGTCACTAATTGTGTCAGCACAACTCACAACCTGATATCTTCCCGAAAGATAGGACTGCATCAGGCCGAGAGCCGTTCCCCTCACTCCATAGAATTTTAATTTGCTCAATAAGATATTTCTATTCACACAATCAAATGCAGCACTTAAATCCGTAAATAGGCCTAAAAATTTTTCCTTATTTTCAAAAGCATCTCTTATACAATTTGTCAACTTAAGTATTGCGTCCATAGTTGTCATACCCTTCCTAAAACCGAATTGTTGTGGAACTAAAATTTTGTTTTTATTAAGATAAGATACAAGCTGATTATATATGACTGTTTCTAGAATTTTTGACACCACTGGTAGCATCGAAACTTGTCGATAATTTTGAGGCAGATTGTTTTCACCCTTTTTATAGACGGGAAATATTTTTGCTAGTTTTAGAGGGGTTGGGAAACAACCTTCCTCCAGACACTTATTTATTATATCCACCAAGGGAAAAAGCAAAATATCAGATACTTTCTTAAAACTAAATACACTAATACCGTAAACGTCTTCTGTTTTTTTGTTTTTTAGCTTACTAATAATACCCTTTATATCATACTGATCAACTGGTTTAAAGAACAAAGAGTTAGCTTGCATCAGTTTATTATCCAAAAAGTGTTGATATACTACATTAGCAGAGGGAAGATTATTAATTAATGTTTTAGCATGACCCACAACAAATATATTAAGATCATTTGAGGATATATTTTCTGGTATAACTCTTTGTTTATTTTTCCTACCTATCTTAATACTTATTATGTCCCAGACAGTCTTATTATAATTATCTGATTTTGCTAATTTTGACAAATTATATTGTTTTTTGCATTAATTAAAATTGTATTGTAATGTCTTTTATATTCGTTATAAATTTGCTTATTTCCCTCTGTGGGATATTTTTGTTTAATTTTATAATAGAACCTAAGTCTGTCCTTAGCCTCATCCACTTCTGTAGTGATCCAGCTCTCGCGTGCCCTCGCATCATCAGATCTAGTGACAATGCTGACTTTGTCGGACGTATACCAGAAATAAGCTGATTTTATTGATAACACTGGCCGACAAGATTTTTTTAACACAGGCCAGCGCATTATTTTCACAATGGAAATACCCTCCCAATAATAAAAAAAATATTCGGAAAGCCCTAATACGTACCATTTTTTAATAGCCTAATTAGAAACTTTTATATTGGCAGGTAAACAATTTTATTGTGGGGCGGCTAAAATTGGTCCATTTTACAAAGGAAAAATTACCTAGACTGGGTTGTTTACAGCATTGGACATAAAATAAACGTTAAACATCACTCTTCTGTTGAGTTTCGAATTGAGTGGTTCTCTGTGTATTGATAAGCAAGTGTTTGTGAAGACGAGAATGTCGAGTCAAACGCGCCGAAGTTGCAAAATTTTTCCTGACAAATTTTGTTATATTTGTGGAGAATTTCTGGTGAAATCACAAGCCAAGCCATTTTCCGAAAATGTAAAAAAAGCCTACTTTAAATATTTTGGTGTGTTAATTGGGGATCAAGATAAGCGGTGGGCTCCCCATGTGTGCTGTGTTGAGTTGTAGTGTATCATTGGTGCAGTGGATGAAGGGAAAGAGACAATATAGAATATCCAAATTTGCAAATTGACAATTGTTATTTTTGCCTGTCAAAGACTGAAGGTTATTCCAAAAAGGGAAAGCACAATACAGAATATCCAAATTTGCAATCTGCCATATGACCTGTTCCTCATAATGCAAATTTGCAAGTGCCGATTGCGCCTTTAAATTGGCAAGCTATTGATTTGGGAGATAATGGAGATAACGCATCATCAGGCAGCTCAGAAGAACAGTGCACCGATCCCACTTTTACCACAGGTCCCAGTTCTGGCGAGCCACATTTGATTGTTCAAAGTGAATTAAATGATTTAGTACGTGATTTGGGGTTATCCAAGCAACAGTCAACTTCTGGGTTCCCGTCTTAAGGAATGGAATCCATTGGCCACAGAAACAAAAATTACGAATTTCAGAAAAAGAAATGCTATGTTTTCTGAATTCTACAGTATGGAAAATTCGTTGTGCGCGTGTACTGATATAGACAGTTTAATGCAGGAACTTGATATTGAACATTCTCCCCGTGAGTGGCGCTTATTCATAGACTCATCTACATATAGCTTAAAAGCTGTGTTATTGCATAATGGAAATTTAAAACCCTCTATACCAGTTGCAATGAAAGAAAATTATGAAAATATGCGCACGATTTTGGATAAAATAACTACAATAGGTATAAATGGCAGATATGTGGGGACTTAAAAGTTATAGCGATTTTAGTGGGACTTCAGGGGGATTTACAAAATAAGGCTGTTTTCTTTATTTATGGGACAGTCGTGCAATAAATCAGCATTAAGTAACAAAAATTTGGTCAGAAAAGCGAATTTCAACCGGGATCTCAAAATGTTAAATTTATACCTCTTGTTTATCCCAAAAATGTCCTTTTGCCTCTTTTTCACATTTTTCACATTTCACAACTTGGGCTGATGAAAAACTTTGTGAGGGCTTTGAATATAGATGGTGATGGATTTAAATACCTAAGACAAGTCTTTCCACAGTTAACTGATGCCAAATTAAAAGAAGGCGTTTTTATTGGGCCACAAATAAGAAAATTGCTGGACGATATCAATTTTACGGAAAAGCTTACCAGGCAGGGACTCAGAGCATGGAATTTATTTGTTAATGTAGTAAGAGGATTTTTAGGCAACAATATGGATGAAAATTATGAACAATGAGTTAATAAACTCTTAAATGCCTATAAAGCGCTTGGTGCCAGAATGTTATAAAAAATTCACTTCCTCCATTCCCATCTGTCATTTTTTCCTAAAAATTTGAGAGCTGTTAGTGACGAGCAGGGTGAAAGGTTTCACTAAGATATCAGAACAATGGAAATTCGGTACCAAGGACGATGGGATCCAGCTATGATGGGTGACTACTGTTGGTTTTTGAAGAGAGAAGATAGGACACCTCATAAACGGAAAAAATAAAGTTTAATTAGTGTTTCAAGTTAATATTTTTCTCATTTGCTTTTCTCTTAGATGTATGGCATGTTTAATAGGCGAAAACTGTAAACATAGTCAATAAACAGGGTTAAGAATTTTCTGAAATAATTTTTTCTATAGATATTAAGTATCGTAACTGTTTCGTATTTGGATAGGTCCATTCTATTAGATTATGCTATTCTGATTTGTGTTACAACAAAAATTTTTTTTTTTGTCGGCCAGTGTAATTATTTTTTTATGTTGAAAGTATCAAAAGTTAAGGCATATAGTGCAAATAATTAGTATATAATATTCCATAGCAATGAGCTGAAATGAAACATTTACATTATTTCATGGGACTTTATTTTTAGGAATAAAACATTTTCTGTGTCACCTGTGTGATAAGAAGTTTGTGGAAAAAATAGATCTCCAAACCCATATACTCAGCCATTCCAATGAGCGACACTTTAAGTGCACTGTTTGTCTCAAGGAATACAAGAAAAAGGAGACCTTAAGGAGGCACATGAAGATTGAACACAATATGGGGAACTTTGTCGTGAAAAAGCCCGAGAAGAAACTGAATTGTCCAATGTGCCCAAAAATATTTGCTTTCAACAACAAACTACAAAGACATATTTTGACTCATACAGGTGAAAAACCTGTCAAGTGTGATTGTTGTGATAAGCGATTTCGAGATAACTATGATAGAAATAGCCACCTTCGACAAGTGCATAATATTGAACCTAAGAATTCAATGTTACCTCTTTAAATAATTATTTGTATATAGATTTAGATGGATCTGTTTTATTTGCCTAGCTAAATCAAAATTAAATTGTTTATATAATAGTTATATCCTAATATAGAAAGTGGCACAAAAGGCACCTTCCACAAAAATTAGGAACATTTTTTTACATGAATTTATATAATAAAAAATTGCTTATAAAGAAAATTAAATATTAATTTTTGTTTTACTTAGTTGTGGCTTGTACCACCATGTGTTTGCTATTTAATGGTTTGATTATAGCATGAAATCTTAGAGCTGCAAAAAAATGAACTGAGTTCTTACTAGCTTCCCAACAATGATGTGGTTCTTGAAGCACCACACACAAACCTTATAGAAAAACGGTTTAGTTTCTTTACTATATATATATGTGTGTATATATATATATATATATATATATATATATATATATATATATATATATATATATATTTTTTTTTGCTTTGTGTTCTTTGACCTTTTTTTTCAATATATATTTATACTAATTTTTCTTGGTTTGAGGTCAATACATTAACAACAAAATTAGTACATATTTTTAAACATATATTTCGTTTCTAAGGTGACGTTTCGACCATAGTTTTGGTCTTTTTCAAACCTAAAATTTGTTTAGCACTATTTTTTTAAGTTTATAAAGTATTAAAAATTTAGGACTTACCATAGAACGTAAAATAGTTGAATAAAAAGTATACATAATCCACATATCTGACATATACTACACATATTTAATTTACATTTTAAAAATATTGTGGATGTTTATTACAGACAAATTACAAGCGACTGAGCGAACACTGTTACAGTAAAGATATATACAATTTATTTAGGTTGTTTATGTCTTTTTGTCATTTATGGCGTTTTTGTTTTTTTGAATTTCAGCCATCTCAAAAAATTCTCTTTTTTTCAACTGAGGTTCGGATTTTAATACTTTCACTTGTTCGTAGTTGAAAGTATGTTTTTTGGACATCTCATGGTGTGTTAATGCGGTGCTGTTCTTTTTATCATATTTGTTACTTTTCAGTCTGTTTTCTAAGTATTGGCTTGTTTGTCCAATATAAACACCGTTACAATTATTGCAAGGGATCTGATAAGTCTATCAGATCCCTTGCAATAATTGTAACGGTGTTTATATTGGACAAACAAGCCAATACTTAGAAAACAGACTGAAAAGTCATTGCTTTTTTTATTAATTGGCCTTTTCGATTTTAAGTTGCTGAAGTTCTTTGATAATAAGTTATAGGCTTTGTGACTTGTCGCGATGTTATATTTTTTAAAGAGATTTTGAAATTGCTGGGATAAACCATTTATGAAACGCAGAGAAATATATTTTGTTTTAGGTAGATTTGATGTAATAATGGCATTTTCAGAATATATATATATATATATATATATATATATATATATATATATATATATATATATATATATATATATATATATATATATATATATATATATATATATATATATATATATATATATATATATATATATATATATATATATATATATATATATATATATATATATATATATATATATATATATATATATATATATACAGGGATGCCCAAAAGTCCGGAATTAAATTAATATAGCCTCAACCAACAACTTTTTGAAAAAACGCTCAGACCGGTTGAATTAGTTTTTTAATTGTTACATTTTGACGTAATTCCTTTGTTTTTGTATTGACATTGGTCAAAGATATGACGTCATCGACCTCTTTTTTAAATGGCAACATGCAGCTTGTGACACATCATTGGAAAGCTCTTATCTCATACAGTATGCTTCTAAATTCTGGCGCGATTCTGTCAAGCTATTTCAAAATGGCTACCGTTCAAAATAAAAAAAGAATATTTCACTAATAAATTTATTTTTTCATTTAACACTAGATATTTGTTTAGTGCGTTCAAAAACTCTACAATAGGTTGTTTTGTCAAAAATAAAATAATTAAAATTAATAAAACGGCAAGGCAAAACAAAACAAAATAAAAAGGTTGTTTAATGTCGCTAATTCTGAAAATGTCCTCCACCCGCTACTTGGCATGCTTCCAGGCGATGATAAAATCTGTCCACGGAATTCCGAATGGCTTCAGCCGGTATGTTATTTGACTCCACTCGACTTCTGGTTTTCAAATCTTCAATATTGTTTGGCCTGTTTTGGTAAACCTTCTCTTTTAGATGTCTCCAAAAAAATTAGTCTAAAGGCGTTAAATCTGGGGACCTCGGTGGCCATTCAATTGTACCACGTCATCCGATCCAGCGACCTGTAAATACTTCATCTAAATATTCTCTCACATTGACACCAAAATGTGGTGGAGCACTGTCTTGTTGAAACTAAATTGTTTTATTAGGGATATCTGGATCTACTACGTTAGGAAAAATCACAGCTAGAGCAGGCATCAACTCAAAGGTTAAGAAGTTCAGGTATCGTTCAGCTGAAAGATTTTCTTTAAAAAAGAATGGCCCTATAACTCGGTTATTAATTATACCTGCCCATACATTTACTTTCTGGGGACGCTGCGTATGAGCTTCACATATCCAGTGTGGATTTTCATGACTCCAGAAACGACAATTGTGTCTGTTAACCACTCCGTTTAAAAAGAAGGTACATTGATCCGAAAATAATATGTTATGGGGAAACCTATTATTCTCGCCACACCGTTTCATCATTTCCTCGCAAAATTGCAAACACCTGTCATAGTGTTCCTCTAAGAACAAGATATACATTATAATAATGGTATTTTTTTGCTTTCAAAAACCTGCCAATTGTACCTAGACGTAAAATGATTTTGGGCCAATGAAACTGTTTGAACGTTTGGATTTTCCTGCAGAGATAATGCAATGCTCAATTTTTCATTGTCATCTAAAACACGTGGCCGTCTATTTCTGGGCAAGTCCTTTACTGTACCATGTCCCTCAAATTTGTGGGATATCTTACTAACACTACCCTGTGAGATTTGATTTTCCGGATATTTAGCATTAAACAAAGCGCACACTTCTTTTTGACTTCTCATTTTATCTCCACATGCTAACCATATCAAGACTTCGATATGCTGCCTTTCAGACAATACCATTTTTATTTAAAAAAATGATAAGAGAACACTTTAACATTACCAAAATTACTTTTACTAAGTAATACTTGTCACAAAATGTCAAGCAATGCAGGTTTTCACCTTTAAAGGTAAAAAAATATGGATGATTCATCATTTTCGCTTACTAAAATAATCTTTTCAAATTTGTCAAATATCTTACTAACAGTACCCTGTGAGATTTGATTTTCCGGATATTTAGCATTAAACAAAGCGCACTATTCACTTTGACTTCTCATTTCATCTCCACATCCTAACAATATCAAGACTTCGATAAGCTGACTTTATGACGATATCATTTTTATTAAGATAATTGTAAAAGAACACTCTGATAGTAATGAAATTAATTTTACTAAGTAGTGCTTGTCACAAAATGTCAGGCAAACCAGGTTTTTATCTTTAAAGGTAAAAACAACATGAATGATCATTTCCTGTTAGCGAAATTGTATATTTTTTTAAGAAATCATGGTTCTTGGGATTAGACCGTGTCAAAATGGAATAAATAAAGTGATTCCATTTTGACACGGTCTAATCCCAAGAACCATGATTTCTTAATTGACCACAGCCGTGAAAGCTTTCGTTCTATGTATATTTTTTTATTTTGAATGGTCTTCATTTAAAAAAAGCTGTATTTTTTTTATTAACTTTTGTCAAATATATAACGTCATCGCCCTTTTTTTAATGGCAACAAACGTCATTTGAAAGCTCTTATCTTATACAATATGCTCCTAAATTTTGGTTCGTTTCATGTTGATTTTAACTTTAAAAGTAAAAACTTGCATTGCTTGACATTTTGGCATTTTCTAAAACGAATTACTTATAAATTTTGGAACTATTAAAGTGTTCTTTTATAATTATCTTAATAAAAATGGTATTGTCCGAAAGGCAGCGAATCAAAGTTTTGATATTGTGGAGATAAAATGAGAAGTCAAAAAGTCAAAAAGAAGTGTGCGCTTTGTTTAATGCTAAATATCCGGAAAATCAAATCTTCCAGAGTACTGTTAGTAAGATATTTTACAATTTTGAGGAATATGGTATAGTAAAGGACCAGAAATGGACGGCCACGTGTTTTAGACGACAATGAAAAATTGAACATTGCTTTATCTCTGCAGGAAAATCCACATGTTTCAACAGTTTCGTTGGCCCAACATCATGGCACGTCTTATGGTTTTTGAAATAGCTTGACAGAATCGCGCCAGAATTTAGGAGCATACTGTATGAGGTAAGAGCTTTCCAATGATATATCACAAGCTGTATGTTACCATTTAAAACAAAGATCGATGAGGTCATACCTTTGAAAAATGAAATGTTAATACAAAAACAAATGAATTACGTCAAAATGTTGGCAATTAAAAAACTAATTTAACAGGTCTGAGCGTTTTTTCAAAAAGTTATTGGTTGAGGCTATATTAATTTAATTCCGGACTTTTGGGCAGCCATGTATATAAAACGTTGAATTAGTGTTTTCGGATCGTGCTTAAATAATCTGCCTATTGTGTTGTTTTACAAAGAAAACATTGTTGAAAACTGCAACATGTGAATCAGTATCAAATTCGGCGGGTTGCAGAAAGCTCAATTAAAGTTTAGAATGTTTAACGGAATGTCAAATGTGACAGCGAGTTCCTAGATTTCTATAAGCAGCTCGTCAAATCCGAAAACTCAGTTAAAATATTCTAAACAGCAATTATTATGCTACCGGCTGCTTTAATGTAAGTTAAAACTAATTGACTTTTTGTATTCATTCAACTCTAAAATCACATTTTGTTTTGCTATATGCGTTAATACATCCAAATTCCATTTGACAATAAAATTTGTCACTGTCGCTCAAGGCGTAGGTGCACGTCGATTTTATTTTTCTAAAGAATGGTACATTGTTACTTGGT
This sequence comes from Kuschelorhynchus macadamiae, assembly GCA_030620095.1. Lineage (NCBI taxonomy): Eukaryota > Metazoa > Arthropoda > Insecta > Coleoptera > Curculionidae > Kuschelorhynchus > Kuschelorhynchus macadamiae. Next base: position 1,020,457 of record JAUTXW010001121.1, on the reverse strand, counting down.
AAACTAAAGTAACTGTTTTGCTATGGCACCAAATGTTAATGTGTGTGGACAGTGTAATGATAATTTAATTGTCAATACGAAATTTATTATGTGCAATTGATGTTCTCTAAGATGGCATAGTATTTGTTCTTCCATTATGGATGCCTGGATAAACGTTATTTCTGACGCTCGTAATATACATTGGTTTTGCGATTCACGTAAATGCGGTAATTATGCTATTTTCTAAAGATTACAATTTGCATATAAACCCCAATAAGCCTAAAATGTTACTTTTTACTAGCTAAAATCAACGACGAAACATGAAAGAAAATATAAGAATAAAACTAAATAACAGTGCTCTTCCTTTCTCTGATAATGTGAAGAATTTTTAGACTTAATCACTCAGATTTTGGGAATGTGTGGCATCTTATTGCAATAATGCGAATGCCCATGCTTTATGCTGATAAAAATGTTTTAAATTTTAAAACGGGAAAAAATTGTCAGAATCACTTGTTATATCAGTTCTTAATTATTGCATAACTATATTACCCCTGCTTAGGCAGATTTTCTCAATATCGATTGCAGCACGTGCAAAATACATGTTGCCGAATTGTTAATAACTTAGTATGATCATGTATCTGAACCCAAATTCCGGCTTAATTGGCTAAAAATTTCGGAAACATTTAAATAACATCTTTTGGTGTTTTTATATCCTTTTATTTAAAACCCACATACTTGTTTACTTATTTGAAAAAATTATTTACAGAAATGCAATAATGCAAATGGCATGTCTCTTACTTGTTTCCGCGCGTTCGCATAACCAGTTTTTGTCGAATTCTTCCAAATATTCCCACAACGATGCGGATTTCACGTTTCAAATACGATGTGGTACTATCAGTACGGATAGACAGTCAATTCCTGAAAAAACAAGGAATATTCACACTCGCGGCCCCTGATTTTCTATCGAGGAGATTATTCAATGTAACCTGAATGAGTGCCTACAGGTCCATAAAAAGTAAAAAAAACGAACATTCTACACTATTGGAATATCGTTCCGTAATGGTCAAGGAACCATAGAACAAGTTTATAGGAGCAAGGAACGGCCACTAACTGTATTATATAAAATATTAAATTGTCAACGAAATACCGATATTTTTTCCCATATCACCATTCCTCTTATGGCTTTACGTCATAGACGAACGTCCTAGAGACTTAATGATCTTTAAATGTTGGATGAGTGCACCTAGTAGAGTTGATGCTTGGTTTACATCAGTCATATTAATTCTACAGAGTAAATCAGTGCAACAGCTGACTATAATTTAAAGACATTATCGAAAAGATAGTTTAGAACAACTAAACACCAGAAATAATACAATCATTTACTGTAGTATGTCTTGTATCATAGTAAATGTATTATTTAATTTAGTGCAATAAATTACAAAATCCATAACGCTATTGATCGGAAGTCAGTTTTTGCGAAAATGCTGTGTTGCCGCATTTAAAATTTATTGTTTGCATCTTTCAAATAATTTAAAATGGTTACAATTATTTTTTTTTGTGAAAAAATTGAAGTACACTAAGAACCAGAATTAATAGTTGGTTCTTATTATTCATCTGCTGTTTGTCGACCAAGTTGACTGATCACAAATTTAATAATAAATGAAATACTTTTACCTCTCGAATTTGCTCAAGTTCTCAACAATTGATTAAGGTAAAATAATTGAAAGTTTGAAACCAAATTTATCGGCTCATAAAAATATTTGTAACATTGACGTTTTATTTTTGACTTGTTTTTACTTACAAAATGTGACCCTTTTTCTTGCAAGAAATATGTTGAGTCGTTCAGGCAACGCCGCAAACGTCACTTCCTGCCTGTTACGTCTTCATCTTCGAAAAAGTGGAGGCGGAAATGAATCGAACTAAACGTCCGCCATTTGCCAAAGTTACTGTACGCGTAGAAGAGCGTGTGGTGTTTTGAGTTGTTTTTGGCGTTTTAAAAACGCTAAAATAATTGTGGGAGAGTGTGGAGTGGTTGAAATTGTTGAAAGAATGTCGATCGAATATTTGCAAGTAGCAGAAGACGAGGGAGAAGAGCCTATTGAGCTCCCTACAGAAGATGACGGCACGTTGTTGTTAAGCACCTTGTCGGCTCAATATCCGGGGGCTTCGGGGCTTAAATACAGGAACCCTGAAAATAAGTCTGTAAGGGGAGTGAGACTGAGCGATGGAAGGTTGCACCCACCTCCAGATGGGGGTTGGGGCTCGCATATTTATTACTGTGTGTTTCCTAAAGGTTAGTATGCCAGATGGATGTAAATTGTCACGAGTTTACGAGAAAATAAGATTTTGAATTTGAAAGTATTGCCAGGAGTAATTAGGGTGTTGCTAGTTTTGGTGAAGCCGTGAACTTTTTGAATTGGAAGTGACTGGGGAGTTAGGTAAAAGATTTGGCGTTGTCTGAAAGACCAAAAAAACCAAATATTGTATTTTATATACATATAATAAAAGATTTTTAATTTTCATGTTAAGTTTGTACTCGAGGGGCCCAAGAGCACCTTTTATCACTTTAGTCCTATGATGTGTATACAATGCAATACAATTCGAAAAGATATATAAGCATTAAAAGATAATGTAAGTGCGATATATTCTAAAAATAAAAATGAAAAAAATTTGCTTTTTGATCGACCAAACCATGGCAATTGCGCCTGCGCAATATAATAAAGCATCTCTGTCATCAATACTTTATCATTTTATTGTATTCTGTTAGAATATAAGGGGCATATCTTACGTTTCTCCATAAGGTTGTTTTAGCATTTGTAGTTCAGACAGTTATGTCCCCTTTTTTATTTGTTTCGAGCTCTTTGAAATCAGACATTAAATTATCTTTCACATTAATATAAGTTGACCAAATACACTATTTGTGTAGAATGGTTTGTCAGACTGCGCCAGACAGGGATTAACTAGGTACTTCGATTTTTCAATTCAAGTTGGTGTACTATTATATTGCTATATTCATTCTTATTATTACCAGGTAATTAAAATTTAGTTGCTTTATTACTTATATGGAGATTTAGAATTTAAGATACCAAAATAATTTGGAACATTTTGTTGCAATAAATGTTTATAGTTCCCTAAGTGTCAAAGTTAATTTTCAATTTACTTACTGAAATCTGATACCTGCACATTGCCTTAAATATTCAGGATGGCCAAGTTGGTTAAGACAGAAGTGTTCAAGTAGTGTAAATAACTTTTAGACACTAAGTTTTTATTTTTATATATCTAAAATGTATTAAGATTTTTTAATCATTCTTGATGTATAGATAAATTTAATCCTTTCAAAATAAGTGAATACCACATAAGTAAGTTTTTTTGTGTTGTTCATTTTTTTATAAAAATCAAATTTATAAGTTTCTAATGAGTTTATTCAATTTTCACTTCTTCACCTTCTAAGTCTCCGAGCATATGTGGCTAAATTGTTATCCTTATGCCTGAAGGCTGTATATGGATTTGATGAAATTTTTACTACCCGAATGTTTTCTTATTTTATTATCTGTAAGCAATGATATAAACTCTATATGAAATTTCTTTTAATATTTAGCCCATTTTATATTCAGTAATGGTTTTTACTTGTATTCATCATGTTTAAATGGGAACAAAACTATCCAATTATAATTGGAAAATTATCAGAATTTGTGCGAGATTAAAATAATTTTGGTGGTAGGTATGTTAGCAGTTTGTGCAGCTTTGCTTGAATATTGGCTATATGTTTTAATGAGAGTGTTTTAATTGTGTAGTGATTTATATTGATTTAAAAAAAGAGTATGAAATTACCAGTTTTATCAAGCATAATTGAACTAGCAGACATGAGGAAAGGAGACCAAAGCAACTAGACATTGAATATTTAAAATAGATGTAGGTATGAAGATATAGTTTAAGATGTAGATATTATTTTCCAATAAAAGAGTATTGTAATAATTAAAGAATTATCGACCTATTTTGAGTAGACATTTGACATACTTCCCTACACTTTCAGAAATATCAATAATAAGATTTAAATCGGACCTCAAGCGTGACTTCATTTGGTTCTAGGTTTTATAACTGTTATTTGAATATAAATTTACAATCGTGAGTTTTTTTTGCAGGAGAAAGGATTTTTTCATAATCTATTAGAATATTTATGAGATTAAAAAATTTCTTAGATTCTTCTACAGATGCTAGTTTGGATGTGAATTTAGAAGTACTTCACATACTTTTTAAGTTTTCAATGACAACTTTGTTATTGTATAGTATTTTGTAAATTGTTCAGTTATGTGAGTAAACTGAATTATTTAATCAATATTAGCATCCTTATTTGAATACTTTTTTTTTGTGTTTATATTGAGTGTTTTACATTGGAAGTAAAAAAAATGTAAGAATTATTGCTTTAAATTTTCTTCAAAGTTAAACAAACTAATGTTTTATGCTGTTTTTTTTAAGTGATAGTTATAGATGATAGGAGCAGACTGCCATAATGGACACCATCTGGGGTGTTTAGTGTTTCAGGGCCATAGATTAGATTATGTTTTAAAGTTTCCCACACTCCTCTATTTTTATTCGCCTCCTTAGGACCAAACAAATGTTGGTCTTTTTGCAGACTAACCCTACCCACAGCTATTACTTAGGTACTTATCAACTAACTGGCACTATTACATATTTTAGACTGTTTGAACAAAAACTGACAGACCATGGCAATGTGTCTTGATCTGTCAAAGGCATTTGATAGTGTAAGCCATCAGGTTCTTCTTTCCAAGCTAGACCATTGTGGTGTTAGTGGTGTTCTACTAAGATTAATTAAATTATATCTTTCAGATAAGTATGAGTAATGTGAAAATATTTCTGATTTTATACTTTTATACACTCAAGTGGGCTACTTGGTTATATTCCGGTATGATTTGGCTTATGCAATTGTTGGGTATTATGACATCCAAAAAAAACCATTTATTTTTCTACTTAGCGTAAAGTTACAAATTAAACTTCAGTGCTGGAAATTGGATTTTTTTTCAACCGGAATACCAGGTTCATATTTGGACTTTATCATTCTACTATATTAAAAATAGCATTAAGAATGCAAAAATTGATAAGTTACAATCTCGAATGAGTTAATTTAAATTTTTCATAAACCGGATCCATTTCCAGCCCTGTTTTTGAAACCTCAAACTTGGCAAAAAATTTTACACAAAAATGGGTATGGGTGACATATAATATTGTAATGGCCAAGAGCTTAGTAATAGTAATGTTTTAAAACCTATTTTTATAACAATCTTTTAACTGCCAATTAAAATTAAAATCTATTATCATAGCAGGCATATTTAATAACATACCTAATCTATTCATTTCAATTGTGCATAAAAACATATCTATGCTCGTTTTATTTTTGTTTATTCTGTTCTCTATGCAAAAAAAGTACTATAACTCGGTATTTTAAGATAATTTAATGTAAGAAATGTTTTTTTTTGTATAGCTCAGGGAAACAAAGTGCAGATTTGTAATTTTGTTTTGTAAAGAACAATAAAGTAGCAATGACAAGTCAACTAACCCATGTCAATAAGATTCCTTTTTTATTCTTGGACTGCCAAGCTTATTAAGTATGAGTAAAGTAATTAACCATACTCACAAATGAATAGACAGATCATTAGTTCCTTCATAGGGGTGCTAACAGGCCACTTCGTTTAAAGAGACATAGTATTGCTAGGCATAGAGCATAAGTCGACTTATAAAGCATGTGGTGAGGAGGAAACTCTCCTACACTACTTGTGTAGGTGCGAAGCTAGGTCCAGACTGTGGCAAGACATTGGGAGCTGCAATGCTACAAAGGAAAGTTGTCAAGGCCTTTCTTAGAAGAGTATTCTGGCCTATATAAATAAGTCTGGTGGGTTCAAGGGAGTAATAGAGGTGGTGTAAATTGTTCGGGGGAGATCTTGGGGTAAACCATGAGAGACATATTTGGCCTACCGGCATGGCCTAACTTCTACTACTGCTACTACTACCATAAATTAATAATCTGACATGTGGGTAGGAATAGAATTTCGTATGACGTACGCCAATTATGTAATATAGAAACACAATAACATTTTGATTTACCTGAGGAAAGAGACATTAGGAATTAAATAGTTCAAATTTTTGCACACTTTGCACTTATGCTATAATGCCCGAGAACTCCAATAATTTATCAAAAATGACCCAAAAAATCACAAAAATCGACCAAAAACAATGCTTTTAATCAAGGCACCACCACTTTGTTCAATTTATGATTTCACTATTGTAATTCACAAAAATGTGATGGTGCTTTAAGTAATGACATTGTTTTTAAATAAAAGACAGGTTATTTGAATAATTATTTGTTGATGATAATTATATATAGTTAATGAAATATTTCAGAGGTTATGATTATAGTTCTAGAACCACCTTAAAATTTAATTTTAATATTATTAGTAAGTATACATTTTGTTCTGTTGCTTTGTTACTGGAATATGATATAAAATTGGTAGTATTTACAGGGTAAGTTAGAAGGTTTAATGAAAGTCTCCTAATGTTAAGTAAATGAAATAACTGCTTATAACAGTATCATATTCAAGTTGCAACACACATGCTCTTTTAATCACTCTGATTTCTGACTTTTTAAGGAAGATACTAGGACCTATATATAGTTGGCGCATTACCTTTCTGGAATGACGTCATTTTTGGTTATTTTTGTTTGATTTATGTTAACTGACAGTGACAAAAACATTTTGAAAAAACTCATTGTCGTTTCTTTACAACAGTCAATGCCGGTTTTGGTTATGTGTCTTTCAGAATATATTCGTCAAAATTGATATTGATTTGTTGTGATTCTTTTTAAACTTTTGCAAGATGCCGCGAAGATATCAGCAGTCACAGCTAATAGTTTTGAATATCTTGGCTTTTTTTCAATTGGAAAAAGAGCAAGCTAAAAATGGAATCCTTCCGCAAACTGATAATATAATTGAACGAGCTTCAAATGCAACAAAACTTAGCCATACAACAATCATAAATATTAAGAAAAGAGGAATAACGAGCGATGAATCCTTTACCTCCAGAATGTCTCAAAAGCAAAAAGAGGTAAAAACAAAAATTACAGATTACTTAAAGAACAAAATAAGAGATACGATCTACTGCATGTATGCGAAAAATGAATATGTTACAATGCAGACTTTGCTTAAAAAACTAAAAGAGATAAATGAATATTTTAATTTTTCCATCACCTCGCTAAGAAAATACGTAAAAAGTATTGGTTTTAAGTGGAAGAAATCAAATAATAGAAAATACCTGATGGATTTGCCCCACATCGTCCACAAGAGAATCAATTTCTTGAGGGAATATGTCAAAAATCAAAATCTAGGACAAGATGCTTATACCACCGTATTTATTGATGAGACTTGGATTTTTAGTAAAGGTTCGTTTAGAAACAGCTGGCAGGATAACACTATGTCTACAAGTTCTAAAAAAGCTAGTGAAGGTCATCGATATATTGTAGTTCACGCTGGATCAAAGGAAGGATTTATTAAGGGGGCCAGTTTAATATTTAAAAGTGGACTAAAAAGCGGAGATTATCATGACAATATGAACAAGCAAAATTTTAAAAATTGGTTTAAAAATCAGCTGGTACCAAATCTTCCTCCAAAAAGTTTGATAGTGATGGACAACGCAAGCTATCATTCCGGCCTTTTAGAGGATATTCCAAGAAAATCATGGACAAAGCAGAGATTGATTGGATGGTTAAAAGAAAAGAACATTGACTTCCCAGAGAGGGCCATGAAGGATGAAATATGGAGCATTGTAGAAAAAAATTGTAACATTGAAAAAACATTCTACCTTGACGAATATGTGAAACCTTTGGGCCACAAAATACTAAGACTTCCTCCATACCATTGTCAATTTAATGCTATTGAAATGGTATGGTCTGAGTGTAAGAGGAAATACGACCAATACATTGCTAGTCTGAAGGGGACACCATCGGAAGTTTTGGCCATGTGGGAAAAAGCGATAAATGAAGTATCTTCAGAGCATTGGAAAAATTATGTCAGCCACACAGAAAGGGTAATCCAAGAAGCTTGGAAGACAATACAGATATGTGATGCTTCAGACATTGCGCCACTTGAAATTAGTACCGACGAAGACAGCAGTGACGATGAAGAATTTAGTTCTGATTCTGAAGACAGTGAAGGGGAGTAGTTTTTATTTTTAAAGTTAGTTAGTTATACATTAATTTCTCTCTTTTAGTTTTTAAAGCAAAGTCTGCATTGTAACATATTCATTTTTAGCATACACGCAATAGATCATATCTCTTATTTTGTTCTTTAAGTAATCTGTGATTTTTGTTTTTACCTCTTTTTGTTTTTGAAACATTCTGGAGGTAAAGGATTCATCGTTCGTTATTCCCCTTTTCTTAATATTTTTTCAGTATTGTCTGTAATTGAGAATTAAAATAATTTTGATGAAAATGGGTAACTGGCGTCAATTTATTACATTGCAAACAAAGAATAAGACTAAGATGAAAGAATTTATATTAGTAAAGTCTTATTTGCAAAATAATTTTAGTTTTTGAAGTTATAATAGTTATTTTTGAATTAAGTGTGCAAAATGAGGGTTTTTTATGGCAATGAGAGTGTTAATTTTTTGCCAGCCATTTTCGACAAGTTGCAGCGCTTTCTATACAGAAAATGCCAATTTTAAATTCGCTTTAGCCAGTGCTGAACGCACCCCTCCTATCTACATAACTGCATACGTTTAGGTTAGGAATCATCGCTGAAATATAAATAATATAAGAAATACGTTATTTGAAACCAGCGTGACGTCATTCCAGAAAGGTAATGCGCCAACTATAGCATTGTGTGTAAAGTGTATCTAAAGTAAATTGAGACAGTGGAGAATTTGGTGTACGCTTAATTTACTACACCATGTATATCAAATAAATTTATTTTTATTCAGTTAATCGGTTTACAAAAGTAAGTTTAAATTTCTATCACGCCGCCCATGCTTCACAAAGAAATCGCCGACTGTTGACGGATATTTGGTTTTTATGTTGTCTCAATTGACTTTAGATACACTATACCTATTGGATTTTAGGGGAAAATTCAAAGTGTGCATTTTCAGTGTAAGAAACAGTTTATAGAGCATTTAAGAGGAATTTGGAAATCACATTCGTACAGAATAGACATTGGAAATTAAAGAAATGAGGGTCAACTTTGTTATTTTTAATGGAATACTCTGTATATGTCCGTCAAACGGGTCTCTTCTTGCTGATTATACATATACATACTATTTCTTATATCTCTAAATATGCCTGAAAAATTAAAACAAAAAACCTGCCATAAGAGGTAGTGTGTTAGAGAGAGAAGAAATTGCATAATGGAGTCAATGGGAGCACATTACCTCTTATGACAGGTTTTTTCTTAAACTTCTCAGGAATCTTTGGAGATAAAAGTATCAAACCTAGTATATTTATAATCAGCAAGAGACTGATTTGAGGGATATATAATATTATACAGGTGTTCCACTTTAAATAACAAAGTTGATGCTCATTTCATTAATTTCTGTTGTTCATTTGTTCATATAATCCTAAAACTGTTGTATTTAACATTTTTTGATATCTTAAAAAATAAAAGGCGTAGACACCATTAAAAATATAACTGAATACCCTGTATGCTCTCAATCTGTGTGACTACATCCTTAGGGGTCTCCTTTATAAAGCAATTTCAGGGGCAAATGGAAAATTTTTACTTTAAAAAAAAATGGTCAGCTTTTTTTTCTTACCTGTTACTTAATATAACTTGTGAGTAGGGGATATAATAATTTTATTGATATTCAGCAGTTAGTAGCTCATTTATATTATATTTAGTACATTACATTAATTTTAATAACATATTTGATTTAAACATTGTTAGCTTAATTTGGCCTACCGTGACTGGTTAGGCCTCAGCCATGTTTCATCTAACACTACTACGAAGTTCAAAGTATTATCTTAAGACTTCATGCATTTATTTCATTCATAGAAAACAAACGTAAAAGCGATGATAACCTTGAAAACTCTACCGCCAAGACAAAACGTATGGAGACAAAATTACGTTGTACTGACTTGATAGTATTAGGATTACCATGGAAAACGACTGAACAAAATTTGAGAGAGTATTTCGAAACATTTGGAGAAGTCCTTATGGCACAAGTAAGTAATGTTATGGATCGTATGTTTTAGGCACTTGTAAGTTTTTTTTATTTTTTTTGTCTGTTTAGATTGTCGAAATGCTGATTAAGTTTAGATCAAATATAAAATCATATAAAAACGGTTATAATGTACTGAATAAACAAGTCCCATTAGCTCTTATTGTTTTTTTATAACCTTATTATTACGTATATCTCTTTTTGTAACATACTTTCTGTCAATCGCTTTCCGCCGGCATGCTGCGTTGCAGAGCGGCAAGCAACAAAAGGTTAAAGCTAACGAGTTTATAATTGTTTCACAACCAATGGACCATGACAGAGTGTTATCCACAGTTTAAATATTCATTATTGTATTTATCTACAGAATTCTGAAATTTTCTCACCAATAACTGTAAATATTCTTGATGCAATTGAATTGGTTTCAAAGGCATTGAAACAAGTTACCCAAAAAAAGTCAAGAATTGTTTTAAACACGTTTGGTCTTAGTGGCTTAGTCAATATGTTAATGAGGCTGATGAGAACAACTCATTTTAAGTGTGTTTTGATTACCCTTATTTAAAAACATTAAATACCTCTACACTGAAAGACATCCTCACAGTTCAGGAAATTGTTATGCAGATTTGGAGATGTTGAACACCTTGATAATGAGGAATAAGAAGAACCTTTAGAGGAAACATCTTCAAGAATCAATGACACCATTAAAGGAAAAAGAATGTAAAATGATTTCTAGAACGTAGGAGCAATACAGAGTATATTTTAAGCTTTCCACTAGAAATGGAATTCAATTTATTTGTCTCAGTATTTGTAACAATTTTTATAAACCAATTTTATTGTAGATCAATCCTTGACTCCTGTACAACTTTCTTATTGTGAGAATTTTGGAGTTCCCCCTGTAAATATAAAAATTAATAACATTAAGTAGAATTTCAATATTAATAGTGGCTATTTTTTCAACATTTGGATGATTACAGTTATAACCCAGAAAACACCTACTACATGTTTTATTAAATAACATACTAAATTTTTTAAATAAAATGTATCTGGATATTTCCATTGTTTCTTTATTTGTCTGTTAAAGAAAACAAAAGGAACACATCCTAAATAATACAACCATGATCATAGTACACTAGAGATAAAACTGTCTCTTTTGGTTTCCCATGCATGTAACATATCACAGATTCCCATTTAAACAACACTTTTTATTATAACAACCTTAACTATTAATCTCACTTGATATGATATTCATATGATAGGCATAGTCAATAATACATATTTTCTTCGACTTTTACTAAATAGTAAACATTTAAAGGATGTCCTAGTGCTGTATTTGGTATAATGAAATAAAATTTTTATTATTTATTTATTAATGCTGCCCAATTAACCCTCTACAAAAATTACTATATTTTGACCCATTTTGACTTTAAATATCTTAGAATTTTGACCCATTTTGACTTTAAATATCTTTGTAGGTGGCATTTTCACTGAATATTTTCCTTTTACTGAATGTTTTATTTCAAATATATGTCATTTTTGACAACCAGAAGTACCGAAAACAAAGTGACCATTTTTCAGGTGTACAACTTTTGTTATTTTAAGTGGAATACCCTGTATATGTTTGGATATTTTTAAAGCTTGTTTTTTCCTCTTCTCAAAAATATAGCACTTGTATATAGTTATTTTTAAAAATGGCTAATTATTAACTAGCTATGGGAAGTAACAAAAAAACAATAAATAATTTTGAAAAGACCTATATTAAAAGTTAACTAAATAAGAATAATAATGGTGAGGAAAAATTTTGAAACAATAACTTGACTCATTAAAAACATTAAAATATTTCTTAAAAACACTTGGGGTATATTTTTAATCACATTTCTAATGTTAATTTTTATTACATCCAATGTTTGTGGTAATGAGCTGTAACAACGATCCTTTACATACATATCCCCAGAGAAAAAATCTGGAAACATTAGGTCTGGCGACCAGTCCATTTGTTTCCAACAGATCTATTAAGAAAGTCCCTGGTTATAAACTCATAACGTAGTTCCATCTTCATCATGTTCTAGCATTTCAACTTAGCCTAGAGAATTGACTATTGAATTATTGAAGAAGAATAGTCCATATATTTTTTGCTCAATGACCCGAATCAAGCTTTAACTTTGGATGGATCTCTCACATATACCAGGTAGAGTCAGGGATTTTCTGAAGCACATATCAAGCAATTATGATTATTTCCATTTAAATAGAAAGTAATTCCGTCAGACATTATGAAATCATCATTTCTATTTCTACATATTAAGATTCAAATGATTTCACAAATGTCAACTCTTTAAAAAAAACCCATTTGTTTTATTCCCTGTGCCATTTGGATTTTATTTTGTTTTAATTTAAGATCATTTGTCATGATGGTACGAACAGTAGAGTGAGCTATATTTGTCACACTAGCAATTTTTCTAGTTGATAGAGTATTGTCAACTTGTACAACTTCTAAAACTTGAATGGTATTTGTTGAAGCATTTTCCTTTTTTTGCTCTCTAAGGACCCCTTTCACCAGAACGTTATATGTTATTTTTTTAATTGCTTTATTGGTTGGTAGATTTTTGTGAAACATATTTCTAAACTTTCTCTGAGTTCCATTTGGACAATAATTAATTACTGATAGTGAAAGGAATGTCTTAAATGAATTTCATTCCATAGCCAATTTTTCAAATGAACTGCTTACCTGTTGAAATATCCTTATGTATGTGTATGTATATGCATTTTTAAAATGTCAATAATTGGCTATTTTTAAAAATAACTATATCAAGTGTTTAATTTTTAAGAAAGAGGAACAACCTTTAAATATATCCAAAGATTTACAGGGTGTTCCATTTAAAATGACAAAGTTGTTCTAGACCTGAAAAACGGTCATTTTGTTTTAGGTTTTTTCGATTGTCAAAACAAAGTGATGTCTGTTTGAAATAAAAGTTTCAGTAAATTGAAAATATTCGGTGAAAATCGCACGTCATTTTTGAGAGATTTTAAAGTCAAAATATGGCTAGACATCCTGTATAATAATCGTAAAGCAATAGTTTGTAATATAATAAAGTAACAATAATAATTTCACAAAGTTGACTATACAAAAAAACCTAATAGATACTTAGTAATCTTATGAAATAAGAGAGATCAATTACCTCTAATAAATAATAACCATAACTTTGTACTTTGAAATGGTTGGTAGTAGAGATTCTACATAATTCGTAGTTATTTCAAGAAAATATTCTGGCTGGAGGAAAAATCCAGTCTGTTATACTCTTTGGACAGTATTTGATAACCATGATATAAAAGAGTTTAAGGTGTAATCTATGAGTTCACAAAGTTGACTATACAACAAAACCTAATAGATACTTAGTAATCTTATGAAATAAGAGAGATCAATTACCTCTAATAAATAACCATAACTTTGTACTTTGAAATGGTTGATAGTAGAGATTCTACATAATTCGTAGTTATTTCAAGAAAATATTCTGGCTGGAGGAAAAATCCAGTCTGTTATACTCTTTGGACAGTATTTGATAACCATGATATAAAAGAGTTTAAGGTGTAATCTATGAGTTTGTATTTATAAGGAACTGACTGAAAACGCAAGTAGCTCAATTCGTTTGAGTGATTGTGAATTATATTTGCTGTGTAAATAATTATAAGACATTTTAAATTTTTTTTAGCATTTACTAATTTTAAGTCATAATGCTTCCAAAAATTCAAGATGAAACATGGACAATATAACACTTTTCTTATCACTTGTAGGTCAAGAAGGATCCAAAGACTGGTCAGTCTAAAGGATTTGGTTTTATCAGATTTGCTTCATATGAATCTCAGATGAGAGTATTAGCTCAGAGACATATGATTGATGGGAGATGGTGTGATGTAAAAGTACCTAATTCAAAAGTAAGTGGAATTTTAAGTAATAAATAATAAAATTTACGACATTCCCATTTTGTTCTTTTATGTATAAAATGAAGGAATCAAAAAGCAAAAGAAAATGTCGAATATCAAACAATCATGCTCATAGTACCACCTGTGGCTTTGGTTCCTTTGTGGGTTTCCCATGCATGTTACATTCTGTAAAATCGAAATTTCTTACCCTCAATATGGATATTCATAAATAATTTTAAAACAGACTTCAAAAATATTACCCTACCTCTATATAGATTTCAAATGTTAGCCTTTATGTTTCAGTTTGATTGAACTTAGTATTTTATTCTTAATAATAGACTTAATATTTTTCTGCTGAACATTTTTTAATCACCACTAAACAAATTCTCCAGATGACCATATTTTCCAGCCTTTGAAGAATGTTTTTTTAGATACAGCAGCTTCATTTTCTAACTAAATGCTTTTTATACTTCCAACTTTGGTTTGGTGAAGTTTGTTATAGATTAATACGGGGATTAATATATTATCTGTTATACAATAGTTTTTTTAATTTTACAGGAAGGTCTAATTCAGCAAGTTCCTTGTAAAGTTTTCATTGGCCGCTGTACAGAAGATCTTAGTGCGGATGATCTCAGAGAATATTTTGGAAAATTTGGCGAGGTTACGGATGTTTTTATTCCGAAACCATTTAGAGCATTCAGCTTTGTTACATTTCTAGATCCCGAAGTTGCTCAGAGTTTGTGCGGAGAAGATCATATCATTAAAGGTAAGATGGATAGCACATCTTATATAATGATTAGTCATTAAAAAGCAGAATATAAAGCACTAATTTAATATGGGAAAACTAATGATGTATAGAAGTGTGGATTGTGCAGATTGAAGTATTTTTTTGTAACTTTTTACTAGAATACATTTTTCGATGTTCTAGGTACTGCTACATAGTGTCTCACCCTTACAACTTTTTTCTTCAAATTTTGGAAAGCAATTTTAGTTGATCAGATAGGACTCAATTTGGATTTTAGTCATCAGAGTGTTTACAAACTTCTATTAACTTTTGATTTTTAGAAGTTAGAATTAATCCTTGATAAATTGCAGCATTCTAAATAATAAAATAAATGTTAACTTAAACTAAATAAAAGACATATAGATCAGAAAAACAAACACAAAATGATATATACAAAGTGTCCCATTTAAAAATAAAAAATTGGTAGCAGGCATTTGAAAGTTGAAGCAGATACGATAACACTATGTTACTCAAATAATGACAAGTATGTTCTATTTGAATAATGAAAATTTCATTTCAATCTATTCAAAAAAAGTTGTAAGGGTGAGAGGCTCGATTATGTGGTATGAGTATATTTGATCCAAAATAAATAAATAAAAAATACCGACTTTCCCATTATGTTCCTTTATATGTCACATCATTGAAGGAATCAAAAGAAAACGTCGAAAACCAAACAACCATGCTCATAGTACTACTTGTAACTATTCTGTTACTTGTGGGTTTCCCATGCATGTTACAATTACTTAAAGGTTTTAACACCTTATTTTCTCTAGTCTTCATGATTGCTTCTGATACTGCTTACCAAAAAATAAATAGTAGATTTCCTTAAGATGATTTTTTCTTTGTACATATAGGAGTTTCTGTTCATGTCTCAAACGCTGCACCAAAATCAGAGACAAGGCCTGGCAAACATGGTTATGATAGAGGTGGTGACTTACGTATGCATGGTTCAAATAGAGGTCCTCCAGGACCAGATGGCCCGGGAGGGATGTATCCACAGAGGTTTGTAGGTTTTATTATTAGATTTAATGTTTAATACATATTTTCACTTATGTTTCTTCTTCAAAATCGCACAAATTATGGAAGAGGAAATTATAAAGAAAATTTCTAAAACATTATTTTTATTAAATATAATTTAGAATTGTCCGATAATAAATTTAAGAATAATTTTTTTAAACTTAGCCAAACTTTTTTATCCAAAATAAACTACATTTCAAAACAAACATCCAAAATTTCATATCTTAAAAAGATATAAATTATAAGTGTGATTTTTATGGCACATTTAATATGACAAACTTAAACAAATTTCCAACTTTCTTTGTTTGTTCCTTGTATGTCACATTATTCAAGGAATCAAAAAGATGGTCGAAAACCAAACAATCATGTTCATAGTACCACTTGTGATGGTTTTGTTACATGTGGGTTTCCCATGCATGTTACATTTGCTTGAAAATTTTAATAATAAATAAGAAATTGTAAACAGGCATAGTTTTTTACTATGCACAACTTCGACTTTGCTGCCCCTGCTTGGAGGTGGACAACTTTTAAACAGTTCCTTATTTGTGCAACAATCGTGACATTGTTTGATGGTAAAATTGGTAGTAGTTGTTTTAGCGATACAATAACCACCTTAGAATTACGACCATATATATTTATTTATTTATTTATTTATTAATACACATAACAGGCAAAGCCCAAATAGTGATACACACAATGGTTATAACTAGGTTATTCTAATAAAAATACAAACATTCATGTATAGTAAGGGTCAGTGATAATTCACTTGGGATAGCCATGTGACAACTAGAATAAAATAACTGGACCCTTTAATACATTATTTAAAAAAAAAAAAAAAAGAGAAAATAGTGATTTTAGCACTGTCGTTAAACTACCTCAGTTAACAAAAATCCCGCGCATGTTTATAAGTCAATAAAGAATTTACTCTGACTCACACTATACAGCTAAAGTCAAGATACAATAAAAAGTACAAAACAAAAATAAAAAGTCAAGGTATATAAAACAGCCCTATACAAATATTCGAAATTATTAATTCATGACACAAGAAACTATACTGACACTCACTCAAAAGCTAAAACATTTGTCTATCTGTACAATTTATTACAACTACCAAAATCTTAGCTTAGAGTTCAAAATATTCATGACTAGAGAACAATCGCCGTTAAATATCAATTGTAAGAGATTTAGTTTTATTTTTAAATGATAAAACAGAGCACTCAGTATTAAAATCAAGAGGAAGGAAACAATTAAAACAGTTCATAATTCTATTGGCGCAACTATTCATTCCAACATCGGTACGTCCATGGTTTAATGTAAATATTTGAACTTGCCTAGTTGGACGAGAAGGTACGCGAAAGTTCAGAGAACTCAGCAGGTCAGTGCAGTCTATAAAATGATTAAGCAGCTTATGTCCAAATGATAATGTTAGCCTTATTCTACGCTGTTCCAAACTATCCATGCCAACCAGAGATAGGCGTTCGCGGTATGTCACAAGGGACTTGTCCACATTCAATCTGAATAGAAGAAAGTTAACAAACTTGGACTGCACCCGTTCAATTCGTTTGATATGGACGCCGTAATAGGGTGACCACACAACGCAACAGTACTCCAAGTGGCTTCTGACTAAAGCAGAGTAAATAGATTTTAAGGTCTCCACGTTGTGAAACTCCCAACACTGTCTCATTACAAACCCGGCCATTCTGAAGGCCTTGGCAACAACATTGTCAATATGCTGAATAAATCTGAGTTCAGTATCGAAAAGAACGCCTAGGTCATCAATACACATGACGCGGGGAAGCGCCGAACCATTAATGCAATAATTATAAATAATATTATTAAGTTTTTTCCTAGAGAAAGAAATCACCTTACATTTAGTGGTGTTGAGCGTCATTTTATTGTCGTGGCACCAGTTAATTAATTGATCAATGTCTCTTTGCAGAGAGGCTGAATCGTCCACATTTGCAACCGCTCTGAAAATTTTCAAGTCATCGGCGAAGAACAGATGATGACAGTCCTTTAAGGTTATGGATAAGTCGTTTATAAAAATCAAGAAAAGAATAGGCCCAAGATGGGAACCTTGAGGAACTCCCGAATGAGCATGGATCACTTTCGAAAGATGATTGTTGAATTTCACGACTTGTGTGCGGCCATGGAGATAACTGCTTATCCAGGAGAGTAACGGATTTTGAATCCCATAATGTTCCAATTTTCTTAGCAATATATAGTGATCAACTCGATCGAATGCCTTTTGAAAATCGAAGTAGATCGCGTCAACCTGCGTGGCTGAGTCAAGTGCATTACTCAAGAAATTTGAGTATACCGATAGATTTGTTTGGCACGATCTGCCCCGAAAAAATCCATGTTGATTAGGCGATATAGTCCTTTGAAAGGCAGAGAAAATCACCTCTGTCACCAAAGACTCCAACACTTTTGCCATACCACATAATCCAGAAATTGGCCGATAGTTTGATATGTCACATCTGTCACCACCCTTAAAAAGGGCCGTAACAGTTGCCGATTTCCAAAGTTTAGGAAAAACTCCAGTATTTAGTGATTTTCTGTATATGTAACTCAAAGGCAAAGACAGTGTAGGGCAACAATTTTTCAGAAAGATTGGGGGAATATTGTCAGATCCCGCCCCCTTACCAACATCCAATTCAATCAGCTTCCCAAAAACCATGTCACTGTCAACAGCGATGCTACTAAGATTGACACTTGACTGCGGCAGGGTTTCTATGTTATAATGATTATTATTCTTATCACCTATTTTATACACAGATTGGAAGAAATCAGCGAACATATCAGCCAATTTTTTGGGATTTTCGGAAGTTGCACCCTGATAACTCATCTGTTTGGGGTAACCTGAGACACATTTCTTGGACCTAAGATATGCCCAAAATGACTTGATGTTTTTTAATATATTAGTTTGTGATTTAGCCAGGAATGCCTGATAATCGGAGTTTATCATTGCCTTTGACCTGCGTCTAAGATTTATATATTCATCCTCGAGAATTGGGGATTTACTTTTTTTTAGTTTATTGAAAATATTATTTTTCTGTTTTATAAGTTTGACTGTATCGTGAGAGAAATAACAAGGAAAATTTAAAGTCTTATTGATTTTTTTTGGTACGAAAACATCAATTACTGAATAAACAATTGAGTAAAACATCTCAACAGTAGAATCAATATTGCTAGCCAAAGACTCTAACACACTCCAATCCACAATCTCAAAACAATCGTTCATCTGATCATAATTCGCCCGGAAAAAGTCAAATGTGTATGAGGGACTGTCACATGGCATAACATTTAGAGATTCAATACAAAAACTCACTATTAATGGCGGATGATGATCGTCAACAACAGATAAAGGCATATCATTCTCTGTCACAATAATACTCCCGAAATTACAAAAAGCCAAATCAAGAATGACACCATTCAAGTTACGTACATGATTTGTCTGTATAAGGTCATAAAAACATACACAGTCAAACAAAACTTTCTCACAGTCATTATTTGAAATAAATACAATATTATCATCGTTATTATTAAGCAAGCCAAGACATGAAAGAGACTCGTCGTTGATAACACATTCATTAGTGTCAATGGACCTGTATGATTCAACAAAGGTTGGTAGGTTATAGTCCCCTAAGACAATCAGTTTTGCATTAGGCAAATGGTCCATTATGTGGCTCACTGAACTCACGTGATTCTCATAAGTCGACACATGAGACGCCGGGGGAATATACACCGCACATAAAGCGTACTGTATCCCACTTATCAATACACCAACCCATAACTCCTCAACATTATTTTCGGGAATATTGTACTGCGTCGATTCATAACAAGTCTTCACAGCTATAAGCACTCCGCCTCCCTAGTTTTACCGGTCGCATGGGCGCATCTGTCTTTTCTATGCACAACATAATTATTCGGGAAAATTTCTCCATTAGAAATACCATCGTTGAGCCAAGTCTCAGTGATGACGATAATGTCATAGTTGCCATTAGTGACCTCATTGTAGAACTGAACAGTCTTAGTGCGTAAGCCACGAGAATTTTGATAATATATATTTACGAAGTTATCAGAGGAATTTGACTGTTGCAAAAATTCTGATGTCTGCCATGAAGATCTTCGTTTGTTCTCTCAGCTCTCCAAACTCTACCCACACTTGTGGCTTCAATAGGTTCAGGTCGATACACGAACTTATGATAAAGAAGATCAATTAACTCAACCTTGCCACTGTAGCTCATCAGGTATTCTTGAGTAGTCAGGGTAAGTGGAAGGAAATCAATATGTCTCTGTTTGAGTTGACCCTCTAATAAAACATTTTGGTCGTGAATGAAACCATTTAAGATTGGCCTATTTTTGCAGCGAGGAGAGCCTACTACAACAAGATTGGTGTTGCAGCAAGAATCCATAAGACGAATAACCTGTTCTGTCTTAATTGATGTCCCCTTTACGGCGTTTTCAGGTCCACAGAATAGTATGATGCAATCATTCTCTGTCAACCTTCCACTATACGTTACGCATTCTGACACCAATTCTTCAAATAGAGCTCTAGAGCGCCATTGACAATTTAAGTCATAATTTCCGTTGGTATACTTTTTAAACAACGTTGTACAACCTCTCGCAATTTCGCTAACTATGACCAAAAGTTGCCGCTTTTTTTGAATAGGACCCTTCCTGTCGCTGGTTTCACTGTGGCACTCTGTAGTTTGTGTAGAAGCTTCTTGATTTAGCCGCTTGATGTCTTTTGCATAACATTCATTTTCCATTTCTAATGCTCCAATGGAAATTTTCATGCTCGCGATGAGCTGAGTTAGTTCTGCTACTTCCTTGTTAAATTTAGTTTCAGACAATTTACAGTTATCAATTTCAGTTATTAGTTCCTTCTTCTCAGTTTCTAGCTTCTTGATATCCATTCTAAGTCCGTCTACTTGCTTATATTGCTTCTCAAGTTCTGAGGTGAGCTTTTCTTCTGCCAGTGAAACATCATCTGCAAAGGCAGCACTGCTACGCTTCAATCGACGGATGTGGTTGTCTTTTTCAATTATTTCATTTTTAAGGGTTTTGATTTCTGTTACGTATCGTTGATTTTCGTTCTCACGTTCTAGGGCCTTCTCTTGACAATCATCAGAGCAGTAGATCCTAAATCCCCCAAGTTGAACTGTCTTGGATGAACGTTCCAAACAGCTGGGGTGAAAAACGCCAAAGCATACGATACAGAAATAGTTTGAGAAATCTTTGTTCCTACAGCATTTAAAACTTCGAAGCATGGTGGGTGGATAGTAAGGGTTTTCACTCTTTCCCGGTAGTTTGATTCAGTCAAAAACAAATCGCTGATTTAGTAAAACACAGAACATGAACAAAATGTACTAAATGTTGTACAATACAGATCACTGTGACAACCTTGAAACACCTCCAGCAGCCATCAATGAAAGGAGAAAAAAAAAAATTTAAAAACTAAATCACTCTGCTTAATCCTGATTTATGGAGATTCCCACAAAAAAAAAAAAAAAAAAAAGTTAATAAGTTAAAATATGCAGAATAAATTTGGAATTCTCAAGGGAATCCTTATCAGCAGTTTTGTTTTTTTTTTATCTTGAATGTTCTGATAAGAATAAGAATATTTATTTAAATGTTAAATTATGCAGGATTATTTATGCACTTTTTATGGATTATACAATCTATAAAGTTTTCCTTTCACTACCACAGAAAACTGCACTTTTCCAGCAACACATAGACACCAAAAAACAACATTAAAACTTAGTCCACACCATAGAAAATAAATAAAATTGACAGAGCTAAATATATTGACTTGAATCTTATAAAATCTTATAAAATTATAAAAATATATAAAATATATATATATATATTTTACTTAAAAACTCTTTATGGTTTCAAAAAAATGATATTTAAGACTTAATTTATGTGAAAAAAAATTCTTGTTTATACTACCCAAACTACTTTAAAAAAAAGTTTTTGTCAATTTTTCTTAATATGGTCAATCTTCACAAATTGCTGCTTTTGGAACTATAACTCTGTCAGCCGGTCGCACAAAACTTAATTGTGTTTAGAATATTTAACCGAGCTATCAGATTTGACAAGCTGCTTATAAAAATATAGGAACATTCTAAACCTTAATTGAGCTTTCTGCAACCAGCCGGAACTCTTTAAATAAGAATATTAGTGATGTCAGCTTTAAGAAAATAGCACTGTTATTTGTCGACAGTAAAATTTTATTTTAGTGGAATTAAATTTTTTTAATACTTACTTAACATGTTATTTTTCAGATATAATGGACCACCTGGACCAAATCAAGGCAACTGGGGTAACCAAGGCGGACCTAGGGGTAACCTAGATATGCCCAATTTGCAAGCTTTAGGTAAGTTATTTTAGTTTCAAGTTGTCAGTTGTGATGCTATAAAATATTATTTCTTATTTTTGCTTATAAAAGATCATAATCAAAGCTTGAAATTCTGTACCTGTATAACAAGATGCATGGCTTTTTTATGTTAACTAAAAAAAATTACGAGTTAAAAAAATATATATATTTCCTAGCTCTTCTGACTGTAGGCTGGACTACATTGTTGTTATTGTTGATATACCTTACAGAAATAACAGTGTTTTCTTTTTTAAATTTATTCTAATGTCAAGATACTTTTCTTGACAATATGTATTTAATATATGTTATGAAATGCAGTGTAAAAATGTATTAATAATATTGAACGAATATAGGAGAATATCTAAGGGTTGTGGTAATTTATTGAATACAGAATATAAATAGTCTGTTCAAAAATTGATTGGGCTTTGTTTCATGCCTATTTTGAAAAATTATTGTTTTCTATGAAATCAGAAGTTGAGGTGAAACAATAGATATTGAAAATATATGGAAAGAGCAGGTCGTTTTGCTTAAATTTTGACATACTTTTTCTTACAGCATTTCAAAAACAGTAAAATTCAAGTGTTAAAATAGCAATTTTTCAAATACTACCAAGTTTGATGATTAAAAATAAATTTATAGTCAAGTTTTTTTAGGATAAAATCTTAATGTATGTCAAATAAAAAGCTTACATCGACGAAACTATTTTTGATTATTACGGGGTTTCCAAGCTATTTCAATGATTACATTGGTTACATTTTTATCACAACCCTACATGACATACAGTTTTTAACTTTCATTACTTTATGAAAATATTATTTTATTTATACAGTACAAGATTTTCTTCCCGCTCTGCTTACAAATTTTTATTTGCTATTATATAGATAAGAAATAACATTCACAAATATTTATTAACTACCAGTACCCTTTTCTTTATTTTAATCATTTCAGTATTCAGTAAAACACCTTTACAATCCTCTTTGTTTAAGTTATATTTATTTGGATTAGTCAAATATCATAACTTAATAATACTGAAAATAGGTTTTGGGTGTACCTATAAACTCCGCACCCGGTTTCTTTTTCCGTTTTTGAATCGCTTGTAAAAAAGACATTGATCCTTCAGCACCACTTGTGTGATAAGAACATTCTGTCAAAGACAAACTTAATGAGTTGTACTGTATTACGTTTTTTTACTATTTTGTTTTAGTTACATATCTATCTTTTTATCATAATATAAATTAGATACAGTTAATCTTATACAATGCACACAAATCTAATTTTTTTCGTTTATAAAATTAATTGTAGTAATTGTGTTCTGACTCGTCTTGTAATATTTGAAAAATAGTAGTATTAGTTGAAAAAACAGATCATAATATTAAAAATTATATTTTTAGTACATCTTCTGTCTCCCGATTCCTTTATTCCTACCACTCCCAACACAAGCAAAAATCCAGGTAAATAACTCAAATATTCACCAGTCTAAAAGAAACCTAAACTTAATATTTATTAGTGTTTGAATAGATATGTGCTATTTATAAAAAAATGAAATGAAAAGAACTTAAAAATGACAAAGGCATACTGTTGAATAAATCAGGTAATCTGTAGTTATGACCCTTTTACTCAAGATTACAACAGATTCTATAATGTAGTCCATACATATTTCTTTTAGACTAGTGGTGTTTATGGTGATATAGATATCTCTCTTGTTATTCGTTGAAATAAGAAAACTTTAAAAATAAACTTTTGGAAATTTCGTGATAAACTAATGAAACAAAAAACGCCTTGTATCTTATAATATATGAATTGTATGCAAAATTCTAGACCAACTTGATATAACATGTTCTATGCGTATCCTCAATTTCTTTCCTATCCTCAATTTTTTTCAAGATATTCTCATTTTGAATTTATTTTGCCCTAGGTCGAAACTTTTAGATTTTACATTCTCTCAAGTTTGAAATTGTCAATTTTCAAACATTAATGTCTCGAAAACAACTGTAGATAGGCATAGGATATAAAGTTGGTCTAGACTGTTGCATATAATTCAAAAATGTAATAAAATTCGGGGTAAATTATTTAAATGAACATTAAATTTTTTCATTCTGTCAGTTTTTTTATATATATAGTTTGTTGTTTTAATTAAATTTTCGAAGAAAATCTATTTTGTTATTTAAAGTTTTTTTCTAATCTCTACAAATAACGGAAATATAAGCAGGTTCAAAGATATCTGGATAACCTGGTATAGGTCTTCTATTATATTTTGCCAAACTGTCAATTATCAATCGTGAATATCTCAAAAACAACTGAAGATAGGCATAAGGTATCTCATCAAGTTGATTAAGAATTTTGTATAGCATTCAAAAATGGGATAAAGCAAGTGTTTTTTTTTTTAATTATTTATCAATAGTCAGTTGGTTTTTAATTCAATTACTTTTATTATATAGTAAACTAATTATTGGAAGTATTAATTATGTAATATCTTAATGTATGCTTTTGCCATTTATATGTTCACTTCATTTTTGGCGTTATCTAATTGATTTTATTAACGTTAAGTTCCAGCTATAAGTGGATTTTGGTTCAAAGATAATGTTTTTATTTAAGGCAGTGTTCCTTTATTTGCAGGTATTAATAGTCAACTTAGGAAATAGGTTTTAATTTGAATTAAAGACTTAGAAATATTGTCTTAAAATAGTCCAATATCTTTTTTTTTTCTTTTTATATTCATTTACCTTCGAATAGTAATTTAAGGAATTAATTCATAAAAATAAGATTACAATTTATTTGCAGGTATTAATAGTCAACTTAGGAAATAGGTTTTAATTAAAATTAAAGACTTAGAAATATTTTCTTAAAATAGTCCAATATCTTTTTATATTCATTTACCGTTGAATAGTAATTTAAGACATTAATTCATAAAAATAAGATTACAAGATTGGGGAATTAGTACATATCAAAAAGTGGTACACTTTCTTTATTGCTGCTTTGTCCACCCAGGATATCATACCATGTTAGACACTTGCATATAAGCAGCAAGGAAATTAAATCAAGAGCCTTAAACAATATTTGGTTTGTAAATGATTAGTTATCATTATTAATGAAACTGGATTTGATTTAGCCTTAAAAAGTAAATTTTTTAATATGTCTATTGTGCTAATTTATTTCCTTCTTTTGGTAAATCCGAATTTGACACCAGACCTTAATACACCTTGTACTGAACATTTATTAATTAATACTCAATACTTCACATTCCACTTTGAATAAATACAAATGCAGCAAAAAAAGGAACATTTGTCCGAAACTCTTTCAATCAAGTGTTCATTTTAAAAACATACTTCTAGACATTTCTCTAACATTTCTTTGTAGGATATAGTACCCGGCCCAACAATGTTCCCAACATTCCGAATATACAAAGTTTAAAAGCAGCCCTAAATTGGTACACTAGTAGCTCAAAAAAAGATTATTAATAGATTGAATACTATTGTTTTACAAAATATGTATGTTGGACATATTAAGACCTAATGTTTTTAATGAAATTAATATAAATCTTTGTTTTACCAATATTGCTTTTTTATTTTCAATGTTTCTCAACAAAATAAACATTAGATATTTACATATTTGTTGTCAAGTTTTAAAATTGTGATCCTGTATAACTTTTAAATGATTTAAGATATTTTGTTTTTTTTACTTTATGGGACAAATATTAAATTCCAGTCGTTCAAAAGTTATGTAAAATCAAAAAATTTCTTGAAAACAAACAATTAATTTTTTTCTAGTACAGAAACAGTTAACAGATTTATTGAACGTATTGAGGAAAAAACATGTTTTTACAGTATATCCCAACTTTCACTTAGATATTTTGCCATTAAAAATTTCTTTTATGGACATTTTTAGTACTGAAACTTCTTAAAGTAAGGGTCTCATAAAACTTAAAAGGGGATATAAGATTTAGCTGATAGTTTTTACAGTATATCCCAACTTTCACTTAGATATTTCGCCATTAAAAATTTCTTTTACGGACATTTTTAGTCCTGAAACTTCTTAAAGTAAGGGTCTCATAAAACTTAAAAGGGGATATAAGATTTAGCTGATAGTTGGTTATTTCTTATATTAAGCATTTAAGATGTTTAGTATTATAAGATTAGATTATTAGTAATAAGCACATTTTCTGCTATTTTAACAGTTGTTTTAATATGTTACATAAGATATTGGGATTTTCTCAATAAAAAAAATTGGAAAAGCAAATTAATAGAAGAATGATGTATCCTTTTTTGTCCTGTCCCTTGTGTGATCCCAGTGAATATCCGAGATAAGTACAGCCAAGCAGTTTTTTATTTACTATTAATTTTAATTATCCCACCAAACCTTATGTTTTTCATTCTTTACCCAGAAATTTTAATTCGCTTAGGTATAACAGGTCAAGGTGGACAAAACAACAATCAAGGTGGATGTAACCCTTTAGGACTAGGTCTTAATTTGGGGGCTCTTCCCATGAATCCGGCCTTGGTGGCAGCCGCTTTAAACCAGGCCAGTTGGGGGCTAATTGGCAATTTGCAGAATCAGCCAGAACCCAATTTTAACCAGGGGTTTAATAACGGACCAAACAATAACAGTGGTAAGTCGATATAATGAGTGGTGAAAAATCAGATTTTTGAAAATTTCAAAGCTCAGTGTGGGCTAGTTTTATTCTATTCTAGTCAAATTTTACAAAGCTTCAGAATTTCTTTTTACAAAAATGAGGCTAGTAACTTTTTATTTTTTGAAGACTTTAGACCCAAGTAAAGTTTGTGCATTTTTTTATATGGAACACTTTATATATTAAGCTTTTATTGTACAGTTTGTAGATTCTTTTTTCACATCAGTGATGGCTCTCTTCTACCAATATTTCTATTTACAGCTTCACTCCACTCCAACATACAATTTCCCAAACCTGTATTCAAGACTGAAATGGACGACAGGTGCTATACACATCGTAAATAAGCAGTAGCCTCTTCTTCAATCCTTAACATTATTGACTATATAAAGAAGAGCTGTTTGCCTGATTGATAATATCAAACATCATATTGGTGTGTAGTCGAATTTGCGGTGATCTGTCTGTTTTACATATACTATCATGGATTTTGTTCTGATGATTTATCCATTATGCCTTCCTAGGAGGGAGACAAGAATATCGACCCGCATGCATCCCATCACCATCCAGTAAGAAAGACCAAGGACCTCCCTCTTTGTTGACTCATTTATTCCTAGATAGTCCTGATAATGGCATCTCTTACATGGAAAGGCTTATTAACGGTTTTCCCTTAATCTGCAAGTCTTTAAATCTCTCATCAATAAACTTCCCTCTCTTCACGGTTCCTTATACTTAGGCTTTCAGCCTTTGGGGTCTGCCATATCCATGCTGGTGTATCTTAGGATACCCCAAAGAATTAGCAGCTATTAGTTCTAAATAGCTGTGAGTTTATTCTTATATTTATTAAAATTATATTATTTCACTTCTGTTGCCTCATTTTGTGGAATAGATATCAAAATAGTAATCTCAAAGTAAAAATCGTATTTTAAATATTGATTGTGTAAGACAGAATGATTGTAATTGCTTGTGTTATTTGTTTCGTTTATTTATTAATTAATTGAACAATTGAATATTTATTTTGGCAATATCTTCGTTTTAAGCTAATTCTATTGAGAATTTTTCTATAATGTTAACATTTTTGATTTCTGTATAAAATATACGGGTCACTAATGGTTTTGCACCATAAATAGGCTGAATAGTTAAGGTAATTGGCTACCCTTCCCTGTTCTATTTCGTTGGTAATTACTCCATATGTTAAAACAGCTAACATATTTTTGAACATAATTTTTTTACTTATCAATCGAGAATCTCATGCGGTTTCTCCCTCAGGAAACAACCAGGGTGGTGGCAACCAAGGGGGCGGGGGCGGACCCGGCTTCCTTAATTGGATGTCCCAAGGGGGCGGTGGCCCAGGGGGCGGACAAGAGGGCGGCCAGTGGCCAGCACGGCCCCCACCGGGTCAAAACCAGGACAAGGGCTTTCTGAAGTACGACTAGGGAAGGGCAGCCGCTGTGCAAGCGGTCGGAGAGGTCGTCAGGAGGACTATGACATTTTTGGTGAGTTTTAAAATGCACTTTTGTTCACTTTGCTTTTGTTGATAATGCCGTCGCTGATAGAATAGTCACATTCGCCAAAGTACTCACAAATGTAAAGCTCTTAGATACTAATTTCATTATTTTCATCAAATTTAAAATGCGTAGTTAATAATATTTTATTAGTTACTATGATTAAGTTCCTTCTCATATCCTCTCTGGACCCTTGCGCGTCGAATTAAAAATTGCTTAGACTGGTCGCCCACCGACGATAACGGTACGATTTGCCGCATGCGCAATTTCGCCGATAGGTCGTCTACACGTGGTAAATCCCTGGGCGATATTTTTGGTATCAACACCTAATGGGCGGAGACTCCATTTAATTGGCATGTATTTTTACAGGCGCGATTTCCCTCCAAACAATTGCGAACTGCAAATCGCGCCGCTATCGTTCTGCGGCGACCAGCCTTAAAATTGGCCCTTTTTCATTTACTTTGGTACTAGTTTAGTTTTGCTTAGTATATTTATTTAAATTCTATTGTCTATATAATTTCTATAGAGTAACACAAATAAGCAGTTCTCCCTTATAACTTTTTTCTTTGCCAAGATATTAAAATGAAATTTTACATTTTTTTACTTACAGTATTGTGATAATTTTTTAAATATGTAAACACGTGTATCTGCTAGTTTATTTTTTTAATGAAATATCCCCTAGCTAAAATTCAATCTCTGTTGAATGGTTTACTTTTTATTATTTAATACAAATATTTTTGACACACTGTCGTTTAAACTAAAAAATTAGATCAAGTACAATTTAAATAAACTAAAGTAGGAAAATCTATAACCACCTCCCGATTTCTATCAATATGCTAGGCACAAAAACTTTACGGAATTCTGTAAGAATTTTGCTCGCTGAGAAGGGATATTATGAGTTGGGGGAATTCTATAATGATACTTTTTAGGAACTCTCTCCATTCTGTGTTGTTTTTAGTTTTTTTATTTATTTTAATTTGACGTTATTGTCTTTTTACAACATGTTTTATATTTATGATGTGTTATTGTATATAGTTTTTAATATAATGTTCATTTACCTATTTTTTTACTGTATTTTGATTTGTTTATTGTTATGATTGTTACATTCATTGTTTTATTTATTGTCGACATTTCCTGTTTATAAGCTAGTCTAGTCTTGGGTTCTCTAATGTAAACTTTTGTCAATTTATGATTATTATTATTATTTTTTTTTTGACTTAGGATATAGTTTTAGAAATTTAGCTTTGTCAACAAATGTTTCTTATATTTTAATGGCAATAAATAATATTTTGATTGATTGATTAAGAGTTCATTTACCTTAACGTTTGTCAAAGTATTATTAATATTTTACTTTATTTTTGACTGACTTATTTAGCATAAAGTTTTAGAAATTTAGCTTTGTCAACAAATGTTTTTTATATTTTAATAACAATAAAGCATATCATGATTGCTTGGTTAAATATTTAGGGAGAATCCCTTGTAAATTTGCAGACAAGTTTTAATGTTGGGTGCACTGAATGCAAATTTTTTTTTAGGTTCACAGAAATATTACTCAAAATATCCAAAACCCCACTTCAGGTCAAAGTTTTCATCTAGCTACACCTTCAACAAGTCGAGATAATCGATATAATTCCCCACGACACCCCCATAGAGGTGAACGACTTTAATCTATAGTTTAGTAGATTTTTTGTGTATTTCTGTTTCTCTAAGAAATTTAAGCAAATCTCCGTGTCCTCACTTAGATGTGTCTTGCCCTTCACTTCTTGTTGTTGAAACCGAATTTCAATTTTAAGATATTTAATATTGTACAGAGGGAAATATATGGTCGAAAAGTGTGAAATAAAAAATCTATATAATAGAAAAGAAAATTTAATTAATAAATATGAAACCTACTTTTTTTTTAAAGATATTAATTTGGTTGGTTGTTAGTTAATTTTTTAAAATCGTTTATCGATTTAATAATTTTCTAAGGTTTAGTGAAAGTTCATTGTTATTCAAATACTCAAATAGTGAAAATATCTACAAAAAATTACCTATATAAATTGAGTTGTTTTTGATTTGCTTAAATTTAAGTTTTTCTATGAACATTTTATGTCTGTATTTTAAAAACTTAGTCATAGTGTAAGTCAGAGTGTTATATAATTTAAATGTAAGAGCAAAAATGGAAATATATGTAAGCAGAATGGAAAAGGCTGGTAAATGTATAAAATGGAAGAAAGGGATCACAGTTGCGTTATAGCATTGATGTGGCGTAAGTTTTAAGTTATGTGGAATAGATTTAGATGTGTATGTTTTTATTGTAATGAACAAGAATATAATAGTCGCAAAAATGAATGATTATGTTTGAGTTTTATTTCAGTTATTGGAAGATTATGTTCTGATAGTTTCTTTATGTCTTATACTAATATTTTAATGAAGACTCGTATTATTAATTAATAACATTAAAAAGGCGTTTTGGTAGATCACGTTCTTAAGTAATCAGATGATTCAAACATTTTTAATTAAAAAAAAAAATGCATATAACAAACGAATTTTGAAAAGCAACACTTCTGACAAATGTGACAGTTTGGTGGCAGAAGCCACAGAGGAGAATCATAATTAATTCATTGTAATTCTCCATTCTTTATATTTTGAAGTGTTCTTTTAACAGTATAAAAATACTTTTGAGATTATAGTTAAAAACAAATGAACGGTTAATTAGGCAATAACTAAACACCACGAGGCGCTATATACACAGGCTGTGACTTATCTGTCATTTATATGTTACTTTTTCAAAAAATATGAATACTGTTTTAGTTTTCAACCGAGGTGTTATAGTCCAATAACTAGAAGGGATTTGATCTGGAAGGTCTTGGGCTCCATCTTTGACAGGTAACTTTTTTTTTTATCAAAACCTGTAGTTTTTTTGTACAGTTTTATATACAAAACAAAGAAAAACCCAAGGTTATGCAACAAGCTCCAAGAATCTATGCTGTGATAGTGGAAGGTGTGACCTAGAGGTCGCGACCATGTCTGTGTAGCGCCTTGACTGAAAATCATAGCAGTTTTTCGGGGCATTTGTTCGTAACCAAACATGAAGCAGGATATAATTTTTATACAGGGCTGACTGATAAAGAAATTTGGACATGTACTGCAAATGCTTTTTTCTTGTTGGGTGTATGTTTTTTGAATGTTTTCGTAGTGGTTAGAAAAGCTTTCGTCTCTTAAAATTCAGAATCCCATTAATATGGCAAGTATGTTATTGGTGATCCTTATTAAGGTAAATGTGTTTTTCTGAATTAACCATAATAGAGTTACAAGATGATACATTACCTGTCAAAATTTGGAACAATTAAATGTAATATTACTTAAAAAACCTGACGAATCTTTAAATGCTTTTGAGAATAATTTCGATTAAGTATTAAAAAAGGAACAACACATTTTTGTGAATCTGTTGATAATCTGCCTACCATTAATAGACTAGTACATTAAGAGTACAACTCTCATACATAAACTGTTTTACTATTCTCTAAAAAGAACATAATCTTCAAAGTAAAAATATACTATAGCGTTTTTTTATAAAAGGTCCAATTTTTTTCTACTTATTGCTTGAACATTTTTAATTAGGAAAGCAAGAATAAGTGTTTTTGTGATTGATTTGATCTGTGGCATATGGAGATACAAGCCTTTCAAATGTAAGAGGATACGTTTGTTTTTTTATTAGTTTTATTGTGTAAGAAAATTATTCCTTCAGATAGAAAATTATGCATTTTCTAGTAAAATAATTATTAAAAAAACTAAATATGATATATAAAAAACATTTTTATGTGGTAAAATGAAAGTAAATCCCATATGAGGGCTCAAAAACGAATATTTCAATAAGAACCACTGAAATCCGGCAACATAGTGCAAGTGACGTCAGAAACTAATGTTTTAGCACCGCAGGAAATGGCGAACATTTTCCTGAAAATTGAGATTGTGGCGAAACCATTAACAAAAAAAACCTAATTTGAATTTACTAGTTAAACCTGGAAATTTCGTATGTGTTTAATGTTAAAAGTAAAAAACAAGGCTTAATAAAATAAACGTAAAAACTGTTTTTATAAAACGAGCTTTTATAAAATTTTTATTTTACAAAATTTTATTTTGACCTTTTTAGCATTGAAATTTGTTTAATTATCTGTCTAATATTAAACTTTATTCAAAATCCAACCAGACCAAACACGACTGGGCTATCTTGTTTAGTTGAATTGCTAATGGTCACCTTCTGGCTTCATCATCCGACCCTGAAAAACACTTAAATCTAGAGTACTTGTTAAGACAAGTTCCGATGGCTACATTCCGGCTCCTTCATCAGACCAGCTCCATGATACCATATTATAATTTTAGCTCAATTAGAACCAACAAGTGCTTGAAAAAGGTTTACAAATTTTGAACTAGAAAGACAAAGAAAGCAAGTTTAAATAAAAAGGGAGGTAAACATTCTGTACATAACTGGGTGATAATTGGAGCATTTGAAACAAAATATAACCTATAATAAAGAAAAGCATCCAACAAAACCCTGAAAAACATGCAAAGAACAATAACGTTTGGCATAATTTGCATTGTGTTTCCGCCCTTTACCCACCAACCACTTCTAATATCAATTACTGTGTATGTTCGAAACTATGTAACCTCGAAATCACAAAAATATGCATAATAGAGATATCATTTTTTGGTAAATTGGACAATACAAGTAATAAAACCTTTTTGTTCAACTAAGGCTTACATCCATAGGCGCCTGCAGAATCATTTCCAGGGGGGACAAGAATGTTCAAATACGTGAGCGTGTTGTGCCTTTAGTATACAAGTTCAGCAAGTAGAGCACATTTCCAAACAAAGGGGGGAGGGGGAATAAGTACTCTCTTGCCCCACTCCACTGGGCGCCTATTATTACAGTTCTATTATAACGCGTTAATACTATAAAGGTTTAATATTGTTTTTACATGTAGAGTGGGGGAAGAAATTTTGAATTGCATATAATAAATAGCATATAACTCCAGGATATTATTAATATAGTTTTTTATTTAGGTCAGCAAATATTTCCCCAAATGAATAACTGAAGTAACGACCGAGAAAAGACTGAAGAAAACGAAAATAGTATAAGTTTTTTATTTAATTATAATAGAAAAATATAAACTACAAATAAACTGTTAAAATATATAATAGAATTTTTTCATTAACATAATTATATTTTAAACATATATATTTTCCTACAAAAACTAGATATTTTAAGTAATTTTTGCAAGGCACATGTTTATGAACCAATTTTTTGATACTTGATCACATTGTAAAATGGGAATTATTAACATTTAACATGTGATTCGACAACAGCGTTAACGAACCACACTTTAGTTATTGCATTAAGATAAAATAATCTAATTATTGTATCATAATTATTCAAAAAATACATGTTAACCTGATTCTATTTTCTTTTCTTGGAGGTGTTCTAATTTCAGATTTTCTCGACTCCACTTTTTGGCGGTAGGTGACACTGTTTCTACAAAAATATCGTCATCACCTTCATCTTCTATAGAGTCTAGAACTTCAGTCTTCACAAATTCTGGTTCGAAAAGCGTCTCGTCATATTCCTGAAAATGATATTTTTGGACTAACAACGAAAAAATGAAGACATACTTCAATAAAGAGCTTAAATTATGTAATGTTTGTGCGTAAACTACCGTATAAATTACCGTAATCTATTAATTTTTTGCTGCCGTAATTTATTAAGTAAACTACCAATTAATTAAGTTTGTTGAAAAACATCTATGTTCACTGTAGATTACTGTTTTCATCCAAAGTGCCGTTAACAAGCACGAATATGGTAATTTTCGACTTCCCTTAAATACCTGTTGTCCACCAATTAATCACGCCTTAAAAAAAGAAAAACGTGATATGCATGAATTCTACACCCATAAACGCCCTTATGGCAGAAGCTTCAGAAATGAATCCGGAATTCAAAAGATGGTTAGGAGACAAATTCTTTTTCAACCTAGTATTAATTAACATGGCCCATTTGTTCCATACTGAAGTCAACAAGAGGAAAATATGCCTTGTTCAACGCAACAACTACTTACATACCTAAAATCAAATTGTAAAAAAATACATTACATATAAATAATTTTCTAGAAAATACAAAAAAAACTTGAATTAATAAGAAAAGGATGGAAGAATAGGACTGGAATAAATCGCCCGTCGAGGATGAAACACAGAACCTTTGCAATGTTATTCCCGTACTCTAACTACCACTAAGCTATCAGACCTCACACCAAAAACAATGAATTTTGCTTATATTCCACAGTGACGGATTGATTTGAAATGTAGTTGCGTTTATCGTAAGACCCCCATTCCATTTAGAAGAGTTTTAAATGGCTCTAAGCCGCCATTACTTTACTTTTTTACAAGAAAAATGTTTCGAGTTGTTCTTCGGTTTATTTATCAATATGTCAAACTGGCATTTTTTCGAGAAATTTTCAAAGTATATGTAAAAATAGGTAAAAGTTAAACAAGTTAAATAAACTACATTTCTATTCGTTCTCATGCTATTACTAATATTAAAGATCCAATCGGCAAATCCTGGTTATTATTATATATTTTCCATGTCTGTATTGGAGCATTTTCATCAATAACAGTAACTACGTCATCGATTGCTATGGTTTTCTGATCTTTGTTCCATTTGTTTCGTTTATTAAGACTTTGTAGATATTTTTTTATCCAACGTTCTCAAAAAGAATCTAAGAACATTTGGGTCTTCTATTTTTTCTATAGCACTCAGCACTAGTGAATACTGGTATTTGGTATTCTTCTCCATTCGATAATCCCAACAAAAAAATGATTGGCTTTAAACTTTCAAAATCATCTGGATTGGAGGAAACTTTCATTATTAGAGGTCTTGAATTATCTAAGAATTCTGATCAAAATACAAGAGTTCTAACCACACTACACCACAACTTGTTACGTTCTGGACGCGCGATTTCGATAACCAAGTTAGCATCATCAGCAGATGATATAAACTGTTTATATCATGTGCTTATGATGCTAACTTGGAAACAACAGAAGGTAACAACTTGTGGTGTGCCAACTCAATTGTGTGTGTCTTACTCAATGCATACACAATAGGCTAGTACCTAATGGAGGCAAGTAATAAAACATAAATTATAAATACTTCTTAAGTGAGTTTTAAACATGTTAGTGTTTGCTGTTTTGCCATATTGTTAACAGTATTATAAGAATATTAATAAAATGGCGACATTCACTCCAACGAAAAGATGTTCTAATAATTCTCCAATATCGGTGAGTGAAAAAGTTATTTTAAATGTACACGAGTACCTTAGTTTTTACCGTACAAGAAATTGTGGAATGATGTTCCCGAATGACTGAAATGGTCATCCATCATTTTCAAAGTATTGCAAGTTAGCAAGTCAAGTGGAACCTCCCAAGAAGATCAGAAAAAGTCCTTGATGAAGACACCAAATGTGCAATTCGAAGAAAAGTTCACTCTGTATTTTATAAAAGAAATACCTACTCTAGAAATTTTGATGGAGCTTGGCCAAGATGACAGTATTCCTTTAATAGTAGAAAACTCTTACGGACAACTTTAAAAAATATAGAATAGCATAACCGAAAAGCACTTTTACTGGAAAGCAATGAAATTTTTTGCTGGCGACGAAAATACTTCAGAAGTATAAAGCAGTACCGCAGGGCGCAAAAGAAAATGTATTAAAGTGCCATTGATAAATGGGAAGAGACCAATAATAATTGCACACATTGGAAGAGAAGAAGGATTTTTAAAAGAAGGTTTGCTAACTTTTCAGTCGTGCCAGATGGGAGATTACCATGAGGATATGTATTTTGGTGAAATGATGGATAATGCAAACTGTCATTCGCGGCGCATAAAGAACACACCAACTTCATCTTGGAGAAAACAAGAAATTATCAACTGGCTGACTACCAAAGGTATTCAGTCTGCACCAAATTTGATAAAAAAAGAACTACTAGACATAGCAAATTTACACAAAAATCGTTTTATTAAATATGCCAGAATATGGAAGATACAGCAGAAAAATATAATGTAACTGTGATGCGCTTACCACCATATGATTGCGAACCAAAGCTATAGAACTTATATGGGCGTAAGTGAAAGGATTTGTAGGAAGAAAAAAGCAGTCCAGGATGTGATTAAACAGAAGAAAATATAGGATCTTGACAACCTGATCGATCAGATGGTCGACCCCTTTAATTATAATGTCAAGAGGTGATGACAGTTCCGCAGATCACGAAGAATATAACCTATTATAATTTAATTGTTTAATAATATATAACAATAATTATTTTATCTATATATATTATGTACATATTATATATTATTTATATTTAGTTAAAATAAAACTTCGTTAAATTTAAATTATTTCTATAAGTATCCAACCGCACGCTTCTGACGTACCATTTTCGGTGTTTATGAACAGATAACAATAGGCAAAACGCATAAATTGAACCAAAACCAGGTGATACTACCTGCACTTCATGAAAAGAAAAAATTTTGCAATGAGATCAATGCCAAACTATAGAAGTAGCATGAATTATTGGTGGGTCACCCTGTATTCCTTTTGCGTACCTAATAAGATTTTATTACTCTATACATTCTTTAAGTTGTTATTTGTTTTAACTTCTATGATTTTTGCAAATGTTTTGTGATGCAATGTTCTTAATAAAATGAAGTTTTTCAATTTTTGTCTATACATGTGGAAGAAGCGACATTTTCTGTGTGTAATGACGCGATAGTCACCGGCTGAAATTGTTTCTAGACTGAATTATAGCTCTGGAAAATTTTACCTCATTGCAGATAACTTTACACAGTTTCTAAATAAAAAAGATATGAGAAAGGGATTGAAAGTTTATTTTTTTCCGAATCGCCAGAATAATAATGCATACATCACATAATTTGATTTCCGCCGAATCGATTAAAATAGAAATATTTTATTGAATGAAACATGTTAGAATCGTAGTAAAGTAACCCCGCTTTACGGTATGGCTTTTAAATAAGGAAATAAAGGGGTATATATACCTACCACTTTCACAATGCTATCGGGACAATATTCTGAATGTTTTGTAAGAGCTGCTTGCGTATAAAACCACTTATTGCATATTGGACACCTAGGTTTGCTTCCGACGTTGTGAGTAGACAAATGATGTATTTTCAAATTGTATTTCGTTGATAGTACTTTGCCACATACTGAACATCTAAAATTTAAACTTATGGTTAAATTCCCTTAATAGTCTTAGATATAATGTACACATAAATACTATAAGACTCATATCTAGATCTAGTTAAAATTTTATAGAAAAATAATTTTCTTGGTCCATTATTAAAAGAACATCATAACTTCTTGAAACTCTTTAGCCATTATATGGTAGTATTTCTTTTCTAAATAAATCAATTAAAAATAGGTAAGTGTTAGATTATTTGGTATGACAAGAAAGTAGGTTTAAAAATTATGCCATAAAAAGTTGGTCAATATTTTAGAAAAGTCCGGTTTGATATATTATTATAGACCAGTTCTCAGATATTTAATAATTGATTGATTTATAGATTGCGTAAACTGAAAGAGTTACAAAATTCATGGACGAATTAAAAGACTATAGTAAAAAAGCTAGAAAAGTACAATTTCTCACTTTTTGTACTACACTCAAATTCGCCAAAACTGAATATTTGCTTTATTTATTAACACAGTAAATGAAAAAATCGCTTAAAATTTTTCATTTTTTATATATTGCTAATACAATTGTTTCCGGTGCCTCGAACGAGAAAAATGTATAAACCGTTACTGAAAGTCCCTTTTATAGCCAAAAATTCGACCATACTGAACTATCTGTGTTTAATAGGACCCTGAATTCATGAAGCGGAGATCCAAATCCCTATTTTCATATGCATCTATCGCGTATAAATCGTAGTTTACATAAAGATGCGAAGACCCCTAAACAATTGATAAAGGTACATAAAAAGTAGTGATAAAGTAGCTAAAATATATAATTCACAAGTAGAAATAAGCTAATGTTTAGAAAATTTCCACTACATTACAAATATTGACAGATGTTTCGACAACACTGTCTTTGTCGGAACATTATTTCAAACTAATGTTCAAATAGAAAATTTTTTCGTCCGTTCTTTGATACGTGTTTCACCAAAATGTTTCCAGATCATCCTTAAATATTATTTTAATCATATCTTAACGTAATTTCGGACCAGAGCTGTCAGACTTAAAAATATTTAAGTCATTTATCGACTCCATCGACTTTATTTTAATTCATTTTTTCAATGACTTAAGTCTCTTAACAACCGAGTTGAGTCAAAATAAAATTCTTCTCATTTCAGGTGCCTACTCTGTTTGGCGCAGACGGCATCGGCATTGTGACGGGCGACAATGCGTTTGTTTTGTGTTTCCCATTATGATTTATGGCGCGTATGAACTTGTCACTTGTCGCTTTGTCAGTTATTTATTACATCTCTCTGCCAAAGTAAAGAAATATTAGATTATGCATTTTGCTATATCTATTAATAGTATTAATACTGCCAAATACTCCCCAGACCAGCCATGTCAAACTCAAAGTCACTGGTGGACCAAAAGCATGAAGACCATCGACTAGGTGGGCCGCAAAACCTTATCTTAAAGAAGACAAATTACTGAAAATCTTGAGAAAAAGTACTATTATAGGACAAGTCTGTTTAATAAATTCCCAATAGAAAGGACATTACAAAAAACTACAAACATTAATTTCTTTTGCCAGTTATTTGACATATTTTGCCTTTAATTAAGTTGTCTATTTGTGGCACGAATTTATCGGCGGAAATAACTTTTAAAACTGCGTCCAAGTGTGCGTCCGTCAATCGCGATCTTGCGGGAGATTTGTTTCCTTTCAGCACAGAAAATAGTTGTTCACACTTATAGGTACTTCCAAACATTGACAGGATTTTACAGGCAAATTTTCTCATTTCTTGTTATTGAACAGGCAAGTACTTATAAAATTCAAATGTACCAACACTATCAAATTTTTGTTTTAAATGGGTCTGACACTGAATCTCAATTATTTCCATTTACAAGTGAAGGGAACTTTATCAATATCGATAGTGAAAAGACCAGTAAATAAAGAAAAATTGTTTTCTTGGGTCTTAAAATCCTGAAAACGCTTCTCAAATTCTGCCAGAAGGCTTCTCATTTTCTCTGAATATATTTTGTATGATATTGGGACACTTGTGCTTTTGCTGATATGCCTTACAAGTCAGAAAATGTGACAGATTATCCTCTGCTAACTGTTTTTCTCACAACATCATCTAACACTAAAGCTTTCGCATGATCATGCATATCTGTAATAACTTGAAGTGGTCCTTGCAATTTCGTATTTAAGTCCGATAAGTGTTTTGTGATATCTACCATAAATGAAAGATCTTGTAAAAAAGGTACATCACATAATAAGCTGACATCTTCTTTTGTTTTCATGAAAACGCGTATTTCTTCTTTGAGTTTCCAAAACCGGTCGAGTACCATAGAACACGAAAGCCATCGCACCTTTTCACCGCTTTCTAAATCACGTAAAAATGCAGAAAACTGTCGCTGATTAAGGCCTCGTGACCTTATGAAGTTTATAATTTTTTTCACTGACTTTGAAACACTTTCTAACTTGATCACTTTTGAGCATAAAACTTCTTGGTGGATTATAAAATGAATATGATGAAAATCTGGTTTGTCACTGTCCGTTTCTCTGATCTTTGTCTGTAATATTTTAACGAAGCCATTTTTTAGTCCAGTCATTAAAGGAGCTCCGTCTGTTGCAACGGAACACAGTTTTGACAAACCTAAACTGTACTTTTGCAGAAGTCCATAAACAGCATTGAAAATATCCTTCCCAGTTGTTGTATCATGCAATGGTACTAATTCTAGTAATTCTTCATACACATTGATATCTGTATCAACCGCACGAAGAAAAACAGCGAGTTGCGCCACACCACACACATCCGTACTTTCGTCACAGGCAATAGAAAATGCAATGAAAGAGTCTGATTTCGTTTTTATCTGATCACTTATATTTTCAGCCAACTCAGTAACTTTTTCAGCGACAGTATTCCGGGACAAGGATATATTTCCTTAAAAGGCACTCTTTTACAAATTCACCTTTAACAAATGGTTTTGAGTGTTTCGCGATCAACTCCGACAGTACGTAGCTCGCTTGAAGGCCAGATTCATTTTCTTGCTTTGGACGTGTAAACATAAGCTGCTAATCTTTCAACCGTGATTTTAACTTATTTAACTTTTCGTTTTTGACCATGCCTGTATACTTGTCAAACATAGTTTTATGAATATCATAGTGACGTTTTATATTATATAATTTTGGGACACCGACTGTACTATTACAAATCAAACAAATAATTTTTTCTTTCACTTCACAGCAAAAAAACTCTAATTCCCACTTTTCTTGAAAGATACGATGCTCATCTACAAGTTCCCTCTTACTTCCACTTGGTTTTGAAAGAGACATGTTAAAAACTGTATCCGAAATAAATTATAATAAGTACTGTTAAGTGTTGTAAGAATAAGTGCGCAACTCAACTTGAAACTCTATCGCAACTGACTCATAACTGACTAGACACTGAACGACTGAACTCAATCAAACACGGCTTGTATACGGATTGTGATTTCTCGAGTTCTTTCCAGAATGTTCAGATAGCGTCATCTGTGTTTTTGCGCGATAGAATTTCATGGAACAGGCCAGATAACGTTTGGCTTTAGGTTGAGTATGTGTAGTTGATCCTCCTAAACATAGATGGCACTATGTACAGTTATACATTTTATTATACCAATCGTTGTTGCAGCGGCGCGCGCTTTCAAAAACGGTTTTCAACTTGTTCGCGGGCTGCATTATCTGGCTGTTTTCAAAACTGATTTGGGCCGCAGCAAAATGCTCACTGGGCGGCATGCGGCCCGCATGTTTGACATGGCTGCCCCAGACTAAGGTTTTTCCAACGGTACTTTGCCCAGACCATCATCAAAATTAAAAAAGAAATTCGGTAATTTCGACTTGATTTGACTCCAACTCTACAGTTGTTCTGGAGTCTAAGGAGAGTCCTTAATCGGGAAACGCCCCCAGATAACAAGCCTATTTCCTAACTCCCACCTTCTACCAGAAGAGAAGAATCCGAAAAATACCTTTAAGGAAATCTAATTCTATCTAATTCCAGACCTGATTTTTAGTTGTCAATTTCCCTAAGTCATCTTAAGATTAATATTGTTTAGCAGAAAATCCCCGATTAACATTGTTTACCTGAAATAAC
The DNA here is from genome assembly GCA_030620095.1 of Kuschelorhynchus macadamiae. Taxonomy (NCBI): domain Eukaryota; kingdom Metazoa; phylum Arthropoda; class Insecta; order Coleoptera; family Curculionidae; genus Kuschelorhynchus; species Kuschelorhynchus macadamiae. Next base: position 978,697 of record JAUTXW010001121.1, on the reverse strand, counting down.
TTAAAGTAAGAAGAGTGGTAATTCATGGTAATGTAAGTATCTTCAGTGAGGCTGCAGAGGGCATCAAAAGTAAAAAAAATGGTTTTTTTCTTAAATTTCTTGGAAACGTGCTAATTGATTTAAACTATTTTAGGGATATAGCCTAACACTATAAAATGACGTTTCCTGATGTTGTAGTGGACGGGTATAATAACGTAGAAGTGTTCTAAAAGTGACGATCCATCTAAAGATACATTCTGATTTTTTATGCTATCAATTTTTTGACAGGTCAGATACTCGATATATTTTGAAACTTTTTTACCTCTTGAAAATTTTCCAGCGGTTTTGCCAAAAAAAATCAATTACTTGCGTAAACTAATATTATTATAAATCATTGCACCAGTTTTCGTTACAATGACAGTTAATAACGTATGTCAAAACGATGACAAATTGTGTCTTTTTAAGAATTTTAGACTATCATTTTTAATTTCGAAGCTCTATTTACCACTAAACATGCAAAACCAACTCCGAGAAAGTTGATATACTTCTGATGTACAGGCTTTGCCAATGAAACGGACGTCCAAGAGTTACATACATGCAGAAATATCCCAATCGTCGCTCGTTGAGTACCAAATTTAGCAGTATTGAACATTATCTTCGGAAAATGGACAGCTTTGAGAGAAATTTTGAAGGTACGGGTCGTATACGAACAACTCAAACTGTTGAAAATGAAGAGGAAGTTTTGGAAATTATTGAAGAAGAACGGAGTGTCAGTGCCCGTCGCTGAGAACGTGAAATTTCTAAAACTAGAATACACGATAAAAGAACAATTATTATATCTGTATCATGTTCAAAAAGTTCGGGAACTTTTACCGATTGATCCTCCCATGCGCCTCGCATTTTGCAAAATCTTCAAACCAAAAAAATCCGTGCTGCATATTTTTGCAGAAAAATTTTGTTTACCCACGCGGAGTACTTTACAAGATCAGGAGTCAACAACTTGTACAATGAAAATCAGTTTAAAATAAATTTATAGGCAGGTATTATTGATGACTATGTAATATGTCCTGTGGAGATTCCAGACACATTAGATATAAAAACTTATTTAAATTTGTTGCAAAGTATTCTGCCAATGCTTCTAGAAAATTTGCCTCTTTTGCTTCGACAGGAATTATGGTAGATGCACGACGGTGCCCCACCTCATTTACCGCTACTGTTCGGCAATATATGCATAATCAGTATCCGAACAGGTGGATTGGAAGAGGGCAATGATGTACCGGTAAAATGACCACCACGTTTCTCGGAGTTAAATACGTGCGATTTCTTTTTGTGGGGCGCTTTCAAAACAGAAATTTTCAAGATACCCGTAAATACTTGTAACGATTTATTAGCACGAATTTTAAATGCTGGCCCCCATTTTAATAACCCTCAGACATTAGATCTAGTTCAATTTCAGTTTATTATAAGAGTTACTAAATGTATTCAGCAAAATGGAGACCAGTTTTCTTACTTCATTTCTTTTTAGCAAAACAGGTCATTCAAGGATAATTTTTCAAGAGATAAAAACGCCTCTATGCATTGAGTTACCTCATAAAAATATCCTACTTGTACTAAAGTTGATGACGTAAAAAATCAGAATGTGTCTTTAGATGGATCATCACTTTTGTAACACTTCCACCTTGCTATACCCGGCCACTCTACCACTAGAAAGCGTCATTTATAATGTAATGAAATTCAATTAGCATGTTTCTAAGAAATTTAAGAAAATCCAATTTTTTTTAATCTTTGACAACCTCTGCAGTCTAAAGCAAGTTCGTTTAAATAGATCAGTAATCTATCATTAAACGTTGTACACGTACTTTCTGGGTACCCTGTATTATTCAACGTTTTAAGGATGTTGGAAATATTTTTCATTTAACACGAAAAAACTGGTTTGAATCTTAAAAAGGAAAAACTTCATTCAATATTTTCAAGAATTTCAATAAAAAAATTTAATTCAATGAAAAGTCTTAAACCATTTTCTTATTTGACTTATCTTCAACCAAAATTTTCAAGTCATATTGAAATTACACTTATGATTTAAAACATTTCCACCCATATTCACTAAAGAGCTTTAAATTTTGACCAGGTCTAACTTGACACTTATAGGTTTCAGATGACATTTTTACAATTGAGCAAATAATTTTTCTAAATGTCACAGTTACAAAATGACAGTGACATAAGCGAAACATAACTGGTGAACTAAGAGTTTCAAGTACCATGGTAACTAGACCTGGTCTAACTCTTAAACCTTTTTAGTGAATATGGGCGCTATGGTTTAATAAAAGACTTGATTTAGAACTTAAATCTTTTTTCTTTTTTGAATTACTTGTGACTTGAGTCTTTTTCAAATTGATTTGTGATAGCTTTGTTTCAGACGCGGAGATGTGTTATAGTGATATTCATTTGTGGAAAATGTATACAATACCTAAATAAATACTCACTTAGCAGTAAAGTGGGACAAATTGTATATTTAGTTTCCAGATAAAATACTCTAGAATATTTGTGTCAGTATCATCGCATACAAGGAATAAGAAACATAATTCCAGCAAAGAAATTTCAATAAATTTTCATTTTTAAGGTCACATGAAGACATTATTTTACTGTTATGGCCAAATTGTCGACAAACCCCTTTTTTGCTCCGTATTACCTTTATTTTAACTTGATTACCTGCAGTCATTTTGATTTCACCGTCTACACTATTCAACTGGTTCGTGCTTACAGTACAAAAAAGTCAATAAATATTGTTCTAAGTGTACTAATAAAACAAACAGATTAGCCTTTCTTACTGTAAGAATATGGTCTTTTGTAACGAGGATATAATCAAATATTTGTTTTATCTGAAACAAAAATTACCTATTTTTAACGTCAGCATCCTGATGTTCATGAATGCCTAAGTGCTGGTGTAAAGTATAACTCTGTGCAAATTTCTTACTGCATATGGGACATTCAAATGGTTTCTGTTTGGTATGTGTACGAAGATGGATCCCTAATGAATATTTATCTCTCCATTGTTTACCACATATGCTGCATCGATGTAAGTATATATGTACATAAACATGTTTTCTCATGTCAGCGATCAATGTAAAATGTTTTCCTAAATTAAAATGCAAAAAACAATATTAAAGACAACCAAAATTTTAAAATAAACTCCAAATAAATATACACATTTTCAATATATAACTAAATTTCTAAAACATACAAAAATTGTGGGTTCAGTGACCTTAATATTCAGGGGACAAGGGTTCCCACTAATAAAATTTATCCTTAGGAAATTAAGGCCAAAAAAAATTGAAAATTACAGACTTTCTAAGGGTTAACAGAAAAAATACTGTTTAAGTCTAGTATCCTTTGAGTATAAGCAAGATCTACAATTTTAAGCATAAGTTTTACAATAATATATAAAAAACATTTTTAAACTCTTTTGTATATAATTAATCTTAAATAAACAGTTTATAAACACGTTTACTATTTGTTATTAATTTATATAAAAATATTATCCTATTTTAAGAAACAAATTATTTTTATAGGCACCATAGAACAATGTGTTGAAATTGGTTAAAATGAATTAAACTTATTATTAACAATTTAACAATTTAGAAAAATGCTAATCTACAATTTTTTTGTTTTTATTTTGTGGTAATTATTAAGCAAATCTGCTTTTCTTTTATTTACTTCTATTTGTATGTTAGTTTCTTCTATATTGTTAGCAAACTCCATCAGATTTTTTGCCACGTTGACCTCAATCAAATTATTATTTTTAATTGCTTTATTAAGCTTTTCCTTGGATTTATATAAAAGTGATTCTGAAGTTTCAGATTTTTTTTGAGATAGGTCATTTTCAAACATTTCAGCTTAAACTGGGAAAGCAACTCAGAACAAGTGACTATATTTCAAAAGAGTGCATAACTAGGAAATTTTATTGAAGTTCTTTCTCTTCGCTAAGGAGTTAAGAAGCCCAAATTGGGAACGAAACCATCATAATTAATATCATGCTATGGAATTCTCAGTTTGAAAGCAATATATTTAAGTTATTTTAATAATGTAGTGCCCGTACCCTAGAACAACCTCTCACTGATGATTGCTTGAGTTTAGCGAGAAACTGATTTGATGGAAACCGTTTGGTGCTAGATGCAGAAAAATCTTCAACTGTTTTCTTTAGAAGACAGTCTATAGTGTGGCTTGTTGGTATCCCTTACGAATGAGGCTAAATTCTTGGGTATTTTCACTGATTGCCATCTGCGATAGGAAAGGAATGTAGAGTATGTGACAGGGAGGTTGAATAATTGTTGCAGCTCACTTAGAATGCTTAGAAATTATATGGACCTGAATTTTACTTTTTACAAAAACAATTTTTATACAAAAACTTTTTCAATAACTTCAATAAGGTCCAGATACCAACACTGATGTTCTGTTTTTATCACACATCTTCCACTCATACCACTTTTGCATCATATATATTGCAGTCTTTCAGTTTCATCACTAGAAAACCATAGGAGTGGTTACCATGTGAACAGACATTTCAGTATTTTGTGAAATTAATTATGGGGATATCTAGAGTGCATTATTTAAAATATTGTTCCGACTCAACTGATTTTGTCAACTTAAATGTCAACAATGTGACAAAAATCCATTGTGCCAGTTATAAAACTTGCAATTGTAGAAATTGCACGGGTGATATTCTATTAAGGCCCCCCAGTAGAGATATATTTGAATGCAGAAATAAAACAATCCTGTGACAATAAAAAAAATTATAAGCAAAAATAAAATTATTTTATACTAGCAAAACTTCAATTATATTTACCACAATTAAAACAATCATAATATCCAGAATCGACTTTACTATGATACTTGGCATCCCATAATCGATTTTTACAACCATTACATTTATCATGTGTGAATCTTTTTTTATAGCATTGATATTTTTTCTTTTTTCTGTGGTTGGATATTGATGTATTTTTAGCCACCTCTGGAAAATGTCTGTTATTACATAATATCAACCATAATATAACAAGATATTAAAAAAAAACAAAGACATACCATTTTGATTGATATCTATCCGTTGAACTGAATATTCGTTGATAGTACATTTTTCCTCTTTCCAATTTTTGTTTGATTCAGGTAAAATACTACTATCAAGGGAAGAAGTGGATTCATGAATGTTGTTATTTTGAACAGAATATTGTTTTTCGTTTGTTAAATTGTAATATGCTGCATTATTTTTCATGCACATATTTTTAAACTTATAAAAGCTACTTAACTCTCCTAAGCACTCCATGCATATTGACGAGTTTAAAAATGTGTTTACATCCTAAAATAAAAAACAAATATACATAAGAAAACTGTAATATAATTAGAAAAAGAGATTACATACCATCTCTGGAATACAAAATTTAAACATGTCAGAAATAAGAATTAGGTTATAAGTTTCTTTTGGTATTAACTGTTTACATTTTACAGAATCTCGGTGCATAAAACAGAACCTGCATATTACTATTTTGTTCATTTCCGTATTTAATTTATTTACACAAAAAATATATAAAAATAAATTCTACAGAATAAAAAAAATGACAATCAGCTGATATGGAAAAGTCATAAACTAAATTATCGACTTTTATTGATCGTAGATAATTCGATACCTGTGTCGATACTAGTGATTCCAAGCTATTTTATAATCACAAACCCGATAATTAGAGCTTAAACGGAAACACCCATCAAGTTCTTGTTCTTTAAACTTTTTTGAACTCTTAAAAACAATTTCGATAATAATTTTTATTCATAATAAATTGTCATTACTTTTTCTCAATTTTTAATAAATTTGACATTGATCAGTTTTTTCCTAATCTTAGAAGATATTTTTTTATTTTACGAAAGGAAACTGTAATACAGAGTCACAAAAACAAAATTTAAATTCAGCATATGAATGACGTCATTTACACATGCAGTTCAATGAATAGAAAATGGTGGTTGATTTTAGAGAATAAGTTTGAGAAGCTAGCTAATCAATAAAAAAATAAACATTCGTTGAACGTAAGGACCAAATCTATAAGAATTGCATGCGTTGACAAAGGCAGAACACGGAGGCTACAAAATTTAAATTTAATATACATTTAAAAAAGGATAAATTAAACTATAAAAAGAATATGTCTAATTTAAAAAAGAAAATACACCAAAATATAAACATTTAAGCATGCAAAAAACAAAATCTGGTGATCATCAAAAAATCACACATACAATAAATAAAATCACATTAAACTATTCTATGAAGTTGTACTAAGCTTTTTATTTATTAATATAAGTGGAGTTCAAGTTTTTACAATAAAAAAATCACACATACAATAAGTAAAATCACATTAAACTAAACTATTCTATGAAGTTGTACTAAGCTTTTTATTTATTAATATAAGGGGAGTTCGAGTTTTTCCACATGAAAGCGTTCCTCCCAATCTACAAATAGATATCGTCGTACGAACTTGGAGCGGAGATTGCAGGCTTTAGAAGGAGCCATTAAAAAGTGCAAGCCGCCTAAGCTCGTCCAACTCCTAGGCAAGCTTGTTGAGACACGAAAGAGATTTAAGTGCATGTGTTTTGGTACAATAATAATACTAAAATCCATTCAGACTTAATGTCAAGCTGGGTAGATTCAGTAAGAAGTAAAGTTAATTACATAAGACAAGACATATATGCAGTCTAGAAATTCTTACTGATGCCTCTTTAACAGGCGGGGGGTCCGGGGGTATATTTTGAAGGAAAAAATACTCATGGCTGATAGTTAATAGTAAATTACATCACATAAGGTATTTGGAATTGTTAAGTGTATTATATGCCTTGTTTCCCTATGCCAAAAAAGTCTTGAGTCATGCAATATTGTCTTAAGAGTGTGTAACACTACGGCGCTGACATATATAAATAAAACGAGTAGTGTTAAATATCCTTCTATGAATAATCTTTCAAAAAGTATAGGCAGTTGGTGCGAAGAAAGTTTAGGTTAAATTAATTTTTATGTTAAACGTTTCGAGAGTTCCATTGTGTTGCAAATGTTAAAAACATGTATTATGTATAGATGTCTCTAATTTAAGGATTCCTTGTCAAGACCCAGTAGATGTCGCCAATTATGCTATCAATGTTGTAATTCCAGAAATCAGCTGAGCTGCCTCGTAATAATAATTTCTAAATGAATGTTTGTTTATATGTTTTACTTCTTAAGTAACGCGTGTTAAGCGAATGTGTCGTTTGAAATCTCTTTCACTACGAACTAGTTTTGCTTAATCGCGATATATCTGTGATTAATATAGGAAATTTTCAGTCGGTAAGTCTTTTTTTTTGCATTAATTTGTTTTCTACTTGTCAATCTCAATTATTCAGTAGTTTTGTCTTGAATTAAAGCTGACAATTATTAAATCCTGTTTCCCTTGCCTTTTTACAGCGACTCATATATATCTACAAAATTATTTAATGTCATCTGGGGGAGGTTGCGAGGGAGGTTGTTATCAGGGTTTTATTGTTTAATGTTTTACCACATCCAGCACTGTCTATCAGTTTTATAAATCTAGATTAATTTACTAGGCAATGTAATGGCCTAATATGATCCAGAATCCAAGCATAATAGAATAGGTTTTTGTAAGGTAGACGGTAGAAAACACATTGAAGTTGTTTTCCTCTCAGTTAATTATTTTTAATGCAGTTTTATATTAAGTAAATATAAAAGGTCAATTTGGTTTTTCTTATATGTAAAATATAATCTATATTGTTTATTAAATGACCACCACAATAAATACAGCATAGACTGTAGACCAAAAAATGCTTGGTATATAGGACTTCACAACCAACAGCAATGTTTTGATGCAAAACAAAGCAGTTTAAAAGTTGTTCAGTATTTTTTGTTCTGTCTGCCCATTAGTCTGCCCAGAAGCTTTGCCATTGATTTAAAAATATTTGACCTCGCACTGACCTTATATAATGCAGGTACCGAATAGAATAAATGATCAGGGGATTTAATTCAATATTAATTGTTGCTTTCATTTTACAATTTAACCAATGGTACTCATATAGCCTCTGAGAGTGCGACGCAAATAATATTAAAATTTAAAGTTTGGTAATTTACTCGAGGGTTATGGATTAGGTGTAGCAACTATTTGAAACTGTAACTAGCACACAACAAATAGATTTAGCATACTGGCAACACTTGTGAGTTATATAACAAATCACTTTTGAACTGTTGAATTTTGGATACTTTATTTATATTAGGTATATCCCTAGGGTATCCATGTGATTTTCCTAATATAATAATAAAAAAAAGTCGTATAGACAGGACTCACCAAGCGCTTACTTTTTGGGATACGGAATGTTAATATTCTTTTTATTCACTGGGTTAAAGAGTACATAACTCAAAAAAATAACACCTTATAGATTTGTCTAAAACTCATTATAGCTGGAGAGCTTGTGAACCCTCTGCCTGGGCAATTGTCTTTCTGTAAGGCTAGAAATTTCTATAGTAATGAGTCCTCGAAAGAGTATTAGCATGCTAAGTACGACAACCACAACCTGGAAAGCATCAATCCTGCATCAATCAGTCATTTATTTCCTTAATTGAAAAATATTCCAAAAGTCATACAATAGTTGAAGAAAACATCTGAAAATAACTTAAATTACTAGTAAAACAATGTAAAATTAAGTTCATGTAAAAAAGTCTTGGTGGGAGTAACAGTTAATTTCAGGTAAAAGTGTTTTTAACTGGATCTAAAAATATTCAATTTCACAGACCCTTTAATATCACTATCCAACACATTAAAAAACTTGCATGCCTTAAATATAACATTTTTTTGATAAAATTATGACCTGTAACTATTAAGCAAAAGCACTTCCCTCATGCGTGTTTTATAATGATGAGCAGATCGATGTGAAGAGTGGATCTGTTTTTTAAGCCTATTCTTAGGTTAGGTTTTTAAGGTACATTCTTAGGATTTTGAGATTGTGGAAAGCGGTCTTACATGACTCTCTGTTTGAGAGACCATAGACCATTCGTATTGCATACTTTTGTAACAGAAATACACATATATGTGTACTAGTGCCCCAATTTAAGATGACATAGCGCAAATGTAATTGAAAATTGGCATAGTGATAAGGTCAGTTAAATACTTTGCAACCTACCACAAAGGTCATCAATATGGGCATGCCACTGAAGTGTGCTGTCAAATTTAGGCCTAACAGTCTAATACTGTCTGAAGGGCTCATTTGATTTGGTGCACCATGACACAATGCAAAACCTTCATCAACTTGCCGTCTACTAGAGGAAGAAAGTATAAATTGTGTCTTATTTTTATTTAGAATTTTTGGAGGCTGATTATGGAAAAAATAAGCAAACAATTCCATGATGAACCCTTTTTTTTGTTTTTTAGTTAGAGTTTAGAGTGAATAGTTTTTCGTTTCCATTTGTTTGCAATTTTCTGGATAATTGGTTGTGTTTCTCACTTTTTGTTAAAAATAAAGTTAAATAGCTCGAAGAAACGAAACTTTTTTGTATCTTTAAAAATTAAAAATTGGGCGTGGATGGCTGACTCAAGATTTTCGTTGAAATAGGAGTGAGATAGAAAAAACAGACTGCGGATTCGTGTTGGTGGGTGACCAATACTTCCAGACGATAGTTTATTTTACCTCTTGTACTTTCGATTTACATGTCAGGCACTATTGCTCATGGAGGAAAATGGAAAAAAATCTCAAAAAAGAACCATCTACGATTTTTTGTCTCCCTCCTAATCCAACCTAAATCTAACCTGAAACAGCCAGCGACGCTCAATTTTAAATTTTTAAAGATACCAGTCGCGTACAGTGCCTTTTGAAACAGGGTAGGCAGTAATAATTATTAAGTTCTTAAAATTACTTACCGCTTAAAAGTGCTTCTATCGTACATCCGTATGTCCATAAACAGCTTAAACTTAATTTATAGTGACTTAAAACATTTCTGAAACACTAACATTTTTTTTGTAAAAAAATGCATTAGTTCTTTGTAAAAAACACTAAGAAGTGCGATTTATTGTTATACAAGAAAACGATTGTTTCGCGGAGTCACTACTGACTTTAATTTTATTGTTATTAATTTGCTAACTTTAATAAGAAAGGAAATACCAGACACATTTCCATATCTTCACAAATTTAGGCATTTCGTATGGACTAAGTATAGAATATTAGGACAAAAAATTCAAAAGTCAACTAAAAATTTTCAGGACGTTTTGATAATTTATTTAAGTACATAACAGGACGAGAAAGAAAGATTAAAATAATCAGTTATGGCTATAATTACCCATATTGTCACTGATTATTATCAGTATGCTTTTGCGGCGGAATAATTTTAGGTGGTTCGACATTTTTTTTTTTAATTTTTGATGATAGATGGTGGATTTTATATAAAATTTATGGAAAAAGGACATGATAATTTGAAATAATGAAGAGAATTCTGACAAAAGACAAATAGATGACTCAACCATTTTCATACGGTAGGCAATGTTTTTTTTTGCCTATATAACATGCACGCCACTGAAATATACGATACAAAAAAATGTTTTAAATAAAAAAGTTTCGTTTAATGAAGTTATTTAACTTTAGTTATTACAAAAAAGTGCGAAAAATAAGTAGTTTATAAATTTAGTTTTATGTAAAATAACTGACAGCTCCCTTTCCAATAAACCAAATCAAAATGATACAATAGACCAACAAGTAGTAATTTTGACAATGTATGTTTTGCATTCAAATCAAAGCAATTCCGCGTCCCTGTTGTAATGGCTACATTTTTTTACACTTGTATCACCTTACAACACCGCGATAACAAGGATATTAAAATCTCTGTCTGGAACCCGTTCTGCAATGCTGCAGGTGCAATGATCTACTTTAGTCAAACGCCGGTCGCGGTTTCGCTCTTTTTATAGCTCGTCAGCCGCAATGTATTAGCGAGCACCCTGTAGGGCAAAGGCACAAAATGGACACCCAGAAATCACTTTGCTGGCTAATTGCTATGCTAACCACAACCGGCATTGAATTACACTGTTGACGTCTGATTTTTGTTGGGAGCAATACTGTTATAGTTATTAAGGTACCAAGGGTATTATAAGGCTAATACCGCTTGAGGTCAATACAGTATTATCCCTTATAATACCTGTGGTGCCTTCAACGTTTAATATCCGAGTAAGTAAAATATTTTTGTTGAGAAAAATCTAGTTTTAATAACAATAAACCAAATTATTATTTCTAGTGCCCTAGGGCGATATTTTCAGTAAAAATTCCATAGGGCTTTATTTCTTATTTAACTAACTTTGACGTAGAAGTATGATCGAACTTGCACATCTGGATCACTAGTCTATTGCTTTTACCAATTGCGCTATCATACCACTGATATAACCAGTATCCTAACCATTGTTGATCCTGCCAAATATTCTAACTTTATGAATAGAATTATTTTATCAGTTTGTTTTTTTAAACTGTGAAATATTTTTTAGAAATATTTATAATCAATGCCAAAAGTTATGGTACGAGCGGGGATCGAAAATATTTCTAAAAAAATATTTCACAGTTTAAAAAAACAAATTGATAAAATACTTCTAGCCTAAATTTGGCTTATACGGGCATAACGTAAAATTATAAGTTTACTAATATGGACGGTACCTGGCGATGTCAGATTTGACGTCCAGTTAGAATATTTGGAAGGATCAACAATGGCTATGATAATGGCGGGTTTGAATATGTACAAAATCTCATGAATTGCTTATAGTCAAAAGCAGTGTTATCGTGCGGGTCATACGATTTATCAACGACAAACTTTTTAAGTTAGGTTTTTCTTTTATTACGTGTAATCATATCCTCCGCATAAAACCCGGAAGATGTATTAGATAGACCTATGATATTTTCATATGAAAAAAAAGGATAAACATATAAATACCAGCAGTTGCAAAAATCTTTGAGCGATGTAACTTCAAAGTCAGATTGACAAGTCAGTGACAAAATAAGTAATAGAAAACATCCACATAGACAAGCATCCACAAGCGAAAAAAATGGTATTAAATATAATAAAATATTACAAAAATGAAAATTCACTGGCCAATATCCAGGAGACAGAAGCAAAAGCTCTGGGAATCGGTATAAGGACTCTGCAGAAAAGTGTGCATGAAAAAAAGCACAATTTACTACCGAAGAAGATAAAGAAATGTACACGAATAAGCCAAAGACAGAAAATTTAAGTGCAATGCAAAAATGGATGTTCGTAATGCAATTTACGATTTATACACAACAAAAACTAATATAACCCTTTAAGTTTTTAAAGAAGGTTTAAAAAATCGAGGCATATAGGAAACTGGACTAAAAACGTTGTCAAAATTAATAAAAATGTTGGGTTTTCGATATAAAAAGGACTGTAATCGAAGATTTCTATGCGAGTTGCCACATATAGCAAGTCAGCGTATCCAGTTTTTAAAGAAATACACAGAAAATGTTAATTCACAATTTAGAAAAGTGGTATTTTTAGACGAGACTTGGATATTTTCTAATGGAAGTGGTTCGAAATTTCGTCAGGGCGAATCTGTAAAAAGTGTCAAGAGAAAAAAGGGATGTGGGACTGGAAAACGGTTCATCATTTTGCATGCAGGTTCTTCAACAGGATTTCTCCCAGGTGCAAGTTTACTATTTTCTTCAACATCCAAAAGTATAGACTACCATGATAATATGAACTGTGAACTGTTTGAAAAGTGGTTAAAAGGACAACTGATTCCAAATTTAGATGCTCCATCTTTAATCATTCTGGACAATGCATCTTATCATTCAAGAATCTTAAATATACAACCTACTTCATCCTGGAAGAAAAGTGATATTTATGACTGGCTAATAAAACAAAAACAAAATCATTTACCCAATATGCTGAAACTATAACTTCTTTTAATAGCACAATCTATTAAAAAAGCAACAATATATGCCGTAGATGAAATATTACGGGAAAAGGGACATGAGGTTTTACGACTGTCGCCATACCATTGCCAGTTTAACGCAATAGAATTAATAAGGGCTGGGGCAAAATCATATTACGAAAAACACGTGAACGATGGTCCTACTACATCAGATGATATAATATTAAAAAGTTTTTGGAGGATTATATTAGTCTTTGACATGTATAAATCATAAATTGCATTATGAATATCCATTTTTGCATTGTAACTTAAGTCTTTTGCCTTGGATTTTTTCGTGTACATTTCTTAATCTTCTTCGGAAGTACATTGTTTTTTTTTCATGCACAAGTTTCTGTTCATTCCTTATATCGATTCTCAGATCTTTTGCCACTGGCTCCTGGATATTAGCCAGTGAATTTTAATTTAAAAATTTATTTATTAGATTTGACACCATTTTTTTGCGTTATTTTTTAGTACATTTGTAATTTTGTAGGCAATAAATAAATAATTATTAGAACAAGAATACTTGTTCCAATTTTAAAGTGTGTTTAAAATAAGTAATTTTTTTTATTAATTATAAGACAAAATTTGATATATAAAGACCGGTAAAATCGCTTTACCAGAAATTCGGGGCTAACGAAAAACAGACGAAATTGAGAAAACATGTTTTCCGGCATCTAGGGACCCTTAAACGTAAAGATCTGAAAAAAATCTTACGAGGGAAGTAATAACTAATTATCTTGTGTTTTTAACAAAAGTGTTTAATATTTTTTTGTTATCACAATACAAAAAAAAACAAGTTTTGTTTGCACAGGGGTGGCCCGCATTTAAATAAATGCTACTGTATAAGTGGTTAGATTTTTAGGTCAAGCGGGGCTCATAATAATCTCACTTTGATTAAGAGGCTGTATAAACAGAACATATCTTGATTGTTCCACTGATTCGAACCGGCTTCCGACTTTATTAAGGCGCTTGGCATTTTGTGTAATTTTGTTTTTGTCCACCAAAAAATTTTAACCAAAAACATATTTAGCGAATTTAGTCCCTCGGCATTTAATATATAAAATAATATTAAGTGGCCATCTTAATAATATTGCGTAATATAATAAAAAAAAAAACTATTTTCTTTCTACCTGTATATTTGTAAATAGCCCATCGAGATTTAATAGCTCGATAAAAGAATCACACAACATTTTGGTATTCACTGTGTTTTCTGATTTGATTCATAATGTTGGTGACTTTTGGACCCGCACGATAAGACCGCATTCGACTATATCAGTGGTATGATAGCGCAGTTGGTTAGAACAATGAATTAGTGGTCCAGAGGTGCGGGTTCGATCCAGAACCCTGCTCGTAACATAACTTTTGCTGTTGATTATAAATATTTCAAAAAAATATTTCACAGTTTAAAAAACTGTTGAATACTTCTATTCATAACTTTGACGTAATGTAATTATTTGTCAATAATAAATTAGTCGGGCATTAATATATTTAATGTCAGATTAGTTTATTATTAACAATTAATGACATTGTGTCAAAGTCAGGTAAATAAGAAATAACGCCCTAGAGCATTACTATAGAAAAACAACGCCCTAGGGCATTAAAAATATTAATTTGGTTTATTATTATTAAAACTAGATTTGTCCCAAAAAATATTTTACTTACTCGGAAATTAAACGTTGAAGGTACCACGGGTATTGTAAGGAATAACGTTTATGAGAAAATAAAGCCCTAGGGCATTCAAAATAATAATTTGGTTTTTTATTTTTAAAACTAGATTTGTCTCATAAAATATTTTACCTACTCGGACATTCAATATTGAAGGCTTTGATATATTATTATTAAAACTAGATTTGAGTCAAAAAAATATTTTAGTTACTCGGAAATTAAACGTTGAAGGTACCACGGGTATTGTAAGGAATAACGTTTATGGGAAAGTAAAGCCCTAGGGCATTAAAAATAATAATTTGGTTTTTTATTATTAAAACTAGATTTGTCTCATAAAATATTTTACCTACTCGGACATTCAATATTGAAGGCTTTGATATATTATTATTAAAACTAGATTTGAGTCAAAAAAATATTTTACTTACTCGGACATTAAGCGTTGAAGGCACCACGGGTATTATAAGGAATAATGTTTATAGAAAAACAAAGCTCTAGGGCATTAAAAATAATAATTTGGTTTATTATTATTAAAACTAGATTTGTCTCGAAAAATATTTTACTTACTCGGACATTAAACGGGTATTATAAGGGATAACGCTTATAGAAAAATAACGCCTTAGGGCATTAAAAATAATAATTTGGTTTATTATTAAAATTAGACTTGTGTCAAAAAAATATTTTATTTACTCGGACATTAAGCGTTGAAGGCAGCACGGGTATTATAAGGGATAACGCTTTCGGTCGACATATATCCCTCAGGCCAGAGACCCTCGGGAAACACTGTGTCGACCTTAAGCGGTATTAGCCTTATAATACCCTTGATACTTTAATAGCTATTTATGCCACCTTGCACCAGCGTCATAACAATGAAAACAATGATATGATCCCTGTCTGGAACATGTCCAAGAAGAAAACACTTCCAAGAAAATAGATTTCCTTTTCCAAAGCCGCAGATGTTTTTCTCCCGACTCCTAACTTTCGTTGGGAGCGGAGATGTTAATATATTTTTATTCCAGATTACACCAATGTTTATTAAGTGATGCTGATTTCAAATCTGTTTTTAATTTTTTTTCTATTACGTTAAGTTTTTAAACAAAAATACTACAACAATGTAAAAGTAAGAATATTGATAGATATTTGGGATAAACAAGAAAAATAATAAAACCAACAAAACCAATAATAAAAGTATTAAAAACTTAACATTCATTTATTTTTTAGTACTTTTATTTTCTTGGAAAATGTTTTTCTTTTTCCGGAAAAGCTTATTTTCGTTTATATTCTGCTGTAGGACGGTCCCTTTTAAACACCCAACAGTAGTCGAGCATTTTGACATCCCAACGCCCTTAATATTGCCTTACCAT
This sequence comes from Kuschelorhynchus macadamiae, assembly GCA_030620095.1. Lineage (NCBI taxonomy): Eukaryota > Metazoa > Arthropoda > Insecta > Coleoptera > Curculionidae > Kuschelorhynchus > Kuschelorhynchus macadamiae. The sequence goes on along the minus strand of JAUTXW010001121.1, from coordinate 962,724 downwards.
CTCTTTATTGTCTTGGGGAAAGCGCTCACCTTGCTCTTCACTGATATCAACGAGGTTATCCGGAAATTAGTCAAGACGAGCATGTAGAAAGTTAAATTTATTTTTTCAACAATATTTTGTCTTTGTAGTTTCCTAGAAAGTTGTTTATTACTTCTTTTAAAGCTATCCATGCTTTTTTTTTGAGCTTTTTTTTGATCTTCCTGCATAACCATCATCTCAATTTCATTACTTTTCATTAACTTTCTCATTTGTTTTTTTAGTTTAGCTTCAGAAAGGCCTCTAAAAGTTTCATACGAGTACTTAAAACAACCATCATTTGTATCTAGAGTTTTGACAAATTGTTTCATCAGTCCCAATTTTATATGAAGAGGGGGTAAAAAAAATTTCCTTGGAGTCAACTAGGCTTTCCCCAATTATATTCTTGGAGCCAGGTGTTACATTTTTTCTTGGTGGCCAGTTTTTTTTAGTCCAGTGGTCATCTCTTGCTCTACTGTCCCACTCACATAAGAAACATTGGTATTTGGTAAAGCAATGTTAAAGACTTAAAGTCGCTTCATAGAATACAGTTGCGTTGCTTTGTTGCTTATAGTTTATTCTTAAAAGCAGTTCTTCAAGATTTTCGTAATTTGATGTATATAAATTGCCATTGTGTAGTAGAACAGATTTAAGGCTTCTCTTTACTCGGAGGGTTTGTATTCAGGAGCAGGAGTGGATAATCAACTCAGATATATTTTGACAATATACAAGTGAACCAGCTGTGGCGAAGTAATCGACAAATTCAACCTCACGATTTCTATACCAATTATATGTAGTTCCTGGGGTAAGTAAATATGTTTCTTTTAACCTGGATAACAAAAATTTCAGAAAGATCTTTTGAAAATTCTAAATCTCTGATTAAGTCATCCGGTTGTAATTGAGAAAATAGCTGCGGTTCACTGGTTCTTGAGGTAGATGCTTCGGTATATGCTTCAAAAATGTCAGACTCTGTATCTGTTGAAGGCTCGAAGGATTCGACATTAGACTGCAATACTTTAGGTGGAATAGTGACAGGTATCATGTAGAACTGGTCGTATTGCCGACGGAAGATTGGGATAGTTAATATACTTTAGAGATTTTGGGTTATGACCTTTAACTGCCTGCCTATTGGTAAATACGCATACGAAATAAGGCAGTTTACTATTTAAGAAAATAATGTAGGTTGAAAAATGCAATAAACTTAAATATTATTTGTTTTAACATTATGGAACATATGATGACTTTTTTTTCGGCAATATCGTGAAGTCATTTTTAATACTAATTATACAAATATCTATAAGTTTTAATACCTATCTTAAACGAGACAAATAAGAGCCTAATTTATTTGATAAATTTCCAACAGAAATTCTGCATAGTCAGACTATATAAAATTAAAAATTAAAACACTAAACTTGACCAAGTCGTCGCGGTGATTCTTCGCCGTGCTAGCCCAGCACGATATCCCATCCACTGTCCTTTACAACTTCGAACCGCCAGGATTGTTTAACACGCCGGCATAAATTCTGAAATTACTACTTTAGTACAACGCGTGTTTCCTTGCGAGTAGGAGAGGTTATGTTTATATCAACACGTGGCGGCAAGGTTCGGTCGTTTGTGAATAATACTTAGTGCAATATTAACAGACTATCGAATCGTTAAACTGAACGGTCAAGCAGGTGAAAACTACACTTTGTCTTTTCAATGCAATTTAAATGGCGAATGATGAAAATGTGATAAATAAGACAGCGAGCAATTGGATTGTTGAGAAATGTATTCGTGAAGGAGAGCGATTTGAATTTCGCAAACGGTATTTATGTCACCTTCATTAAAAAACAAGGTAAAAAATAAAAAGAAAGGCGAGAAGCGTATCTACAACTGTCATGTAAATATCAACATCGCATTTTTGAAACAAACGCATCACACTCTGAAGAAATCTAAATTACTTAGAGAAGGGTTACACGTTCTAATAGACATAAATTATCTACACACTCACAGGTTGCACGTTGCTCAGGCTTACAACCTTTTACGTTGCAATAACGATGTAAAGGCTTTGTTTGTATCATATTTTGAATCAGGAATGAGCCCTGCTGCAGCCAAAACATTCCACGAAATGGACTTGCCTCAAAGTGATAATGCGGGTGTTGTTGAATGCTTGGCGAATGCTCAAAAAAACCCAACGGATTCACAGGTTAACTATTTGTATAAAACATGGTGAAATGAACGATACGGTGAAAGAGATGTGAGTAGCGCGACTGAAATTTTAAAGAAAAAGTAGGCAGAACTTTCGGAAGGAGAAATATATATAAAGGAGAATCCTAGTATTGCCGTTATTATCACACCTATCATGAAAAATATTTTTGGCTGGTTTAGCGAATGAAATTTTATTTATAGATTCCAGCTCTTCATGTGACCAGAGCAATACAAGTGTGTCCTTTTTCTTTGTTCCTACGAAAGTAGGAGCTTCGCCAGTTGCAGTAGCCTTTCACACAAGTCAGAATGAAATAAACTACTTATTGGTATTTAATGCCGTAAAGGAAGCATTGGAAAAAAATACTGGAGTATTATTTTTACCTGCAGTTATAATGACTGATGATTCAGCAGCAATGCGAAATGCTCTTAGAGTGGTATTTCCGAACAGTATTTTATTATTATGTATTTTTCATGTAACTCAGGCACTATGGCGTTGGCTCTGGTTAAAAGACAACAGTGTTCCCAAAGAAAATCGTAAATTAATTATGAATATGTTTCGCGATATTTTGTTTCCATTACCGAAGAAAACGCTAACGATTGTTTTAAAAAGATGGAAGATCATGATGCAGTAAATAGCAACCCAAAAGTTATGAAATATTTAAAAGACCTGTGGGATAGACGTGAAGAATGGGCGTTAGCTTTTCGTCGACTTACGATAAACAGAGGACACAATACAAATAATTGTTGCGAGGCTTCTATACGTATCTTCAAAGATATCCTTCTGCAGAGGTGTAAAGCTTTCAATATGTGTGCTTTGGCAGATTTTGTGCTTAAGACATTTGAAATATATCACCGAAAACGATTGATATATTTTGCTAATTCAAGATCCGAAAAATGACACTAGATTATCAAACATTTTTTGAAAGATCAAATAATATTACAGAAGTTATACAGGTGGATGAAAAAACATTTAATGTCCAAAGCGAACGAACATCAGAGAACTACTCAGTTGACAGTGAAATTGGATTTTGCACTTGTCCAAGCGGCAGTGGTGGTCGCTTTTGCAAACATCTACTAGCAGTTGAAAAGAAGTACGGTGTTATGTTTAAATCTTCTTTACTGCTATCTGAAAATGATCGCCGGCAGCTTGCATATCTAGCTCTAGGAAAAGAAATTCCACTATCGTTCTTTCAAGACATTAATGCACCCGAACAAGAAGGATCATCAAGTGAACACACATCTGGTCAAGCTACATCTGAGCAAGTGGAGTCGTTAAGAGAACCATCCCAGTTTAACATGCCTATTGACCAAATAGGTATTGAAAATTACAACAACATAATCTACAAAATAAATGATCAGTTTGCACGTATTGGGCAAGTTCTACAAACTGACGCAAATACGAGCAATATACCACAGATACAGGTAGGAACTTTACCTGATTATTTATCAATTACTATATAGAATGTTTTTATTTACAGAAGTTTGCTGCAGTACTAGAATCTTTACAGACCCCATCACAAATTATGTCATTTGTGACACTCAAAACGGCCGGTAGGAGATCAAGGAAGATCAAAGTACATCCAACATCCATTTCACGCAGAAAAGCTAGAGGTATTTCAGGAGGAAGAATTCGAGCTGGACGTCCTACGAAAATAGAAACTCAATGTGTCAAAAAGCGACCCCATAATATAGCCTTCAATATTGAAAATAATTTACAGTGTGCCAAAAAACATTAAATAAGTCTACAATATCCAATTGTAACTTTTGAAAAAATAAATAATTCAAGTGCAATAATTATTGTTTTTTTATACGCAAGAGAACACGTGCTGTATTGAAGTACTATTTCAAATTGTTTAGGCTGCGTAAAAGATGAACAATCCTACTCCAATACGGCACCATCCAGTGCAATATTCAAGTAGGGTTTTTATTCGTTTACGTATTAAAATAGCTTTTCTATTTATGCGTCCGGGAGTCAATTCATCATTTAGGAGCCTTGTCAAACGACGTTAGGAGTGTATTTCGCTGCTTCGTTTTGCAGCTCATATGAGCTGACTCAGTGAGCATCATTAAAATGAGTCACATGTCCCATCTCTATTCCAAACGGTAAAGCTTTTTTGTTTCCTTTAAATCAATCTCTCAAGGCTTCTTCGCAAATCGTGCAGATAACATGTGGTGCCCAAAGTTCATCTTCATTTCCAAGTTTCATTTTAAAGTAAGCAAAATATGCATTTTTTACGAAATCAGTAATGTTTCTTTTAAACTTTTTTACTATGAATAGTCATCAAGTTTATTTTTACAAAATCACTAGACATTTTTTTAAAGAAAGTGCACAACGAAACACTGATAGAACTAGAAAAGAAAGCTAGATAGAGAACACCCGTTTGAATATCACGTTGGCACTAAATATTATCGGTCTTTGTTCTAAATAAACCGAGTCTCCGGGAATCCCCAACTGTGGTCTAGTTACTACTGGCAAATCCTCCAATAAATGTCTAATTTAAAACGAGGTTTTAACGCGTTTCTCAACGTTTCGAACAAAAACCAAGAATTTAATTTAATTTGCTGCGAATATTCAGAGATAATAACTTGATATTGGTTTACAAAAAAAATGAAGCAAAAATGGGTTAATTAAGGTAAAGATAAGTCCTAATTAGGTGAAAAAATTAAAATAGCCTGATCACAAATTTTATGCAGGCCTGTGTTATTGTAAGGTCTACAAGATAATTACAGTTTGAAAATTGAAGATCATCGTACAATCTGTGGATATTTTCGTCCGATGACAAAAAATTGTGGGGAGTTACCTCTGAACATATTTTTGACATATTCTTTTTTCAGTTTAAGCAGCAAATAAACCGCCTGCAACTGTTTCTTATTTATAATGATTTAGAAGTTCTAATTGTGTATTAGATAATTTTAATTATACATGTTTTGTTTATGGCATGCCTATAAATAAATATTTTTTTTTAATTTTATATTTTTATTGACGCGATGTTATTAACCTCGCGGACTTCTCATTTCTAAGTTAGAAGTTTCTTTAGTTTTTAAGGTTTAAATGGAAATTTAAAAATTAGGGATGTATAATAAAACATCTTTGAATCGCTAGGACAGAGATTTGATATAATTTTTTCATAATTTTATTTTAATGGCTGTTCAAACTGCAAAGATTAACATTTTGAAATATAATTTTTCTGCTTATTCTTATTCACAGATAAATATGAAAGAATCTTAAAAATGTAATTGTCTGGTTATTGAATAACTATTAAGCAACATAAAAAGAAAGTTCTTATGTAATAACAAAATTAAATTTATTCAAGATGTCGAGACGAAAGTATGACGTTCGTTGTATGCTTTCTCGTAAAACGATACTTGCTATGCCGCGAATTATTGTTCCAGCCTACGGCGGTTTTAATTGCATAATGTTTGTTGTTAAAATATGTTTTGTTTTTTGATATAGCATTTTTTGTTTTTTGATATAGCGTGTTTTGTTAATTCAAACGGAGTCTTTAAAAACTACTTTTTACTCAAATGCGCATGCAACGCAAGGTAATGTGTTTAACCGTAGTGTACAGGGCGTTCCAACGACGACAGAATAGGGGCTTATTTTTTATTTCTGTATTTTTTTTAAAATCCAAAGCAGCCATTCGATGTATTTTTTTCTACAGAATTCAAAAATTGTACCAAAAAATATTTGAATCAAAAATAAAAGACTTACGCCATGGATGATATCTTTTTTAAATGGAACACTTTGTTTTTGATCAACGTATGTTAAATAACTAAATGTCATTTCCAACGAAAACTGGTGCAATGATTTTCAATTTATACTAGCTGGCCAGGTCGACCTTGTTCTGCCTTTTGCGTTAGATGGCACGATGGGGTTCCAGTGGAATTATAAGAATATGGGGCGCATTCACCACATCCTACAAAAATGTTAATGTAGAAAAACATATTGGTTTTATAGAAAAAATACTCAGTAAAACAATACAAAAAATGGTGTTGAAAGGTCTCGGTAATTCTCGCGTAATTGTTTAAAATTACCCTAAATTTCCTCTAAAATGCTCTTATATCCTTTAAATTCCCTCGCTTTTGCTGAGAAATTTCCATAAATTCCCTTGCAGTCCTAGGATCTTTCCAAATTCCTTTGTATTCCCGGGATATTCTCTAATATTCCCGACAATTCGTGAACCTATTCCCTTAGTGCAGCCATGTCAAACTCAAAGTCATTGGTGGGCCAAAAGCATGAAGACCATCGACTAGGTGGCCCTCAAAACATTATCTTAAAGAAGACAAACTACTGAAAATCTTGAGAAAAAGTACTATTATAGGACAAGTCTGTTTATTAAATTTCCAATAAAAAGGACATAACAAAAAGCTACAAACATTAAATTCATTTGCCAGATATTTGACATCTTTTGTCTTTAATTAAGTTGTCTATTTGTGGCGCGAATTTATCGGCGGAAATAACTTTTAAAACTGCGTCCAAGTGTGCGTCCGTCAATCGCGATCTTGCGGGAGATTTGTTTCCTTTCATCAAATAAATCAGTTGTTCACACTTATAGGTACTTCCAAACATTGACAGAATTTTACAGGCAAATTTTCTCGTTTCTTGGTATTGAACAGGCAAGTACTTATAAAATTCGAATGTACCAACACTAGCAAAATTTTGTTTTAAATGGGTCTGACACTGAATCTCAATTACTTCCATTTGCAAGTGAGGGGGAACTTTATCAATATCGACAGTGAAAAGACCAGTAAATAGAGAAAAATTGTTTTCTTGGGTCTTAAAATCCTGAAAACGCTTCTCAAATTCTGCCAGAAGGCTTCTCATTTTCTCTGAATATATTTTGTATGATATTGTGACACTTGTGCTTTCCTGATATGCCTTACAAGTCAGAAAATGTGACAGATTATCCTCTACTAACTGTTTTTCCCACAACATCATCTTACACTTGAAAGCTTTCACATGATCATGCATCTGTAATAACTTGACGTGGTCCTTGCAATTTCGTATTTAAGTCCGACAAGTGTTTTGTGATATCTACCATAAATGAAAGATCTTGTAAAAAAGGTACATCGCATAATAAGCTGATATCTTCTCCTTTTATTTCCATGAAAACGCATATTTCTTCTTTGAGTTTCCAAAACCGGTCGAGTACCATAGAACACGAAAGTCATCGCACCTCTGCATAATATGGTAAACCAGTGTACTCACTTTCTAAATCACGTAAAAATGCAGAAAACTGTCGCTGATTAAGGCCTCGTGACCTTATGAAGTTTATAATTTTTTTCCCTGACTTTAAAACACTTTCCGACTTGATCACTTTTGAGCATAAAACTTCTTGGTGGATTATACAATGAATATGATGAAAATCTGGTTTGTCACTGCCCGTTTCTCTGATCTTTGTCTATAATATTTTAACGAAGCCATTTTTTACTCCAGTCATTGAAGGAGCTCCATCTGTTGCAACGGAACACAGTTGTGACAAATCTAAATTGTACTTTTGCAGAAGTCCATAAACAGCAATGAAAATATCCTTCCCAGTTGTTGTGTCATGCAATGGTACTAATTCCAGTAATTCTTCATACACATTGTTATCTGTATCAACCTCACAAAGAAAAACAGCTAGTTGCGCCACACCACACACATCTGTACTTTCGTCACAGGCAATAGAAAATGCAATGAAAGAATCTGATTTTGTTTTTATCTGATCACTTATATTGGCAGCCAACTCAGTAACTCTTTCAGCGACAGTATTCCGGGACAAGGATATATTTTGAAATGCCTTGACGCTCACGGGACTTACAATTTCCGCGGCCTTTACAAGGCACTCTTTTATAAATTCACCTTCAACAGATGGTTTTGAGTGTTTCACGATCGACTCCCGCAGTACGTAGCTCGCTTGAAGGACAGATTCATTTTCTTGCTTTGGACGTGTAAACATAAGCTGCTGATCTTTCAGACGTGATTTTAACTTATTTAACTTGTCGTTTCTGACCATGCGTGTATACTTGTCAAACATAGTTTTGTGAATATCATAGTGACTTTTTATATTATATAATTTTGGGACACCAACTGTACTATTACAAATCAAACAAATAATTTTTTCTTTCACTTCACAGCAAAAAAACTCTAATTCCCACTTTTCTTGAAAGATACGATGCTCATCGACAAGTTTCCTCTTACTTACACTTGGTTTTGAAAGAGACATGTTAAAAACTGTATCCGAAATAAATTATAATAAGTACTGTTAAGTGTTGTAACAATAAGTGCGCCACTCAACTCGAAAGTCTATTGCAACTGACTCATAACTGACTAAACACTGAACGACTGAACTCAAACCAACACTGCTTATATACGGATTATGATTTCTCGAGTTCTTTCCAGAATGTTCAGATAGCGTCATCTGTGTTTTTGCGCGATAGAATTTCATTGAACAAGCCAGATAACGTTTGGCTTTAGGTTTTAGGTTGATTATGTGTAGTTCATCCTCCTAAACATAGATGGCAGGCACTATGTACAATTGTACATTTTATTATACCAATCGTTGTTGCAGCGGCGCGCGCTTTCAAAAACGGTTTTCGACTTGTTCGCGGGCCGCATTATCTGGCTGTTTTCAAAACTGATTTGGGCCGCAGAAAAATGCTCACTGGGCCGCATATTTGACATGGCTGCCTTAGTGGGACATCATCAAACATTGGTACTGATTCTATATGAAGGTGTGCTGAACAATATTCAATAACAATATAAATTGGGGCAAGAGTTTGACACCTTATGCCACTTTTTATAAATTTTGGTAAATCAACTTTTAGAATAACATCTAATATTTTTTAAATCTTCAAATTACATGCTAATAAGAAATCTAAAAGTAATATTGAAATTGTTTAGGAAATGTTTTCATATCTTCTCTACTTTCGATAAAGATGCCACTCATAATAAAACACGTTCTATATATAAAGGGTGCATACCGAGTATAAAAGAGGAATTCACACAAGAAAAATGACCTTTTTTTGGTTTTTTTCTTAAAATCTATAATTTTGTATGTAATTGTGTTTTAAATATTGGACTGCGTTTTTGATTAGCCCTGATTCGGCCTTTTTTAGGATGATGTAAAAAAGTCCATATATATTAAAACAATAAAGGTTGATTCTCACTATACGTTCCATTTCCGTTCCGTAACATTTCCTTTCCTTTTACATAAAATATTATTAAATGAAAAGTTAATGTGTGTATACACATATTCCGTTCCATATACATTCCTTTTCCAATGCTTTACGTTTAATATCATTCGAAACGTATTTTTACCGGACAGGCTGAAACGTGCAGGAAACGGTATCGATAGAGTGAACATAAATGCGTATCAGTTCTATACAATTTATTATAGAGGAGTGATTTAAATATGAATGACGAGAAGCTGATTGAACTTGTTAGGCAAAATACGGCCCTTTATGATTTTGAAAATAGTAAATATAGTGACAATAACTTTAAAGACAAGATCTGGTCAGCAATTGCGAAAGAACTAAACGTTGCATTGGGTAAGTAAAAAAGTATTTAGACATATTTAAATATTTATTTATTTCATTTGAGAAATATTATTATGATACAAAAAAGTACTTATAAAATTAATATGGGTTCGTTATAATAATACAGGCTAAACTTTTTAAACTGCATCCATTTGCCAGTCAACAGCTCCTATTGGAGAATTGAAATAATCTTTGTAAATATCTCTAACTTGAAATGCAGTAGCTGTAGCATTTCCTCCTTGTTGCGGTAAAGTTCCGAGGCCAGAGTTAGTATCTGTGATAAAATTGTCCGAACGAATGGTAAAATCTTTGATAAAATTATGCAATATACAAGTTGTTAGGACAATCTTATCTGCATATTTTGGCGAGGATTTTAATCTCCGATTATACAATTGAAACTTTTGACTGAGAATACCAAAAGAATTTTCGGAACATCTTCGAGCACGTGATAGTCTATAATTAAAAATTTTTTTTGTTATGTCTTCTCGTTGTTGATTTGAAGAGTAGGGTCTTAATAAATTTGTCTTCAGGGGAAAAGCCTCATCACCCACTATAACAAAAGGCGCCTCCTGGTTGGTACCCGGAAGTACTGTTGGATTAGGAATAATTAAGGCACTTCTTTCTAAAGCTTTTCCTAAATTTGAATGCGCAAAAATACCGCCATCACTATTTTTTCCATATGATCCTACGTCAACAGTAATGAAATTATATTGCGCATCTACAAGTGCTAGGAGAACGATCGAGAAAATTTTTTTGTAATTAAAAAATTGAGAGCCAGAATTAGCTGGAGCTGTTATCACCACATGTTTCCCGTCCAGAGCTCCCAAGCAATTAGGAAAATTCCAAATATTTTCAAAATCTTTGGCAATTCTTCTCCAGTCTTCCTCTGTGGGTGGGGGCATTGTCTTTCCTAACATTTTCTCAATAATTGCATCACAAACTTCTTTGACAATAGCACATACTGTTGAATGACCCAGTCTGTAGCTAAAGGCTATTGTGCGGAAAGAATCACCTGTTGCCAAAAACCTGAAAAGAAAAAGTATAAATGCAGATTTTTTTTTATTACAGGTTCAACATGCAAAAGTAGATGGAATCAGCTAAGAGACCAGTGGCGAAAAAATAAAAAAAATCAGGTAACGAAATCGGGACAAGCCAATAAGCCAGTAAGGAAGTGGCGATATGAAGAACAAATGTCTTTTTTGGAACCATTTGTGCGCCAAAGGGAAACAATTAGCAATCTTAACGACCCTGATGATAGGGAGGAAGATGAACCTGAGACACAGGAGAATACCGCTGTTACTGAGACCCAAGAAAATACCATTGTTACTGAAAGTGATGAAAACACATCAGAAGCTACAAGGATACTTGTTACTGGAACCGAAGTTACGCCTACTCGAAAAAAGCAGCGATTTTCTTCAAATATAAAACAATTACCGAAACCAAAAAGAGATGACCCTGCTTCTTCACAATTAATGACATACCTTATTGAGAAGCAAAAAAAAGAAGAAACTGGCCGCTCTGCAACAAAAGACCCAACAGATTTCTTTTGTGCCAGTATTGCTGAAAAAATTAAGCGATTCACGCCATATTATCGAAATATCGCTGAAAGTAGAATCTTTACTTTAGTGCAAGAGCTGGAATTAGAACAGCTTTTACAAACGCAAGATCGGCCACAAGGGCATTCCAAACAGCAATATCCTAATAACAATTACCCAAATGACGTTGCTTCTAATCAGATTACATATGTGGGTTCGCCTTCGCCTTCTCCTGCTTCTACAGCTTCGACAGCTGCTTCATACTTAGCAACATTTTCTTATAATGATGGACATTATGACAACAATTAAGTTCTCATGTTTTAGACTACTTATGTTTGTTTGCTATATATTTCAACTTTGTTTATAAAAAATAAACTACTTACCTTAAACAGACGCACAGTTTATGTTTCGCTGATATTGATTCCCTAAATTTGGTATTTTTTTTCTTTATTACAGGTTCGATGTTGGACAGTAATTCGTGAAACTTGTACTTTGACATGCGCAAATATTGAAAAAACTTGGTGTCATCATCTATGAGTTCTTTATATAACGTAATATATTCTCCTTCAATATTTCTTTTTTTTAACATGTCATGTACCCAAAATCGTCGTTTTCTTTTTTTCGAGTGAGCTTCTTCATCCAATATAATAGCCGCTATAATTAGGTTTTCCTCAGACCACATTTTAAACTAATTTTTATGTCAAAATAATCACACACTATTAATTTACATCAGTAACTGACAAGTTATTACGGACGGAAAAGTGTGCATACGAACGAATTTGCTGGAACGTCGATTTAATGGTTACGGAACGGAAATGGAACGTATAGTGAGAATCAACCTTAAAAATGTTAACCATAAGTTTTTGTTTTTGTCCAAAGATAAACTTTATTTTGATTTCTCTGCGAGTTCGTCCGCGACCAGTGCGACCGTTATCGTTAAACAATTAAAGCAATTTCGGCAGTTTAAAAAGCTGTTTTTTGTATATTAACTTTAATTAAGGAAGCAGTTAACAGTTTTTATGAACCAGTTACTGACTAACAAGGAAATATTGTAGATTTATTACTAATATAATGTTTATATAATAATAATGATTGCTTATTTATAACTTTTGTATATTCAATATATACCTATTAATAATTCCACATTTATTTTTAATTTTGAAAATATATTTTTAGTTAAAATAGGTTTATGGTGCATGTGTGTTTATGCCAAATGCCATAAGTTATTATTCACACCTAAAAACTCCGTTCTATAAATTAACAAAGGCGATATTCTCAATACAACTTGTGTGTAGTGTGGTTTAAAAATCACGGGATCCTTTATTTCTAGGCACGATACTGGCCTGGACACTAATCGTGTCCAAATATCGCCATTTCTCTCCTAAGCGATGTCGCACAGAACTGAGACCGGGTGCAAAGTGTTCGCCACTTTGCAAGCGCAATCAAGAACGTCACATTTCACATCCTTCCTGATCCGCTAGGACGACAAAAACTGCCCAATCTTCTACAAAACATGACTTTTAAGTCTATAGAAAGCGCAAATAGGCGCTCAGATATTGTGGTTGGTAGTACTGATGTTTGCTTGTTATGCATTTCAGATTAATCCGTGGCCCTGGGGCCCTCCAGAAGGTCGTCAAGTGTTCAATCTAAAACTTTTAAGTTTGCTAGAAATAAGGAGTACCTACCCAAGGCCCATTAACTCTATAGGTTACCTTGAGCGATCTTGATCTATCCCAACTCAGTGTTAGCGATCTACATCACTCGGCGACCGGCTTGCTTTAGCACGGCATTGTCCATATCTCTTCTGTGTGCGTTAAATTACATATATTAATCTTTTTTCGTACAAAGTTGAAACTTTTTCTTTACAATAAAATGCAGGCTTCAAGATATGTTATTATAATTTTAAACTTATGTTTAGGAATGTTGGTTCAAATTTTAGCCAAGTTTTTTTGCTGACTTCATCTCAAAAAGTTCGCATCGCATTTGAAAAAATATGATGTATTTTTAAAGTCTCAAAAAAATATTCTTGTAAAAAGTTTTAGCATGACAAATAGTTGTATAACTTCAGAAAATGTACATTATTTTATACAAGGTGTCCCACTAGTGTGTTCTCGGGTTTAGTGATAATGGTTAGAGATAGAGAAAAAGTTTACATATTTAAATAGTATATAGGATGACTTATACCTAAAGTCTGGCACATAAGTCTGAACGCGTGAAAGGAATGCGGATAAAAAATTATTCTAGTTATATGGTCGTTCACAATATTTTTTTTAATGCATCAGGAATTGAAATAAAATATCCAAAATAATGATTGTTGATTTCAAAGCCCCGGCCCGTTCAACGATCAATTTTTGTCAGAGAGAAATGGGCATGTTTGGCGCGGATGACGTGGAAAAGACGAAGATAAAAGATGCCTTGGATTGAATTGTGAACGGGCCAGGGTCTGAAATCCGAGAATTGCACTGCCGGGCGGTGTTTTCTGACCAGTGGTGTGCGATATTTAATTAATATATAGCGATAGATAAACTGGTAAAATTATGGTACGATTTCAACATAGCGGAAGAAAATGGCTGCTAAATAAAATATTAGCAATCGTCAAAAAAAAACGCCTTCCCAGGTTTTATGTTTTATCTTCCCTGGATACTAAAACATATATTTTCTTTTCTGTCAGTCTGTTTGTCTATCTGTCGGTTCGCGAAATAGCTACAAAACAATTAACCCAATTAATTTCAAATTTTGGAAAACAATTTAGGGTTATATGGGGATGACATGGTGATAGTTTGGAAGTATTACTAAAAAACTTAGTTCCAATTTACCACATATTTTGCATAAAAATCAAATGTTACATAGAAATGAACTTTTTTTTTGGTAAGAATCCAAGATAGCAAAACAAAATAGCGACCCAATAAAATAATCAAAAAATCAGCCTGTGAGATCTATTTACTGGGTCAATTTTAAATTTTGTTCAAGCAATAAATGTGATGTAGAAATAAACTGGTAAATTTGTGGTACGAATCCAAGATGGGAAAACAAAATGGCAGCCAAATAATTGTTTTCAAAAATATTAAAATCTTAATCAACAGAACAGAACAAAATGGCGGTCTTAAAAAATCAGAATAAAAAAATGTATCCTATTTACTGGTTTAGGTAGAAACTCGTAAAACATTGTGAGAAATTATATATGATGGAACAAAATGGCGCTTAATAAAATTGTTTGAACGGACTCTACATATACAAAGTGTTTCACGAAGAAATTGACATAGTGAAGTGGTTAGTATGGACGGGCCTTTCATATTTGAAAACAAAAAAATTATAAATTTATCTTTAACGCATATATATACGTACGTAAATTTTATCAGTTCATTTCAGATAAATTGGATAAGTAGTTTTTTAGTAGTAGCTTTTTACACATTTCATTAGGCCGCCATTTTGCACCGCTATATTGTATTTTTTCCAAAATGTTGCCAGTTCATCCCCATATGACCCTTAACTGAAAGACTCAATAGGCTCAGAGGCACCAACATCCCGCAGAAAAAACAATTTCACTCTGCCAGCGCTTCTTAAAGATCAAGCCATTATCAACCCAAGTTTCATCAATATAAACAATATTTCGACCTTCCTGGCGATATTTCCTTATGTCATGGATGTACGTATATCTCCAATGCAATATATTGGGTCTCTCCATCAGTACCTTCTTCCTGATAAATACAACTTCACATATTTACAAAAAAATTTTGAATTCTCAATTAAAAAATATTTAATGCAGTACTGGTGAAGGTAATAAATAAAAATTAAAAAATGTATTAAGAAAATTCTTATGTAAAAAGACCTTTTACACAATACTTTGCTTCTGACAAAAATGAAATAATGTAATGAATTTGTCTCTCCCTATAAAAATTAAAAACGATTTTAAAATGTTATGCATTATCTAGACAGATATTTTGGCATATTTTTTCTTCTAATTATATGGCAATATATTAATACACAATTCCTAAACTCTATCAATATTCTAGCTAAAGTTTTAGGCACGCGTATAAAAAATTATGTCATTTACCTATAAAAACTTAAGTTTAATTTTTTATGCTTGTGTAAATAATATTGTTTATATTATGTATCGAAACATTCCGTAGACAGACTAGTCTACATGTTGAGGAATGTAATTTTCTTAAATATCTGCTTCAGTTGATTTAAAATTAAATATTTTTATTCAGTTGCGAAAAAGCCAAAAAAGATTTTTTTTTGTCAATCTAAACGCAACAAATAATCTGAACACATTTAAAAATATGTAAATACTATTTCATATATGAAACATCTAAAATTCTACGTCTACTTCATATATTGTCCATAGGCCTAAGTTTAATTGTTTTCGAGATATTGATATTAAAAACTGGGATTTTCAATTCTGAACAGCTGTAGAGTCTAAACGGTTTAAATTAGAACAAAACGGTTTGCACTTTGCTGATTTAGTTTTTAATAGTCTACCATAAATTTCTTCTCTATTTCTAATCTGTATCAAGATATCAACCGAGAACACACTATGGGGACACCTTATGTATATTATAAGTATTTTTCATGTTTTATTAACTATAGGTATACTATTTGCAGTAAACACAATTATTTAACTGTTCAAACATATTTTTCAATAATAGGAAATAAATCAGCATTTAATTTATGCTTAAACTGTAATAAATTGGGGGGTCCACTTCAGAATGGCTTCTTTTTTTACCTTGTTTTTCCTTCCCGATTTATATAGTTAAATATGTTATTCTTATAAATAACCTTTGTCTTAAGAATACTCTTGCGCAATCTTGGTTTATGTTGTGTCTATTTGTAATTATTTTCAATAGTTTTTCGGTAACTTTGGTTCCCTTTACTATTAATCCATTCAAATGTATTTAAACTTTTACTTGAGGAAGTAAAAAACACAACTGACAACTATCTCAACGGAAACGCTAAGCTGACTAAGCAATAAACTGCGCGTACCCCTCGCCCGGTAGCGTTTTTACGTTTCCGTGTTCATTTGAGATCGACGCGGTCTTGAAATGAACACGGAAAAGTATTGCAATATTCATTGACAAACTCGTGTTGATTTGGGGACGAAAGACAATGAACCACGCACGGATTTGTTTGGAAAAAGGAGTTTTGTTTATATCCAAACCCGTGTTGATTTCGAGGAGGAATAAATCGCAGCATATACGAACCCAAATTTTTCATTTTTGTTTTGTTTAGCCGAAATCAATTACACAAATTCTTGTTTTATGAGATAATTCTATACAAGAATACTGAGTGAATTAATATGTAATGGTATTTTTAATTTAATTAAATTTGTTTGCCAAAATTCATCATTTTATTTTTTTTTACTTTAGAATCATAAAAAAGAAAAACGTAGTTTCATATTAGTCGTATTAATGTATGTACAGGGTTATTGATTATAAATCCCCTCCCCCCCCCTTTAACTTTTATATTTGCCATTTTTGACAAAAAAATTGTAAAAAAAAGTTGCTTGGAATAAGCTAAATTTAAAATAATATACTTGTAAATATATATATAAGTGTCAACTTTGTAATTTTAAATTGAACACCCTGTCTATTATTACATTTTTGGACTATACGTCAAATTCTAAGTCTACCTATTTGATAAAGCATACCCTACACCCTAACTTCAACTGTTTGTCCAATATGGCAGCCTGAAAAATGATGTTTTGACACCTTTAAAGGGCTGAAAAACTGTTTTTCACAGCGCAAAATGATTTT
Source organism: Kuschelorhynchus macadamiae (assembly GCA_030620095.1). NCBI lineage: Eukaryota > Metazoa > Arthropoda > Insecta > Coleoptera > Curculionidae > Kuschelorhynchus > Kuschelorhynchus macadamiae. The sequence continues at coordinate 945,713 of JAUTXW010001121.1, read as the reverse complement.
CACTTTCCTATCTTGGTTGTTTATGAACTCTTTCTTTAGTGGTACTAATTTTAAATTTATAAAAAATTGTAAAATTTTATATTTTTTAAAAAACTTGAAATAACTAAGTGCCATTAAATAAATACTTCTTAAAAAACTAAGATAGGAAAGTGAAAATAGTTTTGCGCTGTGAAAAACCGTGTTCCAAAAACAGCCCTTTAAAAGTGTCAAAACATTATTTTTCACGCCGCCATTTAGACAAACAGTTGAAGTTAGGTACAGGGTATATAATAATATAATAATAATATAATGCATCGCATATAGGAACATTCCCAATAGCAATGGCATCCTGTATAAGAAGGTAAGTATAGATATTTCGGTAAATACTAATGTTTTTTTGCCACAGGTTGATTATTGTTAATATTAAGAGAAATATTATGCGAACGGGGACGTTTTCTTACTCGGCCTTCAGAAGTTTTCGGGGATCTTCCTGACTGGATCCTTCCACTGCAAGGTAAATCTCTATTTTTTCTACGAGCGATTGCTGTAGGCTGCACGTGGATTTTTCGATTGCGTCTCTGCTTATTCCTTTCACACATAAATGATATGGCATCTGAAGGAGTTTGTATTTTTGACAAATTAGAAGCGAATTTGGTAAGAACGTTAGTATTAGCTGGATTACAGTCGTCTTGTAGAACATTGCAGATTCTCGAAAATTCGGATCTTATTTTGTCAAGAGTATTCGAATAATTTTCATTAATAATTATCTCACCACTGACTTGACTATGTAAGTCATCTGTTGAAATTGTTGGGCATTCAAATGAATCTAAAACATCGCAACTAGTTGTTATACTGGATGTGCACTCTGCTTCACTACATATTTCAGTTATGTTGGTAAAGGTGATATCTTCGAAGAATTTTGGAGAAAACTCGTCTCCTAAGGCTAATTTAGCGAGTTCTCGCCGATCTGCTTCCGTTAAACATAAAGAATTTTTAAAGAAAATTCCATACTTTCTTTCAACAGCACATATATGCTTGCAGTATCTACCACCCTTCCCAAATTGACAGTCGCAGGTTGCCATATCAGTGTTTACTGCATATAAATGACTACCTGACTTTACAAAATAAGTACCACCGTCAACCACTTTTACTATATCATCTATTCCCTTACTATTTTGACAAAATTTTTCATATGCAATCGTAAGTTTTCGTGATCTACCATTCGCAAACTGTATGAGTCTCTTCTTATGATAAGAGTCAAAAGTTTTTGTGATGAATTCTACTAAAGCGCACATGTTGAATACTTTACACCGTTGAAGTATGATGTCCTTAAATATCCGTATTGAGGATTCGCAATAATTATTAGTATTATTACCTCTGGTAAGAACATCCGATCTATACGATAAACACCACTCTTCTCGACGCGACGGTCCCATTAGTTTGATAAATAAGTTATTAACTTTTGATTGTCTTTTACTCTGTCATTATTTAGCAAATTTGACATATTTATTTCTGCCTCATGCATTAAATTTGCAAACATTACACTACGAAAATTCTTCATGACGATTTGCCGATCTTCTTTTGCAACTTCATGTTCGTTTTGCCACAACCAACGCCACAATGCCTGATTGACATGAAATATGCAGAGTAACAATCTACTATTAGGAAATACCTCCCTTAGAGCGTTTCTCTCCGCACTACTATCGTCAGTCATTATTAACCCTGGTTGAAACGTTTTCTTACATGTCTCTTCAAGAAATGTTTTTACTGTTTGAAAGACAAGAGTATAATTGACCTGTGACTGACTGGTATGTAGAATCACAGCCAAAGGTAAAGCACCAACCTTGGTAGCAACGAATAAAAAAGTCACACACGTGTTTGTCTGATCGCACGATCCGCTACTGTCAATGAATATCATTTCATCAGCCAACCCCGCCACAAAAAGTCTTTGCATTATTGGGGTAATTAAAACACAAACAATGGGATCCTCTACAATACACATTTTCACTTAAAGTTCTTGTAGTTCTATCTGTTTTCTTTTTAAAATGTCCACTATGTCCATTTTGTCTCTACTACCGTAATTTTTGAGCCGCCACTGTTCATATAAATGGGTAACCTGACGATCCAGCGGATTTTGTTGAGCATTGGACAATACCTTGTATGAATCTTTCTCACTATTTTCCATGATGCTAAACTCGTGATACGATTTAGCTGCTGCAGCTGTCATTCCTGACTCAAAGTAGGATATGAATATCTGTTTTGTGTCTTCAGAGCAACGCAATAGGCTTAAAGACTGTGCTACGTTCACCCTATGGGAATGATCGAAATTAATATCTATAATGACGTTTAAACCTCTTTTTAGTAAGGGCGAACGTTTTAAAGTACACTCTGTTATTTTTAAAAACTTAATATTTATATTTGCCTTGCAACCAAAATTTCTATTTACTCCGTTTGTCTTATTTTTATTTTTGTTCCTTTCCGCAAGTTGACACACGTATATTTTGCGGAACTCGTAACGTACGGCCTTAGGAAATCGGCGCTTCATTATCCAATTCGTCATTGTTTCTGTAGAAAATGCACTAACTAAACAACTACATTGTTCATCGTAAGTTCCGGTGTAAACTAACGCACATTGCACTTTACAAACATAGTTCACCGCAGAGTGCTCTACATAATTTAAAACTTCAAACTCTTTAGTGTGTTTATGAAGAAAACTTTTAAAATGCTCCATGATTTAGCCTACAAATTAAAAACTGCGCTAACCTCAAACCCAAACAAAACGTAAACAAAAACTATTTACAGTCGACCAGTGGTTACAATCAACCAATTACAAGCAATATGTAAGAGGCAGTATGTGATTTTTACGAAGATTGCTCCTCGAAATCAACACGGATTTGGATGTCAACTATAGCCTTATTTCCAAACAAATCCGTGCATGGTTCATTGTCTGGCGCCTCGAAATCAACACTAGTTTGTCAATGAATATTGCAATACTTTTCCGTGTTCATTTCAAGCCCGCGTCGATCTCAAATGAACACGGAAACGTAAAAACGCCGCCCGGTAGCTGCTCATTGAGGTAACCTAGTAGAGTTAATGGGCCTTGGTACCCACCTATCTAATATAATAAGGTGGCCGTGCATTTGGTTGCTACGCAACGGACTGATATCAACGCCAACGTGACATTTCGCGTCCGTTTATTTAATAACTTAATTTTTATGAAAGGTCCTATTTAGGTGTTTTAGAAAAAAATAGTATATTTTATGCGTCTAAAACCCTTTTCGGGGCTAATAAAATTTAGAAGATTTAGAAGACAAAATACTGTCAGATCTCTATTATAGCTTTAATGGGGCTAATTCATCTAACGGTATCAAATATTAAATATAAGAGAAGAAGTGGGAATACCCCCTCCCAATATTTTAGTCTGTTATCAAAATCTTCTCTTATATCTATTATAATATATAACTCTTTTGCCACATTTTAAAAAAAGCTTATTTGTATTCCAAAAAAATTGGGCTTTAATTTTCACACGCCCTGTATAATATTTCTGAATAGTGAAAATAAATCTTTTGGTTTTACTTCAAACACTAAATCTTCTCAATAAAAACTATATTTAAAATTGTGCAAGGTATCATTTTGCAAGGTTTTAATCACATTTTTGCATTGTTTAATTATTTTATTCGCCCTGTAAAACATATCTGAATATAAAATTAAATGTTTTATCTTAAAATATAATCATATCCATATGTAAATAAAATTATATTTTTTTGCGCCTACATAGTGTCGAATATCGATCTGTGAACTTTTATTCACCTTTTTGTATTAATTCTTATGCACCCTGTAAAATATATCCGGTTATGAAAAAAATTAAACTACATTTCTACCTAAAAGATAAATGTTATACTTACGGGCGTAAAAAGGCGAAATTGTAGACTATTGAGCACCTGAAGTAGCCTCTAGACAGTTCTAGAACAGATTAAAAAAACGGGTAAATTTTATTTATCCAGAACTTCCTTCGTTAGAGATTTTTTTACGTTTATTTTGCCGCCATTTTGTTTCGCCATCTTGAATTCGTAGCACAACTTTACAAGTTTGTCTCTATATCCCATTTAATGCTTCTACAAAAAATTTGAAATAGTTTTTTTTCAGGCTGATTTTTTCATTAGGCTGTAATTTTGTTGTGCTATCTTGGATTTATGCCAAAATGATATCAGTTCATTCCTATGTAACACTTGATTTTTATGCAAAGGTTAATGTAAATTGGATAATCAGTTTTTAGTAATAATTTTTTAACGTTTAATTAGGCCGCCATTTTGTTCCGCCATACTAGATTTTTCAAAATATTATCAGGTCATTCCCATATGACTCTTTACCCAAAATTTGAAATCAATCGAGTTAATAGTTTTTAAGCAATGTCGCGAACTAACAGACCGGCAAAGAGACAGACAGACTAGACCGGCAGACAGATCAACGGAATTTATAAAACAACAGACCGGCAAAGAGACAGACAGACCAGACCGCAGACAGATCAACGGAATTTATAAAACATCTGTTTTTTGGCATCTATGTAGCAGATATATAAAAACCTAGTGATTTTTTCACGATAAAAGCATTTTATTTGGCCGCCATTTTGTTCCGCCATCTTGAATTCGTACCACAATTTTACCAGTTCATCTCTATACCAAAATTAATTATTGCACACATTGTTTTTTCAGGCTGAATTTTTAAATACACTCCTGGACAATAAATTCCGGACAGCTGAAATTAAGATTAAACTCGAGTATAATTTTTTAACCGATTTTAATGTTTTTTTGGCTATATTTAGGCTAATTATTAGGGTTAATCTCGCATTTGCGTATTTTTAAGAACAAGTTCTCTTATGACATATCATGAGCAACAACATGTTGTTTTTACACACATATTTCAAAACGCCCTGTATAATAATTGGGCAGTGGAATTATGTCGCACTATATTTTAAAAATAAGTCCCCTTCATTCTTCACTTTTTTTTATTCATTTGAATATCTGTCTTTTTTCAGAAGATATAGATTTTCAAATAAAACACTGACAATTTAACAGCGTTTTTAAATTGAAATAAATTGGATAATCGGTTTTTTAGTAATATTTTTTTTAACATTTTACTAGGCCGCCATTTTATTTCGCCATATTGGATTTTTACCAAAATGTTACCAGGTAATCCGAATATGCTTCATATGAGTCAATCGGATTATTAGCTTTTTAGCTGTGCCACGAATAGACAGACCGACAGACAGAGGGAATTGAGAAACATGTTTTTAGGGCTCTAGGGACCGTGAAACGTAAAGGTCTAAAAAAATCTCGGAGGGTGACTTTTTCGGGATTACAGTACTTCCCTGGAAGTAAAAAACATGTGAGGTTAGAGGGCTCTTGATATGTTGTTCAGCACACTTCATCGAGCATTTATATCAACTTTTAACTCAACGGTATTTTTCGACGGGTAGATGTCTAAATCTACTGGGCTATAATATTTATTATTGACTCGTGGATAATAGTAACGATCATCTATGTGCTAGAGCCCTTATCTAATAGAATATTCAAATGTTTATGCACTTGTAACAACAGAAAACGAAAGTTAAAGTTCAATAATCTTATAACAATGAAAGAACTGCGAATTATTATATCTGCGTATTACCATATTACGATTGTAACGAGAAACTCGAGGAAGGTGAAAGTTCGCTAAAATTTTACTAGATAAAATTGTCACGTTAAATGCGTATTTTACATGTAACTGACCTTTGTCTAGATGTAGTCCAAAAGTTTTTTTTTGTGAAATGCTTTTCGTTAAGTTTTTTCTAATATAGTTATAATTCAAATATAAAAAATTAACAAGCTTTTATTTCATTTTAAGAAAAGATTTGAAAAAAATACAGATAATAAGGACGGCGAGGTCTAGTATGGATATTCATCTTCCGTTCGTTTTTAGTAGATTTAGTAACTAAATATGAAATTACATAAAAAATGAAAATAAAGAAAAATACGCCTTAAAAAATTTATTCCTCATATGACAATATGGTGATATCCGTTAATACCATAGATATATAAGTTTGTTTGTATGTTTATGGTTAGTACACATTAGACAAATTATACTACTAGTAATAGTATTAAAGTCTATTTATCGAAAAAAGACATTAAACCAAAACAATGATTAGCACGTGAACATTTTGCAAGAAGCACTACCGTTACTGGTCCGACTCGGCGAGCCATAATACACCACCAATGAAAAGCCAGGTAGAGAGACAGCGACATGCATATGCACTGACCTTTGTTTTGGTTTAATTTCTTTCTTCGATAAAATAGATTATAGTAATGGTAATGGCCAATGCAGAAACACAAAAACAGTTATATCTGTTTATGCTTACACTCTCAGAGGTCAACAAATGTAATAAAAAAAAGAAGAAAAGAAAAAAAAACAGTGAAAGAACGACCCACCTTAGCACAAAGATCTCTTCACTGCCTTCTCAAAGACACACCAGTAAAAGACTTATTTTCTGGCGTCAAAGAATTATACATTTGTAATAGAACGCTGAAATTGCATCGTTCTATTTTTTTGGGATAAATAATTTCTGACAGGGGCTCGTTGATCCATTATGAATACTATTTTCTGGAATCAGTTTCTTGGAGAGATATTCGAGATTGCCAGTAAGTACAATTTTATGAACCATAGTTGCCATATGTTACGTAGATTGTAGCAAAATTTTAAACACGTTTTTATAATTTTTATAAACTGTATCTTTCTTTCACCACCAACTCAGGCCAGTAAACAATATATTAATATGATACAAGAGACAAGGTAAGGAAATCACACAGTCTTAACTTGATTTCAGTTGTAAGAATAATCTTTGCACTAATTCAGAGACATAAGCCCCACATCTTAGACGACAATCAGTAACAAGACCTAAATGTTGTTATTTGAAGTAATCAGCGGGGTAGCGTTATTATTTAAAATAACGCCATCTCCAAGAATTAACTTCTGCTTGTTTTTACCAAAAAAAAAAAACAGTTTAGACTTTGTTTGATTCAGTTGCAGAGTATGAGCGTTGTATATTATATCAAGATCAGTATTAATACAGTTTAAGGACCGATTCAGTGCAGTTTAATCAAAACAGACAAAAGTTTAGAAATTTTGAAGCCAATATGCAAGATAATTATGAAAAAACAAGACGGCATTTTCACTCAAATATTATGTCGTAGAGGGCTATTTCTTTATTCTGTTCATTTATATTATATCAAATGTTTTTATCTAGCCAGCAGTCCTTAAAAGCAAATTTTCTGTACAAACATATAATCTATCCATTTTGGTTTTATTTTACATGATGAATGTATGTGTAAATTCACTGAATCTGATACTTCTATTTCTAGTAGGAGCCCCGAAAGTGTCTGACAGAAGAATTTTTATGAATATGTCCTTTAAAATCAATATGCAGTTGACATTCAGCGATGTCATAAAAAGTTGTACATCTTGTACATAAAAATTAAATGAATATATAAAACTTATACATAAACAAATAGATAAAATTGCCATAATGTCAGCTGAAGCATTGTTTCTGTTTTGAACAATGAACTCTATGGAGGAACAGTTTTTATTCTAAGCTTTCTTCCTTTCGTCCAAAGGAGAGTTATTCAATTGATGGTGAAAACATCACCATGATCATGAAGCTTTTGCTTCGCTCGCACGAAACTTCCATACTCATATCAGAAAACCGTTTTTTACACACTCGTTACATAAATAACTATTATTTCACATTGTATAATTTGATATATTTTTCTGACCCACAGGAAAAAACAAGCTGGTGCTTTGAAAAAATATTTACAAGCTACGTCTGCTACTTTTAGTCAAAAAAAATGAGTACTCCGCTGATCCACTATTTATATATTCTTAAACCAACGGATATTTGCACCCCTCCCCCACCAGGTGATAGCAGTGATAGATGAAGGCGCTCTACAAATTTTAAATACAGATCCCGCATTGTGGTCAACGATTTTAGGAGATGCTGAAAAAAGTTTTTTGATATAGCAATGTCCAACTAAATCGTTGTACAATTATAAATTTCCTTTTCATAACGCTGTCCGAAAATCTAGACCAAGTTACTATAGAAGAATATTAAGCAGTGGAGAACAAGTTGGCTAGTGTATTCGATTTAAAAAAACAGTGCGTGCTGCAAAATTTTCGGCTGTGTTCCTTTCAAGGGTTTTACTTGGAATCACCTTAATAACACTTTAATATACCATGAAATTTCCAAAAATCATATTCAAACTCCAAAATCATAGTTAGAACTAAGTCAAAAGCTAAAAGTTTAATTATTAATGCTGAAACAATCCACTGGTACCAGGAGCTTTTAAGGATTGTAGCAATCATTAAAATACTTGGTATAGCTTTTGAAGGTACAAACGATAAGTTATTTGAGCATAATAACGCCAACTTTGTAATAGTTGATCTGTTATCTGAATTTGATCCAATAATGGAAGAATAAGTGCGTATCTCGGGGCAAATATATAAAACCAAATAATAGATATCCTGTATCAAAGTGCAAAAGTCCATATTATTAATGAAATAAAAAGCAATATATTATTTTAAATTTTTAAATTGGTCTCCTGACATTAATAAGGTAGAGCAAATGACTCTTGTAATCTGATTTCAATGAGGTTGAAATAAAAATTAATGAAATCTTTCTGGGCTTTCTTCCAGTTGGAATATCCACAAACAAATGTTTCAAATTATAATTAAATAACTTGATGATATGGGTTTAAATTTTCAAGATATTAGAGGGCAGGGATATGACAGCTGCTCCAATATGAGGGGAGAGAAAGCAGGAGTACAATCTAGAATCAAAAATTTAAATTCGCGAGCATTCTATTCTATTCTTTATTTTTCTCTGCATCTACTTTTCGATCGACAATACTTTTAAAATATGTTCAAGGATTAACTTTAAAACTATTAACTGACACTAGATGTGAGAGTACTGAGAGTAGGATAGAAGCCTTAAGGCCTTTAAGATTTCACGTGAGAGTTATATACGACGGTTTGCTAAGCATTTATGAAAATCAAGAAATTGATAATTTAATAAGAAATAAAGTGTAGGGTTTATTAAAGTGTATTAAACAGTTCAACTTTGGTGTTCAATAGTTATTTGGTATAAAATATAAAATTGCAGTAATCCAATTAGTAAGTAGATGCTAATAGAAGATTTTGGTTTAGCATCTGCCCTTGATCTTTTGCAAAGTTGCAAAATTTTTTTAAGGATCTTCGATCGGATAAATCATTCAAGGGAATTATTGTTGAACTAGCTGATGAAATTGACGTTAAGGCTAATTTTGAATCAACAGTACCACGACACTTCGTAAAACAAATTTCATACGAAGCACGAGATGAATCGATCGAAGATCTCAAAGAAAAATATAAGATCGATTTTTTTATTTTAGAATCATTTAAGCACTAAATGCATTATATGCTACAGTTAATAGTAAGTATTTTAACTGATGATGATTCCGTTGACATAAAGGGAATAGAATTAACAGAGGAAATTTCTGCCATAGCTTTCGTGCAAAAAAAGAAAGCCCTGTGCTAACGTGAATAACTATGTTAAAATGTCCACCTAGCCTCAGATGTTGTAATAATATTGCTAACAATACCAGTACCTGTAGCAAGTGGAGAAAGAAGTTTCTCTAAATTAAAGTTAATTAAGAACTTTTTACGTTCCACTTTCACGCAAAATTATCTTTATGGCTTGGCCATTTTTCCGATTGAGTACAGTGGCGGCTATTCAGGTGAAGTAGGTGAAGTGTTACTTCACCAGGAAAAATAATCAAGCAAACATCTAATTATATTTATTATATATCTCTTAAAATTTTAGTTTTTACCTTCATTTATTCACCTAATTGGTAAAAAATAGACTGTACATCTCGAATAAATATTTTACTTGACCGTTGGCGGCATTTTAAAACTTTCAATCGAACTTTATTATAACAACTATAACAGTGGCGCAAACCGCTTTGACTTTGCTGGAGGTGCTATGTTTAGTTTACGATTTTCCTACTATGTCGCCGTAACAACGCGTATCCGATGACGATGATCCGGTGAATTGCAGGCGCAGTACACTACACCCACGTGTCGTTCAGTTTACGGTGGTTGTTTACTTTTATTTTCGCGGATTTGCCGGCAACCGGTGAGTTCCTTTGCAGTTAACTTGACTGTTTTGTGTTATATTTATTTATGGTGTTGTTACAATTTCAAATTCGAAGTTAGTAAATGTGATTGTTCAAGACTGGAATAAACTAAAAGACGTCTTTGAATTTATTATAAACTGTGACAAATTTGATGAAAAATCAATTCGCCTAACGAAAGGATTTTTTTTGGCATTAGTGTTTAATGACATTTTCTCAATCACGGACATACTATTTGACGATCTTCAAAAAAAATCGCTTGACATTCATTTTTGCATATCCAATATAATTGTTTGATAAAGCAAATTCTATTAAAGAAATAAATCTAAGTATAGAACCCTTTTTTATGAAATATTGGACCATATTTTAATGGAAATGACACTAAGATTTCAAGACTGTGAAAAACTTACATTTTCATGTTTGGCAGGTTCTGCTAAATTTTCCGAATATAGTTTAAATTTTCCGACTTGCCCGTTTGAAAATTTGTTGTAGTTATATGGGGAAATATTTTCAAAAAGTCGAACGACTTAAAAATGAGCTTGGTCTTATTTTTGCCAATGAGAGTAATTGGAATATATCGCTGCAAGAGTAAGTGAAAAAAATTAATAAAAATAAATATATTTTTACCGAAGCATATAAATTATTTTCCCTTATTTTGACAATACCTTCGACAAGTGGAAAGAAGTTTCTCTTACTTCAAATGTGTAAAAACTTATTTAAGAAATACAATATCTCAAGAAAGACTTACTTCTCTTGGCAATATTTCAATTCAAAAGGAATTTCTGGAGGAGATTAGGGCAACCATTTCCATCCATTTTATTAGGATGTTATAAATAAATTTGCTGATATGAAGGATAGGAGAATTGATTTAGTATACAAAATTTAGATAAGTCGAAAAAAATATTCTATCCCCTTCACATATAAAAAAATTCTGGGAAAAAAATATTGCGATATTTTCATGCTTCGTTTGCACTTCACTTACTTTTTCATCCGCGAGCCGCCACTGATTGACCATGAAATTTGCGATTAGATACAATTAAAAGAGGTAATAAGAAAGTTGGCCTAATTAAAAGTGAGAAAAAATTTTTTCTGAAATTTTATTAGGAGTAGTAGTAGTTTATATTACTTGTGTTTAGTTTTTATTGTTTGTACCCTTTATTTTTCTGATATAATTAAAAATATTTTAATTTTCTACTACTAACTGTTGATTTTAAGTTTCATGATTTTTCAAAATATTCGTTTTTGTTTTAATTTAAAACCCATTGAATTTTATTTTAAATAATATACATTATAAATTTAGGGGGCGGAAATTTGCCATTTTGTCCGAGGCGGCAAAAATGAAGAGCGGGCGCTGCTGTAGGTGATAACAAACAATGATTCATACATACATGACTGTTAAAAACATTACCCTCCTTTGCATGCCAAGTTGGGTAAAAGTGACAAATTTTCAAAACATTTTAGACTTGCGCTAAGGGGACAGATCCACCTAACATTTTTTATTAAAAAAATTCTGGTTTTAATATACATTCAAAATTGTGTTGGCCACTTTACTTACGGCAATGCTAACCTGTCTTAATCTAATCCTCATTTTTGATAATTATATGTTTTGTTAAAAAAAAGTTATCCGCCTGAACGGGGATTCGAACATATATGCGCCGCATCCAAACCAGAGTATCCTACCACCGAGCCAGGAAACCCATGGTGATCATTCAACAAAACTTGTTTATAGTACACCCAAATAATCGAAGAACCGATACGAGGTACATTGAACATCTTTGTGATGTTTGGCGGGAATGGTTGCAAATCTAGGGTCTTGTTGTGTTATAGGCCCTGAGAAGGGGGGTGGTGCAAGGGGGAGGCGTTTGTCCCCCTATATTTTGGAAAATGTGCTCTAATTCTGAATTTACATACTAAATAAAGCCACACTACGCTCTTGTTCTGAATATTGTTGCCCCTTGGAAATAGTTCTATCGTGTTTAATTAAGCTAGAAATTTTATTTTAATTTGAAAAAGTGAACATTTTAATTATCTGTTTTATAAAACAATACTACCGGGGGAGGTTTTTGTTATGTAATTCTATTGCTTTATTCTAAATGTTATTTTTAAATTTATTCATCTCTTTACAAATCACATCTAGACTTTGTTATTTAACCTGCCAATTATTAAAAGTTTGAATTTTTACAGAACGTTAATAAGAAATTTTCATCTTTCTTCGACACTATCCTCCATATTCACTAAAAAGGTTTAAGAGTTAATCCAGGTCTTGTTGCAATGGTAATTAAAACTCTTTATCCGCCAGTTATGTTTTGCTTATGTCACTGTCGTTTTGTAATTCTTATATTTAGAAAAATTATTCGTTCAATTGTTGGAAATGTCATACTAAACCTAGACCTGGTCTAAATTTAAACCTTTTTAGTGAATACGGGTGTAAATGTTGTGAATGTATCCACATTCTATGTGTTCTCAAGACCATTTTAGTACAAAATATTTCTCATGGCAACAAAAACTTAGAGAATCAAAGTAATTTAATTATTCGGTTTGAAAAATGACTTCTAGTGTACATACCTATTAGTTGGAGTACAATATAATTTTTTCGAAATAATTAGTTAATGCATTTTTATTGTGATTGTCATCATTCAATTGGATAATTTCCTGCGTTTGAAAAGCTTTGAAAAATAATAGCACACATGTATAATTATTATACATTTAGTTAATGTATTAAGTGTTGTAATTAAAGCTGCTGTAAGGGGGTAAGGATACCTCTTAAATTCAATTTGACTGCAATTTATAGCTTGTTTTTATTGTTTTACATTTTTAGTAGTCACCATTATTTTACGTAACTAACAGATGTGCATTTTTTCAAAAACAATAATAATAACCTGTTTGAAAATTTACCATTTTCAGACAGGTTATTATGAGATAGAGGTATTAAAAAAAGTAAAAACGGTTCTTTGTAGATTTGTTTACCTAGAATCCATTGACGTATTTAGATTTTTTCTGCGGGTATAATTTTTTCAGTTAAAGACGTAAGTTGCATTTTTTAATGGGAGACTCTAAATTTTTCTCTTTTGATATTTAGTTTACTATGAGTTTTCAAAAAAAATATTACAGTCTATAGTTATTTTTATAAATAACACTGCAAAATGCATTTTTCTGCTTCCTGATAAATTTTTTTTACTGCTGTTATTCACTGCTTACAATCAAGCCACTTTCATGATTGGAACATATTTTTTTATATCAGAAACAGAAATTGACCGACGCTAGATGAACAAGTTATTGAACAACACAATGTAACATTTTTTTAAATTTAAAAATACTTGAATAATTTTTAAAAAACAAAGTTTATAAATATTATTCAAATTATTGGCCATATTTGTGAGAGTTGTTGTATTAATGTGTTTTTAATAACAACATATTGTCTTCGTAAATCTCTTAAGGCGTTTTCTTGACTACTCTTAGTTCTTTAATGGTTTCATAGCCCCCCAAAAATCCAAAATCGAAAGATCAGGTTCGTGTATATCTGGGAAAATGTTCATCCAACCAATTTTGGATTAATCTATTATTGTGGGCTGTCTTTCTTGCTGAAAAAATATGCCCTTCAACTCCGTCAGGGCATACCTTTTCTTCAAGAATTTGATAGTGTCTATTTGAACTTAGTTTCCACGAAATCTTCCCTGACATTTCCTAGGAAAAATAACGTGTTGATGTTGTGATTTGTGTTGATTTTCCTTACCCCAAAAGAACATTTCAAAATCAATATGTTTGGTTTTCACATTGACAAACCAATTACAGAACTCCAGTATCAGTGACACCAGGGTACAGATAGATAATAAACAAGTAATATGTCAGGTTGTCCCTGTGGATTCTGGGTGCGTGTATTAGTCGTGTGCGTGACCTTAGATGTCTAGTCCTACAACTTATTTTCGATACTATTTTACTATTATCATAACCTTGACGGCTATTTTTGATTAACGTCCGCTAGTCCGATAACGCAACTTTGTCCTATTTTTTGTATTACATTGTCTATAATAAATATAAATAAATTATAGTTGCGAGTGGAAAACATAAAGGAATATAATGTAAATAAAACACTTTTAAAGTGTTTTAGATTTCCACTTTTATTCACAACTTGTGACATATGTTTCGATGTCGCACACCGAAACAAAATATTTATTGGCTAAAGAAATAAAAGATGTAAATATAAATATCACAAAAACAAATACACATGAAAATGCAGCCGTGAAAAGTATACAACAAAAAACCACAGAGAATAATCTGATTTTTACAGGAACAGATAAAGGAAAAACTATAATCGTAATAGATAAAGAAAAATATTCCCAAAAAACTAGATTTTTGAGACCCTACAAAATATGACAAACTTACAAAAAAATTCAAAAAACAAGTTTTAGGAATAATCGGAAATTGTAAAGATAAGTTTTTTCTTAAAGTTATGAATCCACAGCCACCCAAACTTTATTCTTTTATTAAACTCTACAAAGAAAGTTTACCTATAAGACCGGTAGTCTCATTTGTGACTGCTCCTACTTTTAAACTGATAAATGATAAATAGTGTTATAGAAAAGACCAAGTTTGTTTCTACCTATTCTGTTAAAAATTCTATTGATTTAATTAATAAAATTAAAAATAATAAATTGCCAAATAATTCAATTTTTATATCGTTTGATGTAAAAAACCTTTTCCCAAGCATACCACCATTAGAGACAATTGGAATTATAAAAAATAATCTTATTCTAAACAAAACCAATCCTATCCTGCAAACATAGATTCTTTAAAAGTATGCGCGAACCAAAATTACTTCCAGTTTAATGAGGAGTTATTTTCAGCCGCTTTTCAGGGCTTTTTATGGGGAACCCTTTAAGTCCACTCTTGGCTGAAATATTTATGCATAATTTGGAAGAAAATATTAAAATAAACCCTTTGTTTCAAAAATGTCTCCATTGGTATAGATATGTCGACGATATATTGGTCTGTTTTACTGGCACAATGAGACAGCTTAACATATTTTTAAAAGTTTTAAATACCATATACAAAAAATTACAATTTACTGTCGAAATAGAAACTAATAACTCTATAAACTTTTTAGATTTAACATAACAAAGGCAGCAAATAAAAACCAATTTTCAATTTTTCACAAACCTACACGTACCGATACAACCATCAATAATAAATCAATACACCCATTAGCACAAAAACTAGCAAGATTTTATAACATGATACACAGATTAATTATAATACCTTTACACAAAGATAATTTTCGAAAAGAATTAAACCTAATTAAACAAATAGCAATTAACAATGGATATGATGCCAAAATAATGACGGTAAACCTACACAAAAGGTGGCTACTATACAGCGTAACAAGAACATTAAAATTGCATTTAAAAAAAAATAATAATCTAAGTAAATTTTTAAAAAATAACAAAGGAAAAACAAATAAAAATAAAAAATCCGGGGTTTAAAAATTAAATCATGCCCAAAAGTGTATATAGGCCAGACTGGGAGAAAAAAACAGAGATTAGCAGAGCATAAAAGGAGCTTTATTAAAAATAAAACAGATTCAACATACGCCAAACATTTGTTAAATAATAACCATGCTTTAGATGAAAATTTTGAAATACTACATATAATAAACAAAAGTAAAAATTTGTCACTTTTAGAGTCTACGGTAATTAATAAACGTAAAAACACCCAGTATCTCTTAGACGACCATTTAGATATAAATAATTCACCTCTTTTAAACCTACTTTGTTAGAAATTTCCGTCCAGATGTTATTTAGAACTCTCGTAGGCCATAAAAGTCTATCTAGAAATATGTTTTATAAAAATCAAGCTCATTTAGGAAAGTGTTAGTTTAAATACCGTTTGTCTGAGGAAGCTACAGTGTTAGCGAAATATATGTCACAAGTTGTGAATAAATGTGAAAATCTAAAACAGTTTAAAGTGTTTTATTTACATTGTTGATAATGGATTTTCACAGTGGCGGCTCGTGGATTTAAGAACGGCTGAAGCGCAGCGTAGCTAGGTGCACAGCGTCGCAGCCAAAAATAGCGCCTCAGGCTAACATTTTTCGGGGTGCCACGCCCAAAATCGATTCGGTCGATGCAAAACTGCTTCCGCATCCGATGATCCGAACGCACTAATTTACATTAATTCTATAACAAGCGCCTGCAGCTTGCAGCAGCAGATTTATGCTGCTCCCATCTCTATTTGGCTTACGGATATTCACCATTGCCTTGTCATAGCAACAAATCTAAGTCTGATGCGGAATTTGTTACTGCTGATTGTAATTCCTCAACGGGTCTTTCTTATGAAACGGTGTTCAGCGCGCTACGTTTTTAAGTCATTATTATTTTTTGAGTATATAACGCACTAGTTTTGATAGAAAATAATGGTGTAATTAGGTAAATAATGTAAATTTATATAAAACATACTACACTTTTATAATAAAAATGTAGATTATAAAATGCTAAAAATTTTAAAAATATTTTTATTTTTTAAGTAAATTGACATTGATTGGAAAATGTAGGTGAAGCCGCGCTTCACCCATATCCCCTGGCGAGCCGCCATTGGATTTTCATCAAGTAACGATCCAGTCAATCAAGATAATGGACTATCTTGAGTGTGAAGGCGCACTCGGTTTCCAGGTAGTATTTTTGTTACGAAAAAATCTCTATTTATTGATCTATTGGCAAAATATAAAAATGCGCGTGGGACAATAGTCACTCACAGTACTCAGTGAGAAGTCAAACCATCTTGCAGCAACAAAATAAGGTGTTAATAAATCATGGTCCTTGGGTTTAGATGGTGTCAAAATGGAGTCACCCGGCGTTTCGCCTTCGAGTGCACAAGGCATCTTCAGGGATCTTTACTTCACGAGATTGAACACACGTGAACACCAGTCTTAATACCATGTCACCGTTCGGCTAGTACAAGCGTATAAAAGCCTCTCTTAATTTCTTCAAACTGATTCAATGAACTCGTAAGGAAAAAATCCCTGGTGATGTTTTTTGCAATCGAGGCGAAACGTAAAAAAAGAATGTCAGTTTGGGCAGTCGATGTTCTCCAGGGGGAATTTTGAAGAAGCCAAACGAGAGGTTACCAAAAATCCATGTAACTTCATAAATAACTAGTTCGCTTTACATGGTATGTTGTGCTATCACAACAACTCCTTTACAGGAGTTGTGGTCTATCTTTGTTTGGGATCCCTGATCAGAATTTGATTTGTAAAGGGGAAAAATGAAATTGTAAGCTCTGAACATTAATTTTAAAGCCGAAATTAATTGGATGTCAACAAGATAAATTCTTTCACAAATTTGAGAAATATGATTGTCTTCATTCTATGGATTGTACCGCACAAAATTAACGCATCTGTGCTAAAGAATATTTCGCTAAAAAAGTATTGAAGACAGAAGATTAAGAGAAAAATTACGAAAATATTTAGAGGCTCAGGGGGGAGAATTTGAATGATATAATTTTTAAAAATGAAATTTCCTAATAAAGCAGAATTTTGATAATACAGAAAGGAGTCGCTTTCTAGAAAAACACCTAGTGTATTTTTGTAAAATTGCTTAGAGTATACAGTGTGTCAAATTTGAATGATTTATCTCCAGGAATGTACGAGGTCCATGAAAAAAAACAAAAAAAAAATAAAATTGACACTCTGTATCTCAAAAACAAAGGCCTTGCTGTTTATATGAACTTTTAATCCTATAATAAGGCAAAAAGTTACGTCCTTCATTTTTAGCCATCAATTAAAAAACACCCTGTACATGGTACCAGTACATCGCTATATGTATACAAGAGAACAGTAAACTTGACTAGAATGTTTGTTAATGTTATACGCAATCAGGCATCCTTGTTTGTTAAGTTTCATTAATTTAAAACGAATGTCGAATTTGTAGTATAGTCTTCTGATTTACGTTAAAAGCAACAATTTTACTATTTAACCTAGATTTGGAACATTGTCAAAATAAGAGAGATTACAAAACAGTTTTAGTTGATGATATGCCTACTTACCACAAACGGTTATTTTTATTTCAAAACTTTATAGTTATTAAATTGTCGTGATTACCTTCAGAATATAATGAAGATTACTTAAATTATGTTATTATGTCGTTATTGGGCAGATGGAGTTTCGTAAGTAGCATGTTGTATTTTGAAGATAATCAGTGTGAGGAAAATAGATATTACTTGTATTAATGTGGGTTCCTGTAAGAAGTTTTCAGTTTTACTTTAACTTTGATATCAAATTTAGGAAAAAACTGCATATTTCGGAATGAAAATTTAAATTTTATGCCCTAAAAGATAGACAGACATAAATGAACTTTATAGCTAAATAGATGATATTTCAAGAACATGGACCATCGTTTAATGGGAGATTTCTTGGCATAAAATCAGACATGTACATTGGTACACACTTCATTTTCAACAAAAATTTCTTGATTTTGTTTTTTCTTAGTGTAATCAAACTCGATTATTAGATTTGGAACGAAGTCGGTACAAGATTAATCATTTTTCATCATTATTCGGCAATCATTATTTTGTGTTGACATGTTTAATCTATGACCCTTATTTATTCTCTGATTAATTTCAAGAAAAAATGTGTTCTTAGTTCAAATCATCCATTTACCAGCTGTTTTAACTTGAAATATTTTATTTTGCACTAAAAGTGAAATACTTAAAATTAAAGGCAACCTTAATTCTTATCAAATGTCAAAAATAATAATTACTTGACATGTGAAACCGTAATTCAGTTTTGGTACTTGTTTTTAATATTCCAACTCTAATATTTTTATTAAGTATAAAATGTATAGCTTGAACTGTAAATTGATTTTAATAACATTCTGCATTATTTAAAATTAGAATATCTCTAATATGTTTGCATTTATCGACTTCAAGTGGAAGTATCTTTTTTTTTTGTGCAAAATTATTAATCAGGAAATAAATGTCTTCTATCAAATTGTCAGATAGGCCAATACCAAGAAAGTTATACATAGTCGGTGATACCGAGGAAAATGTATATTTCCACTTCTTACTAGGAGTTTTATTTGAATCTAATAATCCTGTTTGAAGAAAAATGTAAAATCTTTATCACCTTGTATTTTGAAATTTGCAGTCAGGCAATGACTTGCGTTGGTTCGATCTCGGGAGGTAATAAAGATAAAGCATGGCTGTGGTACTTGGATGGGTGACGACCCGGGAAAGGCCGTGCTCTATCTAGAGAGGAGCTGCTAGAACTAGGTAGTATCGACCGTGGCGGTACTAACGCATTCTCTATAAAGGTACCGTGAAGGGCAAATTACGTTTTGGTACTTGGCGAACGTCAACGGAATCTCCGACTCATGTAATTCGAATCACTAAAAAAAGGGGAACTACGGTTTAATGCAACGGTGCATTATTCTTAGACCTCAAGCCTTCGTGGTATGCGCAAAGAAAAAAAAAAGCCGTTTTAATGCTCGTTTAACCTCACTGACGTCAACGCTCCATCCAACTTAATCAGTGATAAACCGGGTTTTGGTCGCGAAGAAGCCGGTTTAAGTAAAAATAAACTAGATTCGTAAACTGTTTCTTTTTGCTAGTAATGTTTCTTGTTTATATATAATGGGAAATGAAAATAGACACATTGATATTTCAATGGATTTTTTTATGATAATTACAATAAATAAGTCAAAAGCTTCACCTATTATAAAAATGTAGTTATAGTTGTCATTTCTTATTCTTATTTTCATAGCATATTGCAATAAAACCTGCTTTAAAGCAATTCATAATGGATTTTTAATAATAATTATGATAAATAAATATGACAATGCATCTCCCGTTTCGCGATGGTCCATGTGTCGTTTCCGGCTAAATGGAAAGTTTGAAAACCGAATACGTACAAATTCTCCCTACAGCCCACTGTCCCCTTAAACTATTAAGAGTGAAACATTTTTCAAAGGTCAGTTTTTCCGCTATGTTATTTTATATCTGAGATTTAGTTCCTGTTTTTTGATCATATTCCGATAGCGCAGCCTACTAAGCTGTGCCGATAGCCTGGAAAAAAACTTCATAAGTTCGGTTTTGTGAGAAAAATCGAGTAGCCCGCTCTCGTGAGGCACCCAGTACAGGGTGTCCAATTTTCGATACTCAGGTGTTGTTGAAGAGAGAGGGATGCTTTTTCGCGACACTGTGCCACTTTTTCGTGACAAGAAAGATTCCTTAAAAAATTTTGCATGGCCTTCTTCATTTTTGAAATACACCCACTTGTTTTTCTACGACGGGATAGGAATTTGAAGGTTCTGCGAAAGTTTACAGATACGATAATTCTGTAAACTTTGGCTCTACCTCCACGGAAGCGAAAATAACATCATCTGTTTCTTGATTTTTATTGTTATATAATTGTGGTTACAGACGCATAAAGCTCCATAATATTGTAAATTTTTTGGCAGCCATTTTGTTTCGCAATTTTAAATTCGTACCACAGTTTGACCAGTTTATCTCTATATCATACTTAATGCCTTGTACAAAATTTGAAATCAATTTAATAAGTAGTTTTTTCATGCTGATTTTTTAAATATTTTATTACGTCACCATTTCATTTTGCTATTTTGGATTCATACTAAAATGTTACTAGTTCATTCCTATGTAACACTTGATTTTTACTTTGAGGTAAATTGCATAATTAGTTTTTTCCTAATATTTTTTTTAACGTTTCACTAGGCATACTGGATTTTTTCGAAAATATTACTAGGTCGTCTTCATATGAGCTTTAATTTTTGCCTAAAATCTGAAGTCACTCTGATGAGTAGTTTTTAAGCTACGCACACTGGTCGATTTTTACGGAAACGTGGCAAAAAACAGAAAAATTAAAAATATTGCTGAGAACAATGAGAACTTATTTAATAATGATAGTTAAAAATATTTTTTATGGGATATAATAATGTTTCGTGGAGTATCTTGGACTCTGGGACTACAAAGACCATTTAGAAAATGTAAAAAATAAAGACTAAATTTTGAAATGTATCCCCATCCTTAGTTTTAAGTAGCTGTTCTAGTGAATCATTACCTCTTTATTTATAGTTATTTACGCTTATGTATATTATTTGTGATTTTAAAAAATTGTTAAAATCCACATTTATATACAGGGTGTAGTCACAAGATCATTATTAAAGACATAAATTAAATATACTTATATATGTCTACTGTCTAGTTATGTCTATCCCTAAAGTGAAAGTTTAATTTCTAAACATTAGTCTCCATTGTGCAAAATTGATCCAAGATGCAAATCTACAGGGTGTAGTCACAAAATAAGAATTAAAAGTATAAAACCAAAATACCTACTTACTTATGTCTAGTTATACCTATACCCAAAATAAAAAAAAGGATGTCTTAATCTTTTTTGTGGTAGTTTTCTTAACCTCGAAATGCAAGGATCCGAGGAGACAAGAACTCGATTTATTACATCTTTTAAATTTTTAAATTATCAGTTCTCGAAGTCTTCCGGGAAAAATCTTCCCTATATTTTTTTGCCTTTATTCCGAGCTTCTTGTGCCTCCTCGGATAATTACCCTATAGGATTAAGGTAAGAGTTAATTATGTCTGATCCGTAAATCAAAACCTTATGCACGGTAATAGGCATAACATACCAGGGATACAAAGATACAAAAAGTTTTGCTGTTTCTAGTGATTTTTTTTTTAAATTTATCTGTATTAATATCAAATCCTGACGACAGAGTTTGCAATACCACATGAAATTTTGTAATTATATTAATATTAATTTTAGTTATTTCTGCTACGATTTCTGCACCCTCAAAAAATCTCTGCGCTGTGTTTCCATTATTGTAACTACCGAAACCTGCTCCTGAATACGCTTCTTTGATTCTAAACTTTTAACTTATCTTCCGCACCTCTAGCTTGACACTTGGAAATGCTCATTTTATAAGCTAAATGTAAAAGACATTCAAAGAAACGTATCCAGGTGTGTAATGTTGAGAGTCCATATTTCAAATTATTACACTGGGGAACAAAAAAAAAACTTTTTTCTGCGGCATTAGTTTTTGTAGTAAATTTAGTGACATTAAACACAATAAGTCCTAACTACATATTTTGTTTGTTTAAATTGACTCTACTTTCGTTTACAGTTAGCGATAACGCCTTTTATTCTATGCAACAAAAAGTGTTTATTTGTTGCCTTCGCGGCGACTTTACTTATCGCATCTAAGCGGGCCATGAAATAAAATCGAGTGCACAAATCTTTTTTGACAGTGACATTTCAGTCAGTTTAAAATTATTTTATTAGATATCAAGTGCTTTTTTGTCACTGTCTGAATTTTTTTAAAGAACGTATTTTTAATTGCTACTATATCAGTTTGTTCATTAAGTCGTTTAAGTTGGTGTTAAATTTAAAAATAACAATGAATTCTTCACGCAAGAGTTGTGTGAACTATCCCGACAATTTTTGCTACATATGTGGAAAATTCTGTCAAGAAAAACAGCAAAGAAACATTAACGGTTTTGTAAAACAAGCATACCAAACATATTTTGGCAAGTATCTTGGACAGCAGGATAAATGGTGGGTGCCTCATAAAGTTTGTGAATCTTGTGTAGAGTCACTTCGCTACTGGACCCAAGGGGGACGCAAAGGACTTCCATTTGGGGTGCCGATGACGTGGTGTGAGCCATCAAATCATGTTGATGATTGTTACTTTTGTGCCGTGAATATAAAAGGTATGAATAAATATAAAAAGCGTACTTGGGTTTTTCCAAATATACAGTCGGCTAAATCACCAGTGTTGCATAGTGACTCATTGCCAGTGCCGATATTTAGTACCTTGTCAAACGTTACTTGTGATGATGTCGAAATGATGGACATTCAAAGTGACAGCGACAGTGAAAGTGAATTCGAATATTATAGTGCAACTACAACGGTGAGGGGTTTTTCACATGGAGAGTTAAATGACTTGATTCGAGATTTAAATTTGTCTAAGAAATCAGCAGAGCTTCTTGCATCAAGACTTAAAGAAAAACAGTGCCTACAGCCTGAGGTAAACATAACATCTTATCGAACGAGAGAGAAAAACATTCTTCCGTATTTTACCGAGGAAAATAGTTTAGTATATTGTAACGATGTTTCCGGACTTCTACATTTAATGGATCTTTCCGAATACCGACCAGAAGATTGGCGGCTTTTTATAGACAGTTCTAAAAGAAGTCTAAAATGTGTTTTACTGCACAATGGAAATAGATTAGCTTCAATCCCGATAGGTCACTCTACCAAACTTAAAGAGGAATACCAAAACATTAAACTGGTTTTAGAGAAAATTTTGTTTGTACAACATCAGTGGTCTGTATGTGTGGATTTAAAAATGGTGAACTTTTTATTAGGTCAACAAGGTGGGTATACTAAATACCCCTGTTTTCTCTGTTTATGGGATAGTCGGGCAAAGCAAGAGCACTGGACTAGAAAGGACTGGCCGTCGAGAGAAAATATGACTGTTGGGAATGCCAATATTATTCACGAACCCCTAATTAGCCGGGAAAAAATCATTCTTCCGCCACTTCATATTAAACTTGGGCTCATGAAACAGTTCGTTAAAGCTCTGGATAAAAATGGTGATTGTTTTAAATATATTTGTCAAACATTTCCAAGCCTTAGCATGGAGAAATTAAAAGCAGGTATCTTTGATGGTCCCCAAATCCGCAATCTTATAAAAGACAAGAAATTTTTAAATCACATGAATGAGGTCGAAGCAGAAGCATGGAAAAGCTTTGTATCTGTTGTCAAAAACTTTTTGGGTAATCACAAGGCAGCAGAATATTGCGAAATTGTCACACAGATGTTAAAAACTTTTGAAAAACTAGAAGCTCACATGAGTATAAAAATTCATTTCTTGCATAGCCATTTGGATCGATTCCCGGATAACTTGGGCGATTACAGCGAAGAACAAGGAGAGCGGTTCCATCAGGATATAAAAATAATGGAAGAAAGATACCAAGGCCGGTGGGATCGTCATATGATGGCGGATTACTGCTGGACGTTACAAAGGGATTGCCCAGAACAAAGATACAAGAGACGGTCATATACCAAACGTTTCAACTAACTTTTTTTAGTATCTCAGTTTTATTGGCTTAGTTTTAATTTAATATAACATAATAAAATAGCTGGTTGCATTCAAAATATAGATATTCAATATAAATAATTTTATTTTTTTTTTGTTTTAATTTATATGACACTTTTTTTTATCTCAGAAACTAGAGTCAATTAAGATTTTTTCCCATACTCCTCGTATTTGGGGCAACACAATTACTCAAAATCGACTTTCAGAACCCGCGCCGCAGAATCACTGTTCCCCTGTGTTATCAGCAGTCGACCTTTGAATACAGCATTAATATTATTGAAGTCCCTGGATTTGGCCCCGCAAATATAACATTTTTGAGTTGAACTATTTGATGTTAGAGCATTGCAAACTTTGCCGTCAGTCATTGTGAGATGTAGTTCAAAATGTACCGTTATTGTTTTATTATAAAGATCATACTTAAAAGGAACAAATTTATTTTTGATCATCCATATTTTTCTTTTCCTGCATAGTCATTTGTATTGTTTCACGGGCGAATTGTAACTTATGTGGCCTACAAAATCGAGGAGATGAAGATCTTGGATTTTGCCAGATGAAGGATCCAAAGTTTCTGGGCTCGTTGCATGCCAGTTTAATAGGCACTAAAGATGTTAAAAATAGACTATTGTCCAATTTTTCTACACTCTCAAATATATTCGGATTGGCCAGACGATCCATCGAACCCTCACTCAGCTCATATCGATATCCATTTCTTTAAGACCTTGAAGAACTAATTCTTGAACATGAATTAGTCTTTTACTTCTATGATTTAGTAGAGACTGCAGCATAAGTTCAACTTCGGTGTCAGATTAAATATAGTAATTTCTGCAGGATAGCATCGCTTTTTTGCTTCCAGAATTTCATCGTATGCAGGAAACACGTCACAGTTTTTTTCTTTAACCTGATTTCTGATTAAATTATATTCACTCTTGCTCAACTTTGCTTCTATTATCAATGACAGAGCTTCATCACTAGTTAATTTAGAATGAGATATTTTATTATTACTTAACGCAGTGCAATATTTCTCAGCTTTATGTGGCACGTTACTTATATCTTTTAATATTTTGGAAGCCATAATATTTCTCTCTGAACGGAAACTCATTTGCGTTGCATATGCAAGTTCTTGTGTACTGGTTACATTGCGAAGGTGGGCAGTTTTTAAAAGTTTTGTTCGCTCGCTGCTATACTGAAAACTGACCATAGGGCGTCTCTTATGTCTAATAATATTTTTTAGAAACCTAATAGTAAGATATAACCACTTAACATATTTGTTTATCAAAGCCTCCTTCATCCGATGAACCGCTGCCCTTTTACTTAAAAATTAACTTTTAAAACGTCAAATTTTAATTTGTAAACTTTTCGATATAGTTTCATGATTTGTAAGCTGTAATATACGAGCATGTAACTACGAAAATCTTGACTCGACTTTTTTTTTAGGACAACTTTGCAGTATATTAAATAGGTCTCTATGAGTCAAACCACATGTTCCTCCATATCTGTAAAAAATTTAAGTAGGTAGATAATAAAATGTTGAAAAAAAGTAATATTTGAATTTTTAAATTAAAGAATTTGTTTATTTTAAAAAATTATAGCAGCCAGTTCAAAACTTCTTAGATTTTTGCATATGCGTAAAATACGGATTTTATTGAATTATATTCATTACAATTTTTTTTTCTCTACGTTTTTGAACTATTTGACAAATTAGTTGGACATCCTGTACAGAGGTATTTGGCTTGATTTCGTTTTCAACATCAATTTATTGTATTTAACAAACAAATACAGCGAAACATTCTATAACTAACGATAAATCTTGCATGACATCATTTAAACATACTACATGTTAATGCAAAGTTTGATTTTTAGACCCAACACGCAATTTAATTTTAAATTTTATAGAAAAAACTGCAAATATCTGCAAAATTTTGTTTTTGGATAATTACGATAAGTAATCACAGAAGTTAAAAAAATACATTAGAAACCGGGATCTGAGGAGGAACATAAACAAAAAGCTTTCTATAATATAGGTTCCTTTAAAAAAAGTTGCATTTTTCAGACATTAAGATTTATGACTTAAGTTTCCACTAATATCCTATTTATATCTAAAACTTATACATATTTTGTAACTACATACCTCAAGATTTAACATCCACCGAAAATAAGTATCGATCCAGGTAATAACGTTTTTGTAGTAACTATTAAAATTTTACACTTTTTTCAGATTACAATCTCACAAAGCATTACCTGCTGACATATTTCTGTTTTGATGTGTGCTGTGAGTGAACGACAAATGCTGGAAACAATTTTTTCACAGCCAACTTGTTATTTGTATTATTGACTTTAAATTTAGGACATTTTTGGTCATGTTGAGACAAATAAATTTTATGCATTTATGCCGTGATTCCAGGCAAATCGACCAGTGTGCTACGCCGCGAACTGACAGACAGACAGATGGGCCGACGGAATTGATAAAATCATTTTAATTAATTTTATTGCCAGGTCATCCCCATATGATTCTTAATTTTTGACTAAAATTTGAACTTAATGTGATAAGTAGTTTTTAAACTATGCCGCGAACTGACACCCAGACAGACAGAACGATAGATGGACCGACAGAATTGATAAAACATATTTTTTGGCATCTAGGCAGGCTAAGCGTAAGGATATGTAAAACCTGAGAGGCTGATTTTTTTCACGATTACATATATTTTATTTGACCGCCATTTTGTTTCGCCATCTTTAATTAGTACAACAATTTTACTAGTTGATCCCAATTCCATAGTAAATTATGGCATACAATTTAAAATTAATCCATTAAGTAATTACCTTTTTCAGTCTGAATTTTTAAATATTTTATCAAGCCGCCATTTTGTTCCGCCATCTTCGATTCGTACCAAAATTTTGCCAGTAGATTCCAATATAATACTTGATTTTAGTGCAAAATTTGAGGTAAATTGGATAAGCAGTTTTTTAATAATATTTTTTTTATCATTTCGCTAGGCCGCAATTTTGTTTGGCAATATTGGATTTTTACCAAAATGTTACCAGGTCATCTCCATATAATAATAAGACAGACCAACGGAATTGAGAAAACATGTTTTTCGGCATCTAGGGACCCTGAAACGTAAAGATGTGAAAAATCTCGGAGAGTGATTTTTTCACGATTACAATACTTCCCTTATACGAGGGAAGTAAAGATATCGATATATCAATAGGTGGTCGATACCATCGCTGGTTATAGATAAATGGATTACATATTTACTAGGGTGAGGACTTTTTTTTTGTTTTGCTTTTCGATATATTTGGCTCACAAACCGCCTTTGTAGCAAATATCGATAGGTAGCAATCAACTGTCAATAGGTAACAGTAAACTTAATACAGTTGGCGCATGCTTTTTCTAGAACGCTAACCTATTTTATCCTAACCTAGTCCGCATTTATATTAATTATAAGTTTTGCTAAAAAAAACTAAATAAAAAAGCATCCGCTTGAAGGGGGAATCGAGAACCTTACCACTGAGCCAGGAAGCCCACACTAAATATTCAACAAAACTTATTTATCAATTATCGTTTCTCAACAAGCATGCGCGAAGCTTCACAATCGATATCATTGGCAGCCGGCTAGACTCTTGTGTAGCGTATCAGCAGTGTCGGACTAGGGACTGGATCTCAAAATGCATACAGTTAAAGAAAATTCGCATCTCCTTTATTAATAGAGATAAAAACAAATTCTACCTAATACTTTATATAAACAATCACAAAAGTCAGATAATTCGTTGTTGATTTCTTCTATAGAGAGGTCTAAAAAAAGTATAAAAAACATTGGTGTTTATTTCAGCCTACGTATCTTCAATTATTTTTCGAATCGCATTATTTTTTACAAAAAATAAAACCACAAAAAACTGAAAAAAAAATATTATTCTTTTTTTATTCAAGTGTGAATTTACGCATCAAATTATCATATCCTTTAAATTTGTTTTATGAAATTAAAAATAAAAATTGTATCTGCATGCCAAGGTTTAGAAATGATTTTCAATTGGCACTAATTTATTCTGTTGGATAATTTACCAAGACGTTAAAATAAGTTGTTATTGTGCTTATCAATAGGAATAAATTTGACAGAAACGTTGTTAATGAACTGATCTAACGGCCCTAAATCTCATACCAGCAAACTTTGTTTCCTCACTGGGATAATAAGGAACCTATTAAACTACGGAACAACGCAATAGTATATTATACCGTGGTTGCTTCAGGCCTGTATGGCATTTAAGCAAAATGTACCATTATATAGACAATAGTGCGATTTTCGCTGCTCTAATTGGTCGAGACCAAAGGCTGTTACGTTTTGTCAAACGTGACTAAAACGCGGTACATTTTGCCACGTCTCCTTCCCATAGCATAATAATCGGACCAAACTTAGGTACGTGTTGCCCAGATGAACTAAAACGTGGTGCATTATGCCACAGTATATATATCGTTAGATATATATATATATATATATATATATATATATATATATATATATATATATATATATATATATATATACAGGGTGTCCCACGACGAACTGCGGCGATCGATTTCTCAGAAAGTAGGCTTTGGAAAAATTTGAAATTTTGGCAGCTAACTCGATAAGGGCAATTCGCGCAAAATATTTTCAAGATGGTGGCACTTCCGGTTATACCGGAAGTAGAAAAAAGTATATTTCATGTATAATATCCAATACCTACATCGGACTGTTTTTGAGATATTTGGAATTTTATGTAAAAAATGATGTTTGCAGGTCTAGACATAACTATAAATATCTGCTTATCGAAGTCTCTATTATTTATTTGCGGGTGGTATATTTATAATGTCACTTTTTGATCACCCTATATTTATTTATTATAAAAATATCAGCACAGGCCACTAAAGTATACCCTTTTGAACAAGAAAGCCAACCGCAAATAATTAATAGAAACTTCGTTAAGCAGATATTTATAGTTATGTCTAGATCTGCAAACGCCATTTTTTACATAAAATTCAAAACTCAAAAACAGATCTTAGGTATAGGATATTGTGCATAAAATATACCTAGAATTTTTCGAGGAATCCAAAAATTCGATTATATACAGGGTGTTCCATTTAATATAAGAAAGTTGACTTCTACTTCCGGTATAACCGGAAGTGCCGTCATCTTGAAAATATTTTGCGCGAATTGCCTATATCGACCTTTTCATTATTTCGACGTTTTCATTATTCTGACTATCAACTTCATTTTTCTCATTTGCGCCATATTCCAATTTTAAAAAGTTTTTTTTAATAATCAATTCAACGGGATATCACACTTTTAGATCAAGTTCTTCAATCTTTTTCAAATAAGTAGTGCGGGTACTTCCCATGATAACTCTATGAGAGCAAGAGAGCGGCTATATCAATTTTATAGAACGAACTCGAATGACATGTCGGATATTCCAGTGTGATAGATCGTTGAATTGGTTATTGCTTAAATTAATTAATTATAGCAAAAATTAGTGGTTTTTAATTTAAAAAAGCTATTTAAAATTATAATAATTCAATATGGCGCCCACAAGAAAAAATTAAGTTGATGATGGTTCACAATAACCAAATCGTCGAGATTAAAAACGAACGCAACAATTGTTTTTGACGTGAAAAATTGCTTTGAAAATATTTTTACAGCTCTTAAAAGTATTATAAATTAAGAAGTTCCCGAGCAGAAATTACAATTTTTTCAAAATATTTCAAACTCCAAAGAAGTTAAAAGTATGCCGCTGGCACCATTACATTACTCAAAAAATTGTTTAGAACTTTTATAGTTTCTAAGATTCCAATGCATGCAATACCAAAACGTCCCACACTGTAGGGTACGTTCAACCAAATTATAATATATCTATATTTTTATAAAATAAGCGTTTTTTTTAAATCTTATGATGGTCCTGAAATTACGATCAAATATTAAATAGAATTATCCTATGGGCGATTCTAATAATAAAATATTATAGTCTGCAACCGCTTCGTTTACATGTCACAAATTACATGATACAACGTGTTTAAACTCGCAAAATTTATATAATACCAAAAACATAATCTAATTTATTAAACTTTAATAAATGATAATAGTGCCCCAGTTTATAATAAAAGATTTTCATAGGTATGTAGACCATTTACGTGTACACACTATTTGTATAATATAAATCAAATTAGGTTTTAAATTTTATTAATTATAATTTTTACTTTAAAATGTTAACACCTTTTACCTTGCAAACGAAAATAATACAGACGGGTGTTTATGTGAATCTCAATATGGGAATTTGCTTAAAAGAACCACCATGTATATTTGCATAAATCCCATAATAGCTTTATATGTAGCAGTCATCCATTTCATTATATTTATAACATGTTAGTCTAATCTGCATTACATGTTTAAACATTTGCAGTTTCTGTATAATATTTTCATTAGGGCGCGTAAAAGTCTTATCGTTATTTGGCCTAAGGCATAATGCACCACGTTTGGCAAAACCTAACAGCATTTAGTCTCGACCAATCAGTGCAGCGAAAATGGCACTATTTACTATATAATGGTACATTTTGCTTAAATGCGGCTCGTACAAATATCTAATGAATACTTTCTTGCTCGCTGTCCCCTTAATATTGGTTTATGAAATTATCAGCTCCTGAAGTAGATATCGAAAACACTCTGTATATAGCATATATGAATATGATATTCAGAACTTATTTATATGAATGATAAACTTGAAGGTGACCTTTCTTTTTAATATTAATTTCTTATTTAAATTTCGAGTTGCATATTAATACAAATAGCCCTGTGTAGGTATTTTCTTATTTACATGAAAAAAATTTATGATGGAAATTTTTGGTAATCGAACGATCAAGTTACAACCTTCGCAAATTTTCCATGTCAGAGTAAATAATTCACCACTCTTTTCGGTTGTTCTTTTAACTACGTCCTGTATACCTTATAAAACCAGTTAACCTCATTAACGCGGTAACGAACGTACTTCCACGCTTAATACATATGACGATTACAGGGTCAACAATGACAAAAATAAACGAAACTCTTTATTAAATATGTGGCTTAATCGATACGTCAATCAAATCCAATTTTGATCTTTTTCTTTATTTATCAAACTGATCACCGGCCACTGGACGGTGGGTATTTAATCCTTGATGGTGTATGGCAATTTTTTATGGGTAAAAACTGTGGTATAGAGCAAAAAATATTTAAATACGCTAAGTCAGATTTTCAGCAAGTTCGTGACAGAGTTGTACTGCACCAATTTACATGATTTTTTTCGAAATGATCGTCTGGTTAACGAGACCTTTCAGTACTATTTTTTGTATTATTTTATTGCGTATTTTTACTATAAAACCAATATGGTTGTTTTAATAAAATTTCTGGACGATGTGGTGAATGCGCTCCATATTCTTATAATTCTACTGAAAACTCATCGCGCTATCTAACGAAAAAGGCAGAATAAGGTCTGCCGGACCAGCTAGTTACTGTTACACCAGCAATAATATTTTAGTGTTTTGCAGAACAGTGATATAGATCAGTTAGTTTTGTCTATGAAGAAGTACCAAAATATTTTTGAACGGTCCGTGTTCGACTCTGGTTAGTTAAAAGAGGTGCGGCGGTTCGCCCTGGGTACCATTATTAGAGGGGTGTCTGTTAGGAAGGTGTCACTTGTTATCCTATACTAAATTTTTACTTCTCTCGTAGGTCTATTTGTCGGTCTCTCTGTTCGCAGTATAGCTAAAAATTACTTATAGGTTATGCTTCACTTTCCTTCATAAAAGCAAGAATTCGTAAAGAGGAAATTCCAGTTAAAGCCAATTTACCGATTTTTAAAATAGTAGTTTAAAATTTTCTAAATTTAATACTCAGAACTGAAAATGAGTTAAATAATTATTACTAATGTTAAGAAATTATCGTTCTTGGGATTACACCGTGTCAAATTGGAATGACTATCAGACGTTTCGCCTTCGATTTCACTAGACATCTTCAGGGATCTTTACTCCACGATATATGATCACTAAATGAGCTCGGAGAAATTTTGGCGGGCTTTTATACCCGACTTGTACTTGCTGAACCATGCTCCTGTGTTAAAATAGTTTTTCACGTGTGATGTAGACCGTAACCCGTAAAATTTCAATAGATTCTCAAATTTTTTTTTTTATAAAATACTGGAACCGATGTTAGAACCTTGGTTTCCTTTACATTTATAATATGGCCAATGGTATGCGGTTGTTCAGCTACAGCAGATTGAACAGTTTGTTTCTTTTTAATACATCGTTCATGTTTCTTAAGTTTAGTTGATATTGAGCGTCCTGGTTCTCCCACATACACTTCTTCACAGGAGCAAGAAATTTTATATACACCTTTAAAAAGGTACAATATTTTTCGGGGATCGCAAGCATTGTTCAATCTTATTATGTATATTAAAGATTGTACGTGTGTTGGATCGCCGAAGTAAACGCCCTATTTTGTCTGTAGTGCCATGTATGTAGGGAAGAACAACACTACCTAACGGTGGCTCTTTGTCATTTTCCTTTCGCGAAGGTGGATTACTATATCTTTTAATCTTCAGTGTAATAGCCATTCCTTTTCAGAGCTTCGGTCAGTTTCGATGTTTCCAATGTTACAGAATTTTGATCAGAAATGGAAATTGCTCTAAATACTAGCGAGTTAATAACCGATTTCTTTTGTGCTGGATGGTGGTGGGAATTTGCATTTAAGTACTATTTCTATGCCATTGTTTTTTATGCTCAGAATGTCCTAAGGTACTATTTTGCTTCCTTTGAACTCATAAATATAGAATGG
This sequence comes from Kuschelorhynchus macadamiae, assembly GCA_030620095.1. Classification (NCBI taxonomy): domain Eukaryota; kingdom Metazoa; phylum Arthropoda; class Insecta; order Coleoptera; family Curculionidae; genus Kuschelorhynchus; species Kuschelorhynchus macadamiae. The sequence goes on along the minus strand of JAUTXW010001121.1, from coordinate 912,587 downwards.
GAATCGCTGCATTAGATTCAATTTCCATTATGAACTTGGTAATATAATGTTTTTGATTAAGGTGGTCCAGAAATATAAGGAGATTATCCTGTCCATGAGGACAAGCAACAAAAGTATCATCTACGTATCTGAACCAGTGTTTTGGTTTAAGCGGAGCGGATGTAAGAGCAGTATCCTCAAAGGCTTTCATAAAGATATTCGCTACCACAGGTGATAGAGGAGATCCCATAGCTGCCCTTGAAGTTTGTTCATAAAAGGTTCCTTGAAAAATGAAATAAGTAGATGTAAGACAAGTTTTCACTAGGTCTATTAAGTTTTTATCACGATTATTATGATCCAATATGTCTGATATAATGGAAATTGTGTCGTTGACAGGAACCTTTGGGTATAGTGATTCTACATCGAAACTGATCAAAATATCGTCGGAGACCAACTGGATTGTCTTAAGTTTTTCCACGAAATGTGCAGAGTTTTTTTATAAACGAATCTCTTTTTCTAGTAAGTGGATTAAGAAAATTTGAAAGATATTTACCTAGTTTGTATGTAGGCGAGTCTATTGCACTGACGATCTGTGATATATTGTTCTTGTGTATCTTGGGAAGGCCGGATTTGACACGGTCTAATCCCAAGAACCATGATTTCTTAATTGACCAAAGCTTCCGTTCAATTATTAATGTTATTAAAAAATTATTTTTTCACTATGAAGCAAGTTAGGCCTGCAGATGTCCCTAAATAGCCTTTAAAAGCGTGTTTCTTACATTTGTAATTAGTTATCCGTTTTTATTTATTTCGTATCTTTGCATATTACTCGGAGTGGTAAAAAGAGTTTCGCAAAAAAAATTAAAATGTTTTAACGTTCCCCATTTTTTGTTTGACGTTGTTATGCATCTCTGGGCGTTTTTGTAATTTTTTCAATGAATGTTCTGTACTGAAAAATATATATTTTTACTTCCCTCGTAAAAAGGAAGTATTGTAGCCGTGAATAAATCACCCTCCCAGGTTTTTACAGATCTTACATTATACGCTTTATCGTTCCTTGACAGAAAACATGTGTTCCAAACTTCGTCTATCGGTCGGTCTGTCTGTCTGTCGTTTTGGCTGATGGTCTGTTTGAAACTGAGGATCATAGGGGGATGACCTGGTAACATTTTGGTAAAAATACGTAAATTTTGCACAAAAATTAAATATTACGTAGGTAGGAACGGGTAAAAATTGGCTATGAATCCGAGATGGTGAAACAAAATGGCGGCTCAATAAAATATTTAAACAATCAGCCTGAAAAACGTGTTATTAGTTGATTTAAAATCTTGTGCTATATAGAGATGAAATAGTAAAATTGTGGTACGATTTCAATATAGCGGAACGAAATGGCTACCAAATTAAATGTTTGTAATTGTGACAAAATTACCCTCCCAGGTTTTTAGAGATCTTCACGCTTTAGGCCTTCTAGAGGCTAGAAGACGTGTTTTCTCAATTCCGTTTTATCTGTCTGTCATTTCGCCGCATAGATAAAATATTACTTACCCGATTTTGACTTCAAATAGTGGCAAAAAATTAAGGGTCTTATATGGAGAAGACCTGGTGGTAATATTTTGGTAAAAATCTAATATGGCCGCATAAAAAACTAACTATCCAATTTACCTCAAATTTTGCACAAAAATCAAGTGTTCCATAGGAATGAGCTGGTAGCATTTTGGTTCAAATCCAAGGTAGAAAAACAAAATGGCGGCCTAACAAAATATTTTAAAAATCATCCTGAGATACAACTTATGAACTGGCAAAATTCTGGTACGAATTCAGAGTGGAAGAACAAAATGGCGGCCAGAAAAAAATGTTTAAAAAGGCAGTACCGATATATGTGTTATTAAATGACTATGTGCGGAACTAAATTGGATCACACTTTACTATTCCTAATAAAAGGAAAAATTAAGGAGGAAAGTTCCGAGTAGAGGAAATTTACCGATTTTTTTTTACAAAATATTGCTTGTTTTAAATATTAATTAGTTGTTGTCTTAGTTGGCATGCACACTACCTCTAGATTCAATTTGAATTTGTTCTTTTTATATTATAAGAAATTATTGTTTAAAAAAAAAATAAATTATTCTAGCTGCTCATAAAATAAGTAAATGGAGTTAATTAGTCATTACTAGGGATGGGCGATAATAAATTTTACCTATCGATAGGCGATAGGTAAAAAGCACTTGATAATTTTATGTCATCGATAGTTAATACGTATAGTTAATACGTAATTAATCTATTTAATAACTATGATGTAATCGAATACCTATCGATATTATCGTATACCATACTATGAATATTATTGGATACCTCTCGGTACTTATCGGCTAACTATCGATATATCGATAAAGTGCCCATCCCTAGTCATTAGTAATGAACTATAAAATAATATTAATTCATTATCTGTACAAATGTTACGAAAACGTTTATTCATTTTCAAAATACAGATACGTAAAACTGAAAAATCTATATCGTTTGTTTTAATGAGTAATTTATTTCAATGTAATTTTAACTAGATCTTTTTTATAAAGAAATTGCAAACATTTTTTTGATTCTTCTCTTGTCAATTTGTTTACCATTATATGAAAACCTAGACTAGTACTACTTGATGAGTTGGGAGGAGGGGGGGAGTGTGACACTTGGTATAAATACCATATAACATCTTGTTCGTTTTATGTAACAAATAATTAAATAAACTATTTAGTTAATTCCAATTGAAGCATCGCTTCTTCTGTAATGCAATCAATACGGGCCATTATAGGTGAGTGCCTACATAGTAAATCTAGCACAACGGCATTCTAAAAGCAACTGTTGAAAAAGATCTGGTAATAGCTATTAACCTAGTAATCGAACAAATACAAAGTTCACTGGGTCAGTACTGGATGGGTATACAGGGTGTCTTTTTATATTTTGCGCCCCCTGCAGTTTTTACTTTTAGAGACACAAAAAAAAACGTTAAATGTAAATGCAGCTACATAGCTACACCCCCACGAGCACTGAAGGAAAACTGTGGGATTTTTTAATAAGAATATTGTGCAAAACTATGACTTATTTTTTTATTCAATAGGTATTTTCTGTGTGCGAGGGCATATAGGTGGCCCTTTGTTGACAACTGCGATGGGGAGGGGGCCAAAATTTGTATCTACGCCATTGTGTAAATGTTATAAGATTTTGCCTGAACCGCCAGGATTTCTTGCCAGAATAAATAAATGAACATCGCAAATGTGTCAAAAAATAACAACCCTAACCCCTTGACATCAAAGGAAAAAAATAGATATATCTAGAAAACTGCAATGACCTGCAGCAGAGCAAAACCCTTTTACTAAGTATTTAAATACTGAATGCAAAATCGAAAGTATTTCAATAGTAAATAATTTTCTGTGAAGGTAAGAATTTAACTAATAAATACTCTCAGTATTTAAATACTATAGTCAAAAGCAGTGTTATCGTGCGGGTCATACGATTTATCAACGACAACCTTTTTAAGTTTGTCGTTTGTTTTTCTTTTATTTCGCGTAATCATATCCTCCACATAAAATCCGGAAGATGAATTAGATAGACCTGATATTTTTATATGAAAAAAGAGGATAAACATATAAATATCAGCAGTTGCAAAAATCTTTGAGCGATGTCACTTCAAAGTCAGATTGACAAGTCAGTGACAAAATGAGTAATGGAAAACAATGTTCGGGTTTTTTGCATCCACAAGCGAAAAAAATGGTATTTAATCTAATGAAATATTACGAAAATGAAAATTCAGCGGCCAATATTCAGGAGACATTAGCAAAAGCTCTGGGAATCGGTATAAAGACTGTGCAGAAAATTGTGCATGAAAAAAAGCATAATTTACTAGAAGATTAAGAAATGTACACGAAAAAAGCCAAAGACAGAAGACTTAAGTGACAATGTAAGGCAATTTTCGATTTATACACACCAAAAACTAATATAACCCTTCAAGTTTTAAAAGAAGCTTTAAAAAATCGAGGCATATTGGAAATTGGACTAAAATCGTTGTCAAAATTAATAAAAATGTTGGGTTTTCGATATAAAAAGGACTGTAATCGAAGATTTTTACGCGAGTTGCCACATATACAAGGCAGCGTATCCAGTTTTTAAAGAAATACACGGAAAATGTTAATTCAAAATTTAGAAAAGTGGTATTTTTAGACGAGACTTGGATATTTTCTAATGGAAGTGGTTCGAAATCTTGACAGGAAGAGTCTGTAAAAAGTGTCAAGAGAAAAAAGGGATATGGGACGGGAAAACGGTTCATCATTTTGCATGCAGGTTCTTCAACAGGATTTCTCCCAGGTGCAAGTTTACTGTTTTCTTCAACATCCAAAAGTATGGACTACCATGATAATATGAACTGTGAACTGAAAGTGGTTAAAAGAACAACTGATTCCAAATTTAGATGCTCCATCTTTAATCATTTTGGACAATGCATCTTATCATTCAAGAATCTTAAATAAACAATTTACTTCATCCTGGAAGAAAACTGATATTTATGACTGGCTAATAAAACAAAAACAAAATCCTGTACCCAATATGCGAAACTAGAACTTCTTTTAATGGCAAAATCTATTAAAAAACCAACAATATATGTCGTATATGAAATATTACGGGAAAATGGACATGAGGTTTTACGACTGCCGCCATACCATTACCAGTTTAACGCAATAGAATTAATATGGGCTGGGGCAAAATCATATTACGAAAAACACGTGAACGATGGTCTTACATCAGATGAAGAGCAAATTGTTTGGCAAGATTCATTAAATTATATTACGCCGGAGTACTGGAAGAAATCTGTGGAACATACGGAGAAATTAATATGGGATTAGTGGAATCGAGAACAAGTTCTAGATGTCGAAATAGGACCAATGATCATTGCGCCATTTGAGGACGACTCAGAAGATGAGGACTTTTTAAGTGATGATGATATTTTTTAGTCTATAATATTAAAAAGTTTCTGAAGGATCATTTAGTCTTTGACGTGTATAAATCATAAACTGCATTATGAATATCCATTTTTGCATTGTAACTTAAGTCTTTTGCCTTTGGATTTTTTCGTGTACATTTCTTAACCTTCTTCGGAAGTAAATTATGTTTTTTTCCATGCACAAGTTTCTGTAAATTCCTTTTACCGATTCTCAGAGCTTTTGCCACTGGCTCCTGAATATTAGCCAGTGAATTTTAATTTAAAAATGTTTTTATTAGATTTGACACCAGAAACTCGGGGCTAACGAAAATTAATTTTAAACTGAAATTTGAAGAAATCAGATAAGTAGTTTTTTAGCTATGCCGCGAACAGACAGACTGACGGACAGACATACCTACAGACAGACGAAATTGAGAAAACATGTTTTCCGGCACCTAGGGACCCTTAAACGTAAAGATCTAAAAAAATCTCACGAGGGAAGTAATAACTAATTATCTTGTGTTTTTAACAAAAGTGTATAATATTTTTGCAAAATAAATTTTTTTTGTTATCATAATACAAAAAAGTTTTCTTTGCACAGGGGTGGCCCGCATTTAAATAAATGACACTGTATAAGTGGTTAGATTTTTAGGTCAAGCGGGGCTCATAATTTTTGTGAATGATAAAAAAATCTCACTTTCATTAAGTGGCTGTATAAATAGAACATATCCTGATTGTTCCACTGATTCGAACCGCCTTCCGACTTTATTAAGGCGCTTGCCATTTTGTGTATTTTTGTTTTTGCCAACCAAAAAATTTTAACCAAATACATATTTAGCGAATTTTCTTATTTAGTCCCTCTGCATTTAATATATAAAATAATATTAAGTGGCTATCTTAATAATATTGCATAATATAATAAAAAAAACTATTTTCTTTCTCCCGGAATATTTGTAAATAGCCCATCGAGATTTAATAGCTCGATAAAATAATCACACTACGTTTTGGTATTCACTGTGTTTTCTGATTTGATTCATAATGTTGGTGACCTTTGGACCCGCACGATAAGACCGCATTCGACTATATTTGTGATCAAATATTTTTATCAAAGTATTTTAATAATTCTTAAATACTTTAATATATTTATAGTACTTAAATACTTTATCAGTATTTAAATGCTTTTAGGGTATTTATACTCATTTAGAGTATTTAAATATAATTTTATTTTAAATAAATCCTTTGGAGGAGTCAAAGTATAATACTTAACCGATATTTGTAAGATTTGGTATGGCTTACGGTTTTACGTAAATTTATTTAGAGCTATATCAAATAAACAGAAGTCAAGTGAATTTACTCAATGAAAAATGAAAATGGCAATTATACACACAAGCTAGTTACTGCCACTGGCTCCTGAGTAAAGCATCTGCGCACTGAAATATTAAAAAAAGACATTTGAGCATATGTGCTTGATTAGCTTAATTGAGTTCACAAAATGACGGTTGAAGGAAAATTCAATAATTTCCGGACTGTATCTTACAATCCCATTTCCGTATAAATACGGAAAATTCCGTATCGCTGGCATGGCAATGCTGGGATGACTAATTTTGAAACCAATTAAACAAACGTCGGACAACCGTGCCAACAACCAATCAGCGCCCAGGAAAAGAGTAAGAAAGGGCGAAGCCGGAACAAGGAATGTCCAGAAAAGTAAAAAATAATTAAAAAATCAGGAAACCGAATCAAATGTACCAAATTAATAAAACCGGATCGAATATAACAAAATAACTTTGCGTAATTTTCAATTCAACTTTATCCGTTCAATACAAATTACTGATTAAATGATTTTGGAACATACAGGTGGTCCAGGAAAATTGTAGCATGTAGCTCAAAAAATATACTGTTTCTTTTTTCGGAATCCGTACTTTTAAGCAATTTTTAATTCTCTTTAATCTATCACACATAAGACATGCGTAGTTGCGTAGCATATATTTACGGTGGTTACATACACATTTTATGTTACATCTACTATATTTAAGTAGTTAAATTAGCAGCCATGCTACGTTTGTCACTTTTGTCGCACTGTAATTGTTAAACGGGTCAACTTCAAAAAGTTGATCCTGGAAAACAAAGATAGGAATGTGCGATATGTGAATGATTCTGTTGTAAATTGGACCCTTTCAACTGTTTAGAGCGCTTTAGAAATCTTATTGTTTAGGCATCATTTTCTAGGAAATTGTCTAGAATGTTAAACAGAGTATACTAATAAGTCCTAATAAATATACATATAGGTACGACCTTAGAGTAAGAATAAAAATAGAGTTCATTATTTACACATTTGGCCACTGCCAAGATTACCTCACAGTATAAGATCGATCGTACGACGATGCCAAACGTAGCCAGGAACTCAATGTTTATACCAATTTATATTAAGGTGAATATGTTTAAACATGATGCAATAAAATGTTCATACAAAAAATAGTAATGTTTTTACGGTATTAGTTTCTAAGCAGTATAAAGAAATTACTTTTATTGCAAAATAGTAAAATTTCAACTTGTAGTAAAATTCCCAAAGCCTTAGATCAGATTACACCAGTAACAAGAGTTTTAGTTAGATATGGCAACCCGGAACGACAACTCCACGTATTAGACCATCCCATTATCGTATCAGACCATCCCACTTTCATTGACAAGGATCCTTATAATAAAAAAGTATAATAGGCTACAGTAAAGATTGTTACAGGGTCCCGTGACCGGCGTGGCTGAAAAACCAATAGCGGGTCGTGGAACTACAATAAAAATTAATTTCCTGAAAAATATTTTAACCCAAATATTAATTCAATTAAAATTGCCATTAAGTACCAAGCTTTTCTTAGCTTCACTAAAGCATGTGTTTTAATGTATTATTGTGTAATTGTTACTACGGTTCAAATCTTCTAATTATATGGTGCCTTACTTCAAGAAGCGGCGTTCTAAAGGTGCGGTGAGATTAGAAGAACATTGATTTTGTATATATATAATAAATCTTGGATATTGCCAAACTAGGAGCTTTAGTTGACCTAACTATGATGCGGCAATGTGAGTTTGTAAAAAAATGGCTGTTTAAGTTTGGAATTGTCTTTTAATCATTAAGTAAACAGTTAGATATCTTTTCCAGGGGACTTGTTATGTCTAATGGAAGATACCTTGATCACTTATTGTGGGTCACATGACGTATTGACCAATCCGGTTTTATTTCGTCGGGGTTATGTGAGAATCCTCAGAAGCAAAATGATACAAGAAAGACTCTAAGGGGATTTTATTAATTATAGAATATATCTGTACTATATTAAAATAGTCAAAGGGCGTCTCACGCTCAAAAAAACGTATTGCTATTTTGAAATTCACTAGATTTTGGATGAAATCTGGGAAAATAATAAAGTTTCGGATGATTTCTGGCCTTTTTTAAATTTTCACTTGAGTTGGGCCAATTTTTAATATAAGTGTTGTGAGGTAAAGGAATTTAAATGGTGATTCTTTGGGTAATTAAAAGTAAAAATGTGTTCGTAAACATGTTCTAAACTGGTTAGAATTTAAGATTTAGGATATTGAAAATTAAGAAAAATCTTTTATTTTTTAAATTTAGCTATTAACATGGAATAACAATATGACAATTGGCTTTTCTATTTTTATCTTATTGCGCTCGCTTTTTTTTACTCTCCTCGCAAGGGGAAACTATTCTATTGCAAAAAAAACCAGTTTTCGAAATTCCGTCGGTTAGTCTGTATGTCTGTCCGCGACAAAGGTCAAGAACTGCTTGTCCTATTTCCTTCAAGTTTCGGTTAAAAATTAAAGGTCATATGATGATGACGTAGTATCATTTTGGTAAGAAAAAAAATTATTACCAAAAAACTGCTAATCTATTTTATCCAAATTTTGCCTAAAAATTAGGTGTGACATGACCATCAACTGATAAGTTTTACTACAAATCCAAAATGGCGGCCTTATAAAATGTTATAAAAGTCAATGTCAGTCAGTAGTTTTCCTGCATCGATTATGTTCAAATTTTGCTCAAAAATCAAATATTATATAGAGATGAACTGGTAAAAATTTTGAGACAAATTCAAAATGGGGGAACAAAACGGTGGCCTAATTAAATGTTTAAAAATATCTGAAAAAAGTACTTATCGGATTTATTGATGATATCCCAATTTCGAATATTTATTACTAAAAATGTATGAATTGCTCACTTAATATCGATTTTTAATAAAGTCTGTATAAATATGAAAATTTGCTCGCATTGTAGGCATTCCTACTCTCATTTTTTAAATATTTTCTAATAATGTATGATAATATGTATTCTCAAATACCCCCCATGCCTACTTTCTTTCAGCCAAATCTATCCAAATGTTAAAATTCCGTCGCCATGTTGGCATTACAATCTTGAATTTTTAAAATGTTGACAAAAATTCATGATGTGCAGTCTTAAATACCCCTAAATGCCGAATTTTATTCAAATTGCAAAAATTTTTAAATTAGGCTGCTATGGTGGTGCCGCCATTTTTAATTCTCAAATATTGACTAAAATGTCATAATTTTTATTTTAAATACTTCTAGATACTGATATTTTAGCCGAATCTGTACAAATGACAAAATTCGTTCGCTATATTGGCGCCACCATTTTGATTTTTGTTGCGCATTCTTAAATAATCCCCACAAATGTTAAAATCATCCGTCCGAACTGTTAACGATGTCATTTTTTGACACCGCTATTTTGAATTTTTAAATGCTGACACTTTTAAATTTTCCTATGCACCGATTTTCAGTTTTAGCTACACAAGTAACAAAATTCGTCGGCCGTATTGGCGCCGCCATTTTGGATTTCTCAACGTTGACTAAAAAAATTCGGATTTTTTATATCCGAAAGTGTATGCATGTCAAATTTGAAAATAATCGGTAGTGGAAGTGCTGAAAAATCCATTACAAGATTTGAACCAGACATACAACCATACAATCAGACAAATAGGAAGCCAATAAAAGCGCATTAAAAGCATCGATTTTAGTTTAAAACTTTAACACCCGTATTCACTAAAGAGGTTTAAATTTAGACAGGGTCTAACTTTACAGTTACAGGTTTAAGATGACATTTTCAATAACTGAACAAATAATTTTTCTAAATGTCACAATTACAAAATGACAGTGACATAAGGCAAACATAACTAAAAACTAAAGTTTAATAATATATAAATAACTAATTTCCTTTTAAACTTACCTAACTTAATGGTTTGATTTTTGATAGTGAAGTAAAGTACGATTATTTCTTTGAAATTTGTAAAAATACCTATTTGCCTCATTAAGGAATAGGTAAGAATCCTTCTTTTTGCCAACGATAATAAAGCATGGCGAAAATGAAGAAATGCATTTTCGTACCTCAAATATTTTAACAGGTCGTCATTCGCCATATTGAATTAATACCAATATTTTACAAGTTTTTTTTTATATCACACGTAATTTTTTGTGTAAAATTAAAGTAAGTGGATTTTTTAGCTATACCAGAACAGAACGACCGACCGACAGTAGTGGAAAAACATGAAGTTCTGTAAAAACCCGGAAGGATAATTTTTCACGATTAATGATATTTCCTTATACGGGAAGTGAAAACTCACGCCGTCACTGGCATTCGTCAACAAATGACCACGGCTTGGGCATGGGCCATCCCCACTTCTTGTTTTATCGTAAACATTGGTCGATAGAATGTGAAAAATATGATGATATGATGATTTATGAATGAATTTTGATCTCTACTTTAATTCTTACTCTAAGGGTACGACTATCAAAAAGTATTACGCAATGTTAACCTCTATCTCAAACTCATAGAGAGCCTACATTATATATAAGGTGGTTAGTTGGCTTTTTTTGTAATAGAAAAGTATTTAAATACTGTAAAAAGTATTTAAATACTCGAAAAGTATTTAAATACTCGGTGTTTGAATACTGAAAGATTTTAAATACTAAAAAGTATTTACAAATACAAATACTGCCCAGCTCTGACCTAAAGGTATTGTTGATTAAGTAGTTATTATCACAACTAATCTTTTATTTTAATTTGTTTGTACTATGGAATATTGAACTCTAGAAAATGAAAAAAATATTTCCGAAATTCATCAGGAATATCGCAGGATATACGCGATCGGCAAACGAAGTCAGCTTTAACGACACTACGTTAAGATTTTCTTGAGTTAAATATCCCATAGTATAAGTTAAATTAAAAGTTTAGTTTTACAGAAAATGACAGCTAATCAGTCATTATTTCCTGCAAGTCTCACCGATTTACTAGCTACGCTTAATTTTTTTATACATGTGAATATAAAGAAACACGCTGTATATATTCATATCATCCGCACAATCGCACACACACACCTATATTATTATATATGTATATATATATATATATATATATATATATATATATATATATACATATATTTATATTTTTTTTTGGAGAGGAGGGGAAACCTTGAAAAAGCACCCACTAGATGTTATGTGTGGGTGGGGCACTGCGTAACGTGGTAGTGTGTGATTTCTACTCACAAAATCCCCTCCCCTTTTTTTCGTCTTAACCCTCACACTGGAAACCGCTTCCGTATTACTTCAGTGTGAGTGTTTGTCTTTGATTTGCCGGTCTCACTATCTAGCTATCTATACTCTCTTTCCTTAGTTTCAGTTATTCTCCTTACTGAGTATGTCTGATTCCAGCCTTCTGTTATGTTACCCATTAGATCGCTCATCATATTTTCAACATTAGACGTTACTCCCGTGCCTTGGAAATATGATCCCCTTACTTCGCTCCATCTAATACATAAGAAGAGCGTATGTTCTAGGTCATCTTCACTTCCGCAGTAGGGACAGTCCAAGGATTGTGCTGTCCTGCAGGCAAAGAGGTAGCTACTTACGGAAGCAGCCATGGCCTGAAAGGGCCTGCGTGAGGAAGTAGTCGACATCTTCGTTTGGTCTGCTTTTCCATCTCTGTAAATCTGGTATTAGTCGATACCTCCATTTACCGTATAGTCCTCCGTTCCATTTCGCCTGCCACCTGTCCATTAGGTTGGCTGTGGAAGTTTGTTCTGTATGAATTGAAGGTCTATGGGAGGAACTCCTGCAATAACTCCAACCGCCTCAGCAGAGATAGTCCTATAAGCACTATAGATCCTAATTGACGTAGTCCTCTGGAGTTTCTTAAGTTTTCCAATTAGTTTTTTATTGTTTGTCACTTCGTGCCAGGCAGGTGAGCAATATAGAAGTTGTGAGTGAGCTATACTCGGCAGGGTTCTTCTTTTGAATGATGATGGTCCTTCAATGTTGGGCATAAGTTTAGACAAACCCGATACTATTTTTTCGGCCTTCTCAATTGCCTTAGTGACATGTTCTGCAAACGTTAACTTAGCGTCAACCAAACGCCTAGATATTTGACCGCCTTGCTCAGGTTTATCGTTGTGCCTTGGATATCGAACTTTATCGGTTCTATTTTCCTCTTTCGTGTTAGCAATACTGCTTCGGTCTTATGCGGCGCTATTTCTAGGTACTGCTTTTTCATCCACTCGGCCACGCGCTGTAGGCTTGTGTTAGCCAGATTCATTAGGTTGTCTGTTCATAATAGCGGCAAAACCATAGTTTTGCTTTACCTTTTCCTAATTCGACACAGTTCCAGAACTCTATCATATATAATAGAAACAAAAATCAAACACTTACCTCTAGGGATTAGGCTGTTAAGAAATGAAAAACTATTTAAGAGAAAACTAAAATCACTTTAAATTGTGCGGCCCTTTTATGATATTAAAAACCCTCGCTTAAATATGCTCGTCGATACTCTTCTTATTCGTCATTTTCTGTTTTCTCAATTTTAGTACTGTATTGTAATTTTTATATGATTATCGATGGTCTTTTTGTCATTCTTTTTTTATCGTTTTCTGTTTTGTTCTTCATTTACGTTAATTTGATGACTACATCTGTTGTTATTATCATTGTCAATCAGTCAGCTTAATCTATGAAATTAAATTTATAATGTTGTATGTGTAGATAATATCTTGATATATATATTGATCAAATATTTCTTAGTTAGTGATCTTTTATAGTTGTAGAATCTTAACTTTCGTGGTACTTTGAAGTTAAATTGTAATTGAGCGTTAAATTAGCATAATGTCTAGTACAAGTTGGGTTTGTTAGTGAGATACATATGTCCTAGACAATATAGCATATTAAATAAAATAAAAAAGTTCCTACCCTAAATGTATTTAAAAAGCACTTTAACTTAAACTCTTTATTAAAGTGAGCTAATTTAATAAATGCTTTTTTATTTTTTAACTTCATGTATGATATATCGTTTCAGTGTTTTATATGTTATTTTTATATTTTTAATTGCCTTTCATTTTTTAAATTAGTTTTGTCAACAAAACAATTAGGTTTTATCTGATAATAAAGCATATTTTGACTTTGATTTTGTTTTTTTATTTATTTACTTTAAATAGATTTTTTATTTTAATAATATTAGTTTTAATTTAAAAAACGTATTTTTAACTCTGTTATTCTTGCTCACCTTTTGTAGACTATTTTATATTTGTTTTTAACAGTCTCATAAATACAGATTCAAAATGCTTCAAAATAGAGGGATGAGAATAATTTTGGCATGTGATAAATACACCAAAATTTTGGATATACTCAAAAAAGTAGTCAGAGTATAATGATTCCAACAATACTTTATAAAATTATGTTTTACTAAAATTTAAAGTTGACTTAAATATTATATGTAAAATCAAATTATTGTCATATTGAAAATTATTGTAATTAATTTGAAATAAATAAATACATTTTTCAAGGCACGGACCTTTAAAATCAGCCAAAATCTTGCAAGCATACACATATTTTTATTTTTAAAATATATAGTAAGCACATATTAAGGGAAAGTTTTTGAATTTTTGATGGTTATGTAAATAAATTATGATAATAAAATTCCCTGAACTTTCTTGTAAAATATAAATACGAATAACCGAAGGCTTAATGAATGGTGTATTCGATTTGTTTTATTGCAATTTTTATACATATAATGTACCAATATTATGTGTGCTGAGGAGTCATGGTCTAATAAACGATTATATATGATTAAAATTGTAGACTTTCAAGTAATTTCTTTGTAAACACGTCAGATATTATTTAAATATCGTTTCAAAAATCCAGTTAACCGTAAACTTCCAATTGAAGAACTGGCTATTTTATCAACTTTCTACAACAATTAAAAGTTTCAAAGTAATTACGTAAAACAGCAATTTTTTTTTAAATAGATAATTATTGCAAAAGGCTTTTGCCTATTAAAACACTTAAGAAATTTATAAATTTACAAAGGTACATAGAAATGTGAACATCCTGTAATAGTAATTTTATTTTAATAGTTACTTCCCTCGTAAAAGGGAAGTATTGTAATCGTGAAAAAATCCCCGTCCGAGATTTTTTCACATCTTTACGTTTCGGGGTCCGTAGATGTCGGAAAACATGTTTTCTCAATTCCGTCGGTCTGTTTGTCTGTCTGTCGGTTCTGTCTCTTCGCGGCATAGCTGAAAAACTACTTACTCGATTGACTAAATTTTGGTCAAAAATTAAGGGACAAATTCAAAAGATTCAAAGATTTTATTTGAAAGTTTCAAATACACAGTATAATTCATTGGATAATATATACATAGAATAAACTAAAACTATAAGTACTCACAAAAATGTTTTTCATTCTAAGTGGATGGAATTTTCATTTAGACTCAACGAAATGTGCCCGTGTTTGAAAATGCCATTGTATACATAGCAGCCAACAAAAAAATAATACCTATTATTAAATAAGTTTTGTGTATAAATTGAAAACATATTGACTATAAACTAAAGAAATAAACTAAACGTCAAGAGGTAACAGCTCTACACTGAAAAAGCTATACGCAAAGAGGGGACATGTGACACGCGTGAGGATGTATACATGAGCGACACTATAATCGGCTTATTTCATTACATTGCTAAACATGTGAAGTTGTTGAAATACAAATATTTTCGTTAGTCGTTTATACTTATTAATTTTATTTATATGGTTGGTTAACTGTTTTATCGATAAGGGCAATGTATTAAAAAATTTAGGAGCAAAGAATAAAATATTTCTTTGTAAATGAGATTTCTGGAACAAAGGTATTTTGAGATATTCATTACAAATTGATCTAGTTTGATATTGTGGGTCTGTGTACGGAAATAAATATTTGATTTTTAAAAGGTATATAAGACAGGAGTAGACATCAAGTTAAGAGCACCAGATTTTATGTGTTAATTCAGTTGAAGATCTTGGTGGCTTTTTCAGAATAATTTTTAATATTCTATCCTGACAAATTTTTTTAAGAACATTTATGGTGGTGTCGTAAGAACCGCTCCAAATAATAATACAGTACCGCAGTATTGATTCAACTAGCGAAAGATAAACAGTTTTTAACAAATTGGGTGATATTTCGTAATTGATAAAATTTATAATAATGCTTTCTAATTTTTTTTTGAGGTTTTGATTATGAGTTCAGATCAGAGGAGATGTTGGTCCAAGATAATTCCTAGATATTTTATACTGTTTGTTTTTTGAATGGATGGACATTGACAAGCACCATTTGCAACATAGCACTTATGATTATGAATAGTGACATTATCCCTGACTGGCTGATCTGCTGACGTAGCTGTCAATGCGATGAATTTGGTTTTCAGAGTATTGAAACTAAAAAGAGAAGAACTCAGCCATTGCTGCACGATTCTAAGCCCCCCCCTCGACCTCATTATACACACTATTCCAGTTATCTGCCAAGAATAAAATTGCTGTGTCATCAGCATAAGATATGCCTGTAGTACTAATGGACAGCCTGCCTATCTCATTAATATAAATAAGGAAGAGACGAGGCCCCAACACGGTACCCTGCGGGACTCCAGTATGTACTACTCTGCCAGAACTAACTGTTTCATTTACAACTACCTTCTGAATACGATCAGATAAGTCACAATTTTAGAACATTACCCCTAATACCAGCATTAAAGAGATTCTCTAAATAATCGAAGGCCTTAGCCAAGTCCATAAAAACTGTGATACATTTTTTGTTAATATTAAGTTTGTTAATAGCTTCTTTTATTAAAGTAAATGTACTTTTAGCTGTTCTAAACCCGAATTGATATTTGTAAAGAAAATTATTTTGTTCTAAAAAATTTAGCATACGACCTCTCATAAATTTTTACCATATCTTGGCAAAATTGCTGATTAAAGAAATAGGGCTATAATTTGTGGTTTCAGTCTTGTTGCCATTTTTAAATACTGGAATAATCAGGGGCGTCTTCCAGTCAAAGGGAATTTCAACATTCAAAAACGTTAGGTTAAAAATGTGCTCTAGAGGTACTACAATTGTTAAGCGTTCTGTTGATATTTGATCTTCGCCAGGAGATAAATCATTTTATAAAGAATTAACAGTTTTAACAAGTTCATTGGCTTCTATTGGTTGGGGCTATATTTGGGCTATATCCGCAAAAAAATTGTTAAAAACATTTGCTTTTTCGATATCGTCATTAATTTTTACACCGTTTTTATTTTTAATGATATCAATTTTATTTTTTCTTTTGGTTTGATAGGGATGACATGGTAGATGGCGGAACAAAATGGCAGCCAAATAAAATATTTATAATTGTGAAAAAAATCACCCTCTCGGGTTCCATATATCTTCAAAAATTATTTTTATCAATTCCGTCGGCCCGTCTGTCAGTTCGCGGCATTAAAACTACTCATCAGAGTGCCTTCAAATTTTAGTCAAAAATTAGCGGTCATATGGATATGACCTGATAATATTTTGGTAAAAATCGAATATGCTGGAACAAGATGACAGCCTAAAAAAATATTACCAAAAAAACTAATTATCCGCTTTTCCAAGTGTCACATAGGAATGAACTGGTAAAATGCTGGTATGAATATAAAATAGTAAAACAAAATGGCGGCCTAACAAAATATTTAAAAAATCGGCCTGAAAAAAACTACTCATTACATTAATTTCAAAATGTATGCAAGCATTAAATGTAATATATACTGGTAACTTTGTGGTACGCATTTAAAATCCCGGAACAAAATTCAAAACAATATATAATCAAGCATGCTTATTGGATCCTATCAGAAATAAAAATGAATACCCTCCTTCAAGCGAAGAAAAACACATGCTTTAAATATTGCTGGTAAGCATTTACCAAACACAGGATTACAACCATGTTTTCTAGCGAAGTATTTAATGTGACCTCACTACAGTGGTAGAGATCTCAAAAGCCATTCCAGAAATCAATAAGGTACTACACATAATTGTTTCTATTATATGTGCCTGTACATCTACTTCCGACTGGAAAGAACATTTCCTACATATGGATTTGTTCTTTCTGATATTAGAAATAGACTTGAAAAGACAATGAAAAAGGCTGTAAATTAGTATTTCTTTTTAATAATTGTCAACTTCCCGGTCTTTTTTAAATGTTAAAGGGTTGAAGGTGTCCAAAAATAGACCAAATGTCATGTATTTTTTTAATTTCGCTAAGTTTCGGCAGATGTTTGCTGCCATCATCAGGCTAAAATGACAATGTTTGTTTAAACGAACAAATTAAGAAATGTAAATATGTGAAAAGAAAAAATTTACTAGTAAAAGTTTTTTTAAGAATTTGGAAAAATGAAAAGGTCCGTATACATGTAATATCACAAACAAAACATTTTTTTTTCTACAATTATGTAATATTATAGTTTGGTAGGTAACCAAGAGAAATAATTTTTGTGTTTCTTATATATTAGAAAAAATATTTGTTATTATTATTTATGAACTTCACGTCATCATTAGACAAGAAATTATTGGATATTATGAATATAAGCATACCTTTTTGGGAGGTGTGCACTACTTTAAACCATACTTTGTTTTTAATTTGTTTATGCAGGCTTATATTGTTAATTTTTATTTACATAAGGGCACTGCTTGCCTTTTTGATTTTAAGACTAGCTATACACTGTTCATATTATTGTAGTCGTGAAAAAATCACCCTCCGAGATTTTTTTCAGATCTTTACGTTTCAGGGTCTCTAGATTCCGAAAAAACAGTTTTCTCACTTCCGTCGGTCTGTCTGTTCGCGGTATAGCTAAAAACTACTTGTCCGATTGATTTAACATTTTGATCAAAAATTAAGGTCTGGTGACCTGGTAACAATTTGATAAAAATCCAATATGGCAAAATAAAATGGCGGCCTACTAAAATATTTAAAAAAATATCACTAAAAAACCGCTTATTCAATTTATCTCAAATTTTACACAAAAATCAAGTTATTATGTAGGAATCAACTGCAGGTATAATTTTGGTACGAATCCAAGATGGCGAAACAAAATGGCGGTTAAAAATTCAGCCTGAAAAAACTACTTAATGGTTTGATTTCAAATTGAGTGGCATATCTAATTGTGATGCAGAGATGAGCTAATAAAATTGTGGTAATAATTCAAGTTAACGGAACAAAATGGTGGCCAAAAATCACCATCTCAGGTTTTACAAATCTTCACGTTTTAGCATCCCTAGATGCGAAAAAATATTTTATCAATTCCGTCGATCCGTCTGTCGGTCTGTCTGTCTGTCTGTCAGTTCGCGGCATAGCTTAAAAACTACTTATCAGACTAACTTCAAGTTGTAGTCAAAAATTAAGGGTCCTATGGGGATGATAGGATAATATTTTGGTAAACATCCAGTATGTCAGAACAAGATGGCGGCCTAGTGAAACCTTAAAAAATTATTACTAAAAAAGTAATCATCCAATTTATCTCAAATTTTGCGCAAAAATCAAGTGTTACATAGAAATTAACTAGTAGCATATATTTATATATATATATATATATATATATATATATATATATATATTTTTCCAAATAATGGTATATCAAAGGCGGTATATTAAAATAAGAAAAGATTGACTTATCTAATAAAGGTAAAATTTACAGGGTGTATATTGTATATATATATATATATATATATATATATATATATATATATATTTATTTAGTTTATGATTAATTTAAGATTCTTACAGAAATGTTTCTTTTTAAAATGAATTGCTATGCGAAAATGGGCTAAGTACAAATTAAGCCGCATCTAGTCGACATGGCAAATATAAGCGAACGTTTGTATATGCAATTTTGACGAACTTTTACAGACATATGTTATTAAAGTATTTTAATCAGAACCCTTGATAAATGTTCCATTCGCAAAGCGATCGTTCGTCGACGTTTGCCATTCTGTTTCTTGTCAATAGTTTTACAAAATTATCAGAAATGTACAAAGATAGAACTATTTATACGGGATTTATAAGTCTGACATTTTTGGAAGGAGGGAAAGAAAGAAACTGATAACAAATTTCATGATCGGAACACTCTGGGGTTAAAAATAAACAAAATACCATGTTTATTGTATGCACAACTCTGTATATAATCCGAACCTTTTCCTATTCAGCCATGGGAAACAAGCACTTCAATTCACCTTCAAGTACAATTACAGTGCCAATGTCGCGAAAATATTGAAGATTCAGAATGCGATGAATCGAGGTCAGTGTGGCATTTGAGTGCATAGTTCCGTTAAAACCTTAACCATAAATGTTTTTTTTTTTTTGGTTTGGTTGGCGGATAAATTGTATTTATTTAACAGATTACTAGCAAACACATTACAGGAGGTGCATCTATAATTGTTTTAAACAATCCTGTAATGAACTCTCGTCAAATAGAACGGTATATTGATTAATGTGCCATTATTAAGCATCAATTTTACATATCTGCATGTATTTCGGAAACAAGGTGACCGGCTTTTATTGGCTTTTGGAAACTGAAAGCGCGGTTAATGTTTTTGAATTTTGTTTAGGTCACCGATCTCTGGCGCGAGTTGTATCGTTTGGTTTAAAGGTAATATCGGGAAATAGCCGTGCACTGTGAACTTTTTAATAAATTAATTATTGATGTTCAAGGTTTGAAAAAAAGATAGAAAGTTAGATTTCCTTTGTCGAAGTTTTGAAATTACCTTTGTCTTGTCGACAATCTATTTTATTTTTTTTAAGATGTGGTTATTATAATTAAGGTGTTGTTAAGATATATTTTTTATAAGATAAGATTTGCCAGTCAAATCACCATTCGGTAGTGTTAGGTGATTTCGCATGGGATTACCACTAGGGCTCGGAATTTTGAAATTTTAAGTATTCGAATATTCGTTTCAAATTTTATTCGAATAGTTACAAAGATATTTGAATATTTAAATATTTGTCTACTCCAATCTTCAAATTTCCGACTAATCAAATATTCGAATATTCAGATTCAATATTCGAGTATTTGAATATTTGATTATTTGATTAACAGCTAACTGTTTACTATTCATTCACAATAATAAGCTTTTTATTCGACTAGGAGCTACTTTGATTTACTTTTAAATAAATTTAGGTGTTTTTCTACATATTTTATATTATGTTATTTTAATAACAAGTGCTTGTAGGACCAAGAGAACTTTGCAATGACAACACAAGAAATTGCAGAAACAATCAAATACACGCATAACTGGAGATGTCCTGGAATAGATAACATTCATAACTTCTGTTTACATGCCATAACCATAGATAACATGCTCAAAGAAGAAACATACAAATACCTAGGCTTCCTTCAAAGCACCAAAATTAACCACACTCATATCAAATCAGAGCTCAAAACGGAATTTAAAACCAGACTCACAAAACTACGAAAAACAAAACTGAACTCTAGAAATATAACGAAAGCTATTGACACCATTCTTACATATTCGTTTGGTATCATTAAATGGTCACACACAGACATAGAAAACAATCACATTCTCTTTGCGCTCTGAATTCACTAGACACAGGAAGTTACATCCCAACGCATGCAAGCAAAGACTCACCATCGAGAGAAAAGAAGGAGGGAGGGGAATTATAGGTATACAATCGCTAAATAAAAAACAAATTTACGAACTCAGAAAATTCTTCCACAACAAATAAACTAATCTCCACAGGGCAATAGTAAAGGCATACAAGAATTATACACCGCTTGGCCTGTTTCAAACGAGCCACGCAGCAGATGCACACAGTCACATCCAATCACGACTAGAAAAGATGAACACCTGGTCTGAAAAAATGTTCCACGGAAGACACAGATACCACATAAAGCAAGACTACATACATAAAAAGCTTTCATATACGTGGTTACAAGAAGGGCAGCAATTCCCTGAAAAAAAAATATATCCAGGATAATGATCGCAACCAGAAACTACCAAAAGCACATCATCAAGAACACATCCATTGAGGACGATAAGTGCAGGAGATGTCACCAGCAGAGAGAAACGATCGCTCACATAACTAATAGATGTAGAATAATGATTGGAACTGAATACACCGCGAGACACAATTCCTCAGACAGACGTCTACGTCCATTTCAGGATTGTCAATTTGTCAAAATTTATAAATTGGTCTGCTAGGTGGATCCGCATTGGGTTAGTAGGAGGTTAGCCAATAAAATCATAATTAAAGTCAAAATAGAAGTATGGCAATGAATGTTAAATATAAATGCAAAAAGGTTAATAAAATGTCACATTTGAGTATGGATAAGATTTTTATTTTAAAGTAAAATGTAAAGTTTCAATTTCATTAAAATTTATAATAATTTATGCAAAAAGTTAATAAAATAATTTTGGTACATTGCACAACTTCGGATCTAGTTTTTGTTCAAGCATTGAAAAGATTTAACTTTTGAAGTAAAATCAAATATATTCAATATCTAAGTATATATTTAAGTATATTTTGCAGGGAGTGTCAAAATTAAAGCATACAAATATAACGATAAGATGATATTTTGTTATATAATTTATGTAATATGACATTTTTAAATATTATTTATGTTGCAAGAACAAGATTTGATTTGTTTCCATATTCACATTGTTGTGTTTGGTTCTTTGTTGGAATATATTTTTACTTTATAGCAAGACTGTATATAACAATTATTTCGTTTTTTTTTGTTGTTTTCCTATTAAAAATAAATAAATATTGTTCTTGTACTAAAAAATCCAAATAAAATATTGATGATACTAAAAAAATCACCCTCTCAAGTTTTACATATTTTCAGTTTTTAGCGTCCCTAGATGCCAAAAAATATTTTTATCAATTCCGTCGGTCGGTCTGTATGTCAATTCGCGGTATACTAACTACCCATCAGACTGAATTCAACTTATAGTCAAAAATTAAGGGTCATATGGGGATGACATGATAATATTTTGGTAACAACCGAATATGCCGGAACAAGATGGGGGCCTAGAGAAACGTTAAAAAAAACTAATTATTCAATTTCCTCAAATTTTGCACAAAAAAAAACAAGTGTTACATAGGAAAAAACTGGAAACATATTGGTATGAATATAATGAATGCAAAACGAAATGGCGCCCTTATAAATATTTAATAAATCGGCCTGAAGAAACTACTCATTACATTAATTTAAAAATATTAAATTAAAAACATTAAGAGGGAACTGCACGCAGTATTATGGATCATTTGCAATCCTTCCGCCGCTGCAATATTATGTTAAAACTATAAATTTAAGTATTAGCTTCAATGTGATTTCAATAGGGAAATATGTATAGTTGGGCGCTAAATGCGATTTTTTATGAAAAAATCTAATCTAGAATTATAAAATAGAAGTAGATTTGTCCATAAATAGAAGTAGATTTGTCCATTTTCGACCACTTTTTGACGCAAATGCCTGCCGTCGCATATAATTTTTTTTTCCCACAAAATGGCTCTTTATAGCCTTATATTGATCCTTTGTCTATGTAACTGCAAAATTTGAAATGGTAAATCGTACTCATGTCTTTGTATTTCTGCAGCGCGTGAACCCTTTTGAACCCATTTTTAAACGAAATGTAATTTAAATTGCCTATACATAACACATTTTTTTGAGGTCGGACGTGCAGGAAGTTTTTTCTAATACGTAGGTACCTTTTCATCTTACTTTGAACTTGACTAGACCTTGTCGCTAGTTTTTCACTTTTTGCGTTCAGTTCTCCCTTAAGTGTGATATTGAGACAAACTAGTAAATTTGTAGTACGAATTTATGATGGCGGAACAAAATGGCGACCAAATCATTTTTTTAATCAACGCAAAATAAATCTTATTCAATTGAATGTGATATAGGAATAAACTGGTACGAATTCAACATGAAGTAATAAAATGGCGGTGTGTGTGAATGTAAAAACTACTTATTGATTTTGTTTTAAATTATGTCCTCAAATCAACTGGTAAAATATTGGTAGGAATCTATAATGATAGAACAAAATGGCGCCCAATAAAGATATTTGAAAAGATATATGTGTGTTTTTAAATAACTATGACTGAATTAAATTGGGTCACACTTCACTATTTCTAATAAAAGGAAAGATTCATTACGAGGGTAACGCAATGGTTAATGGTTTTTTTGTCTGAATGTGCTAAGTAACTTTTGAAGCTAAAGGTAGTAATTTGAGGCTTTGTGAATTTTTTATCAGTTTTTTCAGAGGCGACACTGATTTGCAAAAAAGTACTATTTTTTAATGCATTTTTTTTTGCGAAGCGTAGAACGAGCACACATTTTTTATTTTGGAAAATTCCGATTTAGTTTTTTTATTTTATAAAATTTCGACTTCAACAACTTGGAATTTATTAAATTCTGACATAGATATCAAAATTTGTTAGATTTCGATTTTTACATCTCGAAATTTATTTAAATTTCGGCTGCTAACTCGGAATTTATTAAATTCCGATTTCTACATCGGATTTTAGTTAAAATTTTACTTATAACTATAAGTCGGAATTTAATACATTCCGAGTTAGACATCGGATTGATTATAATATATTCAAGTTAAAATTTAACTAAAATTTGAGCTTAAAGTCGGAATTTAAGTACATTCCTAGGCAGAAATTGAAATTTAATCTCAATTTAATAATATAATTTTATTTTTATTTTAACGAGTAAATTAAAAACATTATAACATAGGAAAAATGCTGTTTTCAGGAATGCAATTGCCGTTTGTTTTTCTTTAGATTTTATTGGATCGACAATAAAATTCAGTGACATACTAGCAATTAGTAATTTTACTGCAGTTGATCTTAAAATGCCTTAAATTACCTTTGGTGAATGTCTTTTTTATTATAGATTCAATTCTCAAAAAGCATACGATCGATTCTGCACGTAGACAGGAACATGAAAATGGCAGAGCGCCATAACTGCCATTAAGAAAGAACGATCTGAATACGAAATAAAACCATAGAAATTAATTTCCATTTATAAAGAAGGTTTAATTGCTTTAAGATTGTGTAAGTTCGTAGATGTACAAGTATGTAGACAAAGTCAAAGCAGGTTTTTCTCCTTGCAAGTAATATCTGCATTGTATGTGTATATTTCTGATATAGTCAGATATGCAAACAGGAGAAGAATAATGATTCAAGTTTTTTTTTCAATATATGTAAGGTTTATTCAATTATATACATACACTTGAAAAGGTATTTCCGGTTAATACCGATAATAAGACGATGTAGAAAAAACATCTTTTAACCTGAATTAATATAATGTAATTAGCAAAAATTGAAATTTATTTATTAATAGTTTGGAATTTGTGAATCAATAATATTTCAGTTTTTAAAAAATGTAACCAAATTCATTTTAGTTTGAATCATCTGCCAGGATCTGAAGCTGATTTTGTTCCAAATCTAAAACTTTTTTTAATTTACTTCTTCCATTTTATACAGATTTCAATTTTTATAGACAAAAATTAAAGGTGAATTCTTAGAACACTCAACACCAAATACTTTATATACTAATCTAAATGTGTCCTTACTTGACTATTCCAAGTGTGTGTTAAGTTGCATTTTTTAAAAAAGGACACAAAACAAGATACAACTATGGATTTATATCCATTGTTTTAGTCATAAGCAAGGCAATATTGAAATAAGGGGCGGGCTCTTCCATAGGGTCATTTGGTCAATGACCCCCCAAAAATATTTCAGAAAACAAATTATTCGTTTTACCGTTCCTCCTAATAGTTAAGTTAAATACGCTACACCATTAGCCGCCGACGCGACGCCGACGGTTCGAATGATCTCGTTGCGTTCTTTAAGCATAATAAAATACGCTATACTAAGCTAGGCTGGGCAGTCCGAATTGCCCTGATTACCTTAAAGCTTGACGAAAGAATCCGAAGATTTCACAGCTACCGAGCGGCAGCCGAACGTGATAGCAAATGGAATATGAAATCGGGAATCAGAGGTCGCGCGGTCGATATTCTAACTCGATATTGTTTCGGACGTTTTTAATGATGAAAATTGATTTATATACTGTTTTTTGTAATATATATTTTTTTATTTTTATGATCCATGTGTGAGTTGGAAATATACAGGAAATAAAATGTTGGTAACCAATTTCAAGGTTGTCTATGTTTAAGTTGTGAATGTAGATGAAATAAAATGTCGGTAGTGCAAAAAGTTAAACAACTAAAGAGTGCTAACGAACTTAATTTTGAGAAAATAACCGAATTCAAGGTAAGTGGTGGCAATTTGCCAGAACTTAGTATACGACAAACTAGTAAAGACAAAAATAAAGAGGTTCATCGAAACTTTCTCAAAAGTATGTATGATTTAGCTAACTGGATATGTGGTTGTGAAGTCTATAACTCATTTTACTGTTATGTTTGTTTGTTGTTTTCTAAGGACTCGCCGGACTCATTATGGTGCAAAACCGGTGTTAAAGACTTAAAACACTTAGAAGAAAAAATACATTTTCTGCAGATCATATGAAATGTTCGGTGAACTATGCTACGGTCGGAAGTGTTGATATTCGCACTCAGCTAGACCCAGTTAAATCCCTTAGAGATTTTAATGTATCCAAAAATCGTTATATTTTAAACACAATTATAGTTTCTGTAAAATTTTGTGGGGCATTGGAGCTGGCCCTACGTGGCCGTGATGAAACGGCTTTGTCTGAAAATCCAGGGGTTTCTCGAGGGCTTATAAATGTTGTGGAGGAGTTGGGCCAAGATAGACTATCCGCTTTAGCAATGTTAAGTATCGAGAAATCGTTTATAAAAGGAATGTGCGTGCAATTTTAACAAACGTGTCATTCAGCATTTTTCCAATTCTAGAGAACGAAGAGTAGATCTGAACTTCAAGAGAATTTAAAGCTCAATTTAAAGATAAGATATTTATTTTTATTTTAAGTATGCTTATTTTTAAATTTGTTATTGACCTCCCAATATAATTCACCACGAGCCCTTACTGATTGAAATACATCAGTTCTGACTATTATATTCAAAATCCAAGGGTAATACTGCTTCTGGTATTCGTAAATCCTACTGTTGTAACTCACCACTGAACAAACCCCACGTAAACTCAATTCTTTCAAAATTATTTTTGTTTAAGAAATCATGGTACTTGGGTCTCCAATTGGATTTACTTTCCGACGTTTCGCCTGCGATTGCACGAGGCATCTTCAGGGATCTTCACTACACAAGATCAAAACACTAAATGAGCTCCGATGAGCAGAGTTCAGATATTTATACCCGACATGTGTCCATCGACGCGTGACTAACTGTGATGATTGGTTTCCACGCATGATGTAGCACCTAGCCCGCGTCTCTATTGACATTTCCAGGGTGCTTGATAATTTCTATTCTCTAATTTTTCGTTTATAATGCATTAATCGTGTGTCCTGTTGTGGGCTGATGTTCAGCGACAGCGAATTGAAGAATTTGTTTACTTATACATCGTTCACTTTACTGCAGGAGCAAGGAATTTTATAAACTCCTTCTGATTGGGAGGGGACATCAAAAACAATTCCAAAACTGGCTGGTACGAAGCAGCCAGAAAAAGATGCTCTGCCAGTTGGCCTTCCTCCTAAAATGTCGTGATGAAGAAATAGTTCCCAAGTCTCTTCAAGTCAATCATCATATTTCAACAAGGACTGCCAGGAACATTTACAGTCACGCTAGCATGGCTCTCGTAAGAGGGGGGTCAATGCTACTCGTCATGATTGGCAGACAAACGCCCATAAACTTCTACAGGTACACCTAAAATTAGTTTCGACTCTTGAAATCTTATTCATTTTTTTTTATTTATTATTATTACCATATGCTATACAACTATTGGTTGGGTCATCATAATAATAGAGTTATAAATAACTATATTAACAATTAATCTATAACATTGGACAAAAATCACCTTCCAGCAAGCAGAAAGGATTAATTGACAGCAAGGCAACAGAAGAAATTCGAAACTCTGCGCAGCAAACACCAGCCAGTATTCCCGCTTCAGAATACGGTAATCAATTTATGATCTATTTCATTAACAAAAGCAGATGAATGGGTTCTTCCTAAAGGACATAATTTCGTCATTGCTCCAAAAACCATTCCAGTAGAGGACATAATAGCAAGTGTAGTGGAGTTCGATATGCAAAAGTAAAAATTCTTCGCTTCAGTTCTAAACCACCAAAAAATCCAACTTGTCAGCCGCAGAAAGAACAGCGATAAAGAGCTTAATGATAAAGAAGATGTTATAATTCTACTTGCACATAATGGAAAAGCAACGGTGGTCATGGACAAAAAAACTACGTAGAGAAAGTAGAGACATTACTTCAAGGTGACAGCTATAGGACGATACGAACGGATCCAACTAAGAAAATTGAAAGGAAAATTTGCAGCCGTATTAATTTGCAATATACCAATAACGTCGTGTACATTAATTTTCTAATTCAAAAACCTCCTACCTACCCGCTTACAAAAACAAAATGGTTAAAGGTAGACACATACGCCCAGAGTTTGCAGACGAGTCAAGAACTCTTACTCTAAACTAAAAACGGCACGTGTATGTTGCGAGTCACTGTCCCTTTCGGAAAACTCATCACTAAGACTAACAAAAATCGCGTTATTTATATTAAAAAATATTCCTGAATAAAGACCATTGCTATATACATAAATGCACCTGTTACCCTAATACGGAAAGAATGATTATTAATCAATTGTTGTTCTTTCTAGCCCCCACTGAAATTTCATTGATTCAAATGATTTTTTTTTAAATGTTTATTTCGTTAATTAACTCGACAAGAGCCCATGGCGCACAAACAGTTCTGGCATGCAGACTGTTGCCTCCATGCACTGACAGCCTTAATAGATGTTCACTGTTTAACTACGAAGCAAAGGATTTTCCACTTAGTTTAGCCTTTCCAAGAAAGGCAACAGCCATTCCATAATTTTAGTGATTAAACAAATCACTAAAATTATGGAACATTAAGCTGATCCCGAGCCTGATAGGTTCTGAATTCCTGTTTGAAGCTTGAACGGTTTGAGAATGTAGTCTGGATACTTCCATAGACCGCACAAAGAACGAATACTTATTTCGTGGAAGAGCTTAACCATGCAGAAAAAAAAATTATGTGTCGCGAAGTGAAGATAACAGCTTAAATGGATTTATATAGACATATTGAAATAGTTAGAGAAGTAGAGAGTGATAGTGAAAGAATGATAGACAAAGGCGATAAATTAGAAGGGTAGATTGATAGAGAAAAAGCAAGGGACAAATATAGATTAAGAGGACTATTGAGATAGAAGATAAGCTAAATGAAGGTAGGAAGTAAAATAGAGCAGAAGAAAGCGATAGGAGCGAGATATGGATACCTCGCGAGATAAGATAAGGAAATAAAATATGGCATTTTGTGTGTAAGATAGAAGTAAGACAAAGATAGAGGATCGAGATGGGGGCCAAGACAGATATAATGAAAGATAGAGATGACGCTAGAGAAATATAGGTTAGGTTAGGTTAGAGATAAAAAAGGTGAATAACATGGAGACGATGAAGAATAAAATAAAGACACGTAGCGCGATACAGATCTAGGGAGTCAAATAGAGAAGAAATAAAAGTGAGATAGGATAGAGCGATGCACAGTAAGACTAGTGAGACAGGAGGGAGAGCATGAGAAATTAACAGAGTGATGGAAAACCAGTTGATTATAAAAATTAACGCGTTTTTTAACATAGTGGCTTATTAAGCCTAGGCAACCCGCGGCTTAGTGTTTTTTTATCATGTAACTAGTAACACGACAATCAAAGGCAGATATATAGGAAGTTGTGAAATTTTTCTTCTTCTTGAGACAGCCATACTTATATAATTAAATGTATGTATAATAAAAGAACTTACTCTTAGTCAGGAAGGATGGTGTTTAACTTTGGAGTATTGTATTATTATTAATGAATATATCCCAAGCAGCATTCAAGTACAAGTGATGTGAATTAAGACCGTTACTATAACTTAATGAGATATTGGTATTGACCACCAAAAGTTATTTTTTGAAGTATAAAGTACAACGCTAATAGTAGCATTTAATAAATAGTTACGTGGTTGAATTACTCTGTGGTATAAATTCTGATGGTGGCTAAAACAGTATGCCTACTACGTTTAACTCGCTAAATGAAATCACAACTTTTATGTAAAAAGTAGTGATTGCTGCGACAACTGAAAGATGAACTTTAAAGTAGTTTTACTCAATATTCGCCATGTTTTCTAGAAAAATACAGCACTTTTTTTTTACTTTTCGATCAAACTATTGGCTAACCTTGTAAAATCACTGAACTCCTTTCATGATTAGGGTTTTTTAGCTATATATATATATATATATATATATATATATATATATATATATATATATATATACTCAAATTATACGAGATATCGTTCTTGAAAAAGACGATATCATAGGAAGCCTAGATGTCAAGTCGTTGTATCCGAGTATTCCCATTGACGAAGCACTAAACAGAATTGTTATGAACGAGGATTTCCAGGCACATATATATAATACAACTCTCGAAGCATTGCCTTAAAAATGCTTATTTTTCATTTAACGAGCAAGTGTAGAAACAAACAGATGGTGCTCCAATGGGGTCCTCGCTATCACCAGTAGTTGAAAAAGTTTTTATGATATATTTCGAGAAAGAAGCTTTTGAGAAAGCAAATTTGAAGCGCACGTTATGGATTCGTTACGCGGATGATATATTTATTAGATGGCAACATAACTGACCTAAATTCAGTACATCCCAGAATACAATTTACTCTAAAGTTAGAGGAAAACAACAAACTTCCGTTTTTAGATGTTTTGATCACAAAACTGCAAAACGGACATTTCGAATACACTGTGTACAAAAAACCAACACATGCCGACAGATATTTAAATGCAAGATTACACCATCACCCAGCACAAATTCAAGCTGTGGCCAGCACTCTAATATCTAGATCCGTGCGATTAACTGAAACACAGACACGAAAAAACGATTTTTATATAATATCTGGTGCCTTGAAGAAAAATGGCTAAACAAATCGCACTATATTAATGCACAAGGTTCCCGAACAAGGAATACTAAACATTATGAACCAGGAAGGCGACAAGTAGTCTTATCATATATAAAGTGCACAACAGACAGAATCGGAAGAATTCCTAGAAAACACAACATACAAACATCATACAAGCCCCAAACAACTATAGGTCAACGACTTGGAGCACCAAAGAACAAAATCAAATTGGAAAACCGCGGAGTATACAATGTGTATATGTAATAATAAATGGCTAAGCAATTTCAAAGCAATCGGTAAGGTGGAAGTGGTTTAAAAAAGACATAAAACTCAGGTAATTGACTTTAACACTTCCGAAAATAGATACCTTTTGAAACTTGTTATTAATAAAATAAAACTACGTTTGAAACCTTCATTTCCTGCGAAGTTTAGCAATTACCTCCTTTATTCAATTCCAACTAAAATAAAACACGTAAACAATGAACCGCCCGAAGAGAAGGCAAAAAACAGACGATTGCGGATTTTGAACCATCTCGCGTCCAGTTAGTTGCACGACGACGTCACGTCAGTCCGCAACAAGTCGCAGTTGCTCGCGAAACGCTCATTTTCGCGGATGACTAATAATAAAACAATAAATTTCGGTCATTCTCATCTGCACTATTAAGTAGTTTAACCATCGAATTTTTTTTAGGACTCAAACAAACGTTTAATTTTAATTTTAGGTTTACGCGAGCATTGATGGGACCAGGTGTTGATAAAAACAAGTTAATTTTCGATTCCTAATCGATCTATTAGTAATTTACTTTTCCCAGAACAAGCAGTAGTTTTTATTTTTGGCCAATCGGAATAGGCTGTGTTATCGCTAAAAGCTGGTAATTATCTTTCGTGTATTTGTCGGCAATTTATGGTTCAGTTGTTTGGCAGTTGTAAATTTAGTAGTGCGGTCGTACTTGGACTGTGCGTTTACGAACATTTATTATTATTTGTGAAGGGAACTGCGAATTGACTTTTGGCTTACGATAATAATAAAATTGGCCCATAACTGGTAAGTTGTTGTTAATGTTCTTATGCAGTGTTTTCTATGACGATATTGCAACCTAAAATGAATAGCAAAACGCAAAGAAAATTCTTGTAAATGTAATTTGTCAGTACTAATATTATAAAAATGCATATAGTTTAAATTAAATCATAAAACCTTGCCTCGAGGTGAATCTATAAATAGTACCATAATAGCTGTTGACTATTTTTGGGAAGGTATTTGACGTATTTCCGTATTTCTGATCTAAATCATCATTCGGGCCATTCGAGGATCTGGCTTGGGGCACAGAAAAATCTAACGCAATTGTTCTGTGCTGGGTAGGTAACGATATCTACCTACGGCCAATAATCTTTTGAAATTGCATACCATGGACTCATTTTACTAGTCTAAACTTATTTTAATTAAACATTACGCTGCGAGTATTTTGAGGATAGACCGTTGCTTCTGAGACGTAAATAATTTTGCCTTTCATTGCAAAAAAATCAGATCCGTAAGTAAGAATTTTGCAGTTTTTGAATCTTAGATCAACCCTCGTGGTCAACGCAACTGATCAACTCTCGTTAACCTGCAAATCAGTTACAAGGAAAACAAGTAGTTTTATGTCTTCTAGAAGCTTCTCTCAATAGCGGAGAATAACAATTTTTCTGAGGAAATGCATAATTTTCATTTTTCACACTTTAGTATACCTGAAACCAGTTACATGAAAATTTTGCTTTGCTTGCCACCCCAAACATTTTTCTGAACATAAAAATGGCAAAATATTTCTGTGGATTTTTTTATTTCTGTATTCCGAGGAAATTATTTATCCTTTACAATACCTGAAATCAGTTACATAAAAAAATTGCTTTGATTTGCATTTTGAACATTTGATACATAAAAATATTTCTGCGGAAGTTTGTTATTTCATTATTTTTATCTATCTATATCCACCTCTAATCAATCCAATTTTGTTTATTTTTTAACTATAATAAAAATGCGGACTAGGTTATGTTAGGGTTGGTTAAGTTTGCTTTAAAGAAAGCGCGCCGGAGTGCGCCAACAAAATTCCGAGCCTATATTAAAACTAGGATTTTTTTAACAAAACATGTATGTACTGTTAGGTGGATCTATCTCGTTAGATGTTAGGGTCGTCGATAAAACCTTAAAGCCATACATCATCATTTAAGTTATAAAATCACATTAATTTTTTTAAATTCCACATTCAGACGCTTTATCGAAGTAAAAAAAAAGTGTTATGAATGTATTACATTTCAGTTAAGAAAAAAGTTACAAATAAATAGATAAAATAAAAATTGAAAGTGTCTGTAGAGATTTTTTTTTAATTTATGGCATTCAGGAGGCTGTACAGAAGCTGAATAAATATTTCGTGGATATGTGACATTTCAGTTAAAGTTTACAAAATGTCCTTGGAAAATGGAAATTACGTATTTCCGCAGGAACATTTTTGCATTTTTATGTTCAGCAAAATGTGTAGAATGCAAAACAATGCAAAGTGTCTGTGTAAAGTGCGGGACACGAAAGAAAACCGAGCGGTCCTTAAGATAAAGGTTCATAGTCTTAAGCAAGCAAGAAAGTAAAATTTGTGTACGCAAATAAATTTTATGTTATTTTATTTGTTGTAATAGTTCGCCGCTTCACCTATAAAGTGCGCCAGCTAAGCGGTACGGAAAATTAATCGAGGATTTAGTAAATTTCGCACTGGTCCACTTGTAATTGGGATGTGCCTAGAGTCTCCATGCACTTGTCGCTAGAAGGTTCTAGCTATTTCCAGTGGCGCCTATACATTTCGAGCATTTGTTTTCATTTTTATATAAATGCGTTGCGTCGAATTTGAATTATTATTTCGAAGTAACGATGGCGAGCAAAAGAGGAAAAACAATTCGAAGCGGTGCACATGAAGTTATTGCGAGCGTTATAGAGGCCTGTACTAGAGCAGCTGAAAATAATAGTTTGACTATTCCAATTCAAAATCGAACAGACCGCGCTGCATTTTACACTGGTGTTTCGGAAAGTAGTGTAAGAAAAAATTCAAAGAGAACATAATGATTGCCCATGTTCTACTTCACCTTTAAAATCTCCTGGTAAAAAAAGACCCCGATTATCATACAAAGATAAAATTGACGTTGGTGATTTTCAAGTAATTCGACGAACAATAATAATAATAATAAATATAATGAATTTTTTTTATTCTGTATTCTGTGTGCACAGTTTCCACGGAAAATGGAAACGACAAATTCCCGCAAGCACATTTTGGCATTTTAGTGTTTAGAATGAGATGCAAAGCAAAGTTTTCATGTAACTAATTTCAGGTATTCTAAAGTGTGGTGAAGCCTGCCGGTGGCCGAGAGCGTAAAGCTTTGGGTTTAAACCGGAGTTGATCTGGCTTGGGCCTGGGTTCGAATCTTAGATGGATGCACGATTTTTCAAGCCTGCCGCCAATGTTAGTGGTTGAAAATCCAACAGTGTAAAATAAATTTCCCTTTCCACGCTGCCATTCGCGCTGGTAACCAGGTCGGGGAGAACCGGATGTTCCCGGGGTAGTTTGTGGGTAAATTCACACTCCCTGCCATCACATCCCCTCTCAGGTGGAGGGGACGATCGGGGTTCGGACTCCTCGATAAACTGGCTGACATTCCTTAGACGTAAAATTCCTTACGCCATCCTCGAAGGGTGATTTTGGTCCCCTTTCCGCGCACCGTTCCATCTCCCCTATATGTTGCGTATAAACAAAAGTGTAAGGCTAAATAGCCATTAGATGCTGATGCTCTCTCTCTCTCTCTCTCTCTCTCTCTCTCTCTCTCTCTCTCCCCATCTCTCTCTCTCTCTTATTCTTTTATGTACCTACATAAGAGAATAACATTTCTCCTAGAATCTTAATGTAATAACTCACAGGGTTTCACATTCAAAATAAACAAGCGATATAAGCGGAATAACATACATTGCAAATAAAATAAAAAATAGATTTTTCCAGAAAAATTAGTTTTTAAAATTCAACAAATAGAAACAGTTTTTCGAGACCGAAACCGAGTGTCTCGTTGCCTTGGTCTGGGTGTCGATAGGTCAGTCTCGGGCTCGATTCTAATTTGCAGGTCTCGGTTTAGATGCCGAGACAAGACCGAGACCACGGTCTCGCGAACCCCTAGTAATACGTCACATCCAATTTTTTTGCGAAATTTGAAGTCAATTGACTAAGGTTTTTTACGCTGTTTTTTAAACATTTTATTTGGAAGCCATTTTGTTCCGTTATATTAGATTCCTTCGAAAATTTTAGCAGTGTATTCTTATAACAGACTTGAGTTTTATACAAAACTTCTATACTTTGAAGTCACTCGAATAAGTAGCTTTTTCGTTCCGAAATGTTGTTGCGCCGAAATCCCTATGTTGCACTTGATTTTTGTGGAGAATTTTAAGTCATTTGAATAAAATCAGATGGCCATTTTGTTCCGCCATCTTAAATTTGTACCAAATTTTACCAGTTTATCCTTATATCACACTTGATTTTTCACCAAAAATTAAAATCAATCAGCCCCAGCGATAGCAAGGCCTGGCAAAAAAGCCCTAGACTGGTCAAGTGTCCTACTTCCCGAGTTATTATATTTTTTCTACTCCGGATTTCCAATATTCAGTTATTTGTATGACATGTTTGGAGAATCACTTTGTCAGTGTCAAATTTTGTCAATCAATTTACTTACCTCCCTAGATAAGTAAGTATTGACCTCCCTCCCTGGGGAGGTAAAACGTACTTACCTCCTCAAATCAATGTCAAGGTAGTACTTACCGTGTATGGAGTAGAAAATCTTTATCATAGCATAGCAGCACGCCTTTGATGTTATATGATAGTGTGTCAAAACTATTTCAATTATAAATAAAAGATGATGACTCGGTTAGATAAATTAAATACTACAGATGCTTTGCCAAAAACGAGGCATCATAATAATACAATAAACTTCTATTTTCAGCTGAATGATATACAGAGTGCACGTGGATTTGGATAACATATGGACAACTTTTTTATCTGTGATTTTAGGCGATTATTTATAAAAAGTTTTGCTTATCTGAGATATAAGGTTGATTTAAAAATTAATATCTTTTTATATACCGAGCACGAAATAAATACAAAAATAGAATTTTGCGAAAAAAAAAAAAGGATCCCAACTTTTGAAACAGCTAAATTAAATAACCTTTTAGAAGTTTTTTTATAATATTTTAGTTTATGAAAATTAATGGTGAATATGTAAAAAAATGCCTTTTTTGAAATTGTCGACTTATTGACCAGTAACTTACCTAAAAACTAAACCGCGAACAAAAAAACTTTAAATTACTTTTTATCTCATATTTTTATTGTCTCCAATTTGGCTATTTTAGAAAATTTGATTTTCCAATTTTTTTGTTTCACCTATTTGCTTTTGCGCATACTATATAATATTGTAATTTTTTTTCATTCAAACTTATTTTTTTCAGTTAAACTTTTTTTGTAGAATAACTTCATCAAATACCTATATTTTTAAAAACAAGCCAGATTTTTCAGCAAGTTCGTGAGAGAGTTGTCCTGCACCAATTTACATTAATTTTTTTTAAATGATTGTCATAAACTTTCAACACTATTTTTTGTATTTTTTGACTGCAATATGTTTTTCTTGAATAACATTTCTGGAAGATGTGGTGCATGTGCCCCAAATTCCACTGGAAACTCATCGCGCTATCTAACGAAAAAAGCAGAACAACGTCTGCCGGACCAGCTAGTCAATAATAAAAGTTCTCAATATGTCTAAATCCACTCACAAGCTGTATATTCAGAAAAAACTTTTGTTTACCGCCTTAGGCGATTGTAATAGGAAAAGAAAAAACAAATTTGTAAATGTTATGTATGAGATACTGTGAAAAATAATCCTATTATTTTTAAACCAAATGAGAATAACACATTTTACCTTTACTGTCATGTGTCGAACATCAAGAAAACTTTGGAAGAGAATTTCAAGAAAGTTTGAAAAAGTTCTACTTTCTATTTCGAAACCGAATAAGATTTGTAAGTTCTGATTTCACTATCGTTATAGTTTGGATCTTATGAATAATTTTGAAAATATATTTCAGGTCACTTCTAAAAACTACTATTTCAGAACTAAGCAAGATTTATAAAATTTGACATCGCCAGTTTTTTTTTATGAAGTGAAGGGAAATCTCGAAAAAGAGTAATCGCTAATACTAGACAACGAACATTTTAAGGGAACAGAGGATAACAGACGGGAAGGAAGGAAACAAAGGGTAATATACGAAAAGAAAGGAATAGCGAAGAGATATAAAGAGAAGCAGGAGTAGAGGTCAACAGGCAAGAAGAAAGACAAAAAACAAGATCGGCTCGAGAAAATTTGAATTAAACAAGAACTAGGCAATGTTAAGGGAGAAATGCAAGATCAAATAAGAAATGATCGTAAAGTGGAAGTAAACCAAATCCAAGTTGAAGCTAAACAAGTTCGCAACAACATTGAAAACATGTGCAACATCTTGAGAAAGAAATGAGTTAATTGAAAAGGCAATTTTGGACCAGCTCAACTTCCTGCACTATTTGAGGCTGCAGCAGCAACCAATGATTTAAGCTACGATGAGGTAAATGCCTCACTAATAGTATCGGTAACTAGGACTAGCACTCAGTCATGAGTATCGAGTAGGCAAAAATCTACCTAATTTTATTCTATATACTTCCGAAAATTTAATCAAAATTGTCTTTACATTTTAATTAGTGTAAGTACCTTTTAATTGTAAAAATGACAAACAGACTTTTATGAAAATTATGTTATTTATAGTGAAA
Source organism: Kuschelorhynchus macadamiae (assembly GCA_030620095.1). NCBI lineage: Eukaryota > Metazoa > Arthropoda > Insecta > Coleoptera > Curculionidae > Kuschelorhynchus > Kuschelorhynchus macadamiae. The sequence goes on along the minus strand of JAUTXW010001121.1, from coordinate 875,387 downwards.
TGAATTAATTTGAAAGCTTGGCTTATTAGAAAATAAATGTAATATAGAATTTTTGGCCGAATCCCCTAGTATCTGCAATATTGGATGGATCTCAAAATTCAAGAGAATTTAATTTGCTACTTCGTGCTTTAGAGTTTACCTAACAGTAAAGGGTGGTTCATGGTAAATCTGGCCACTAATGTTCAAAAGTGCAGAAGGAATGAATTGGAAGCTGTTTTAGAAGGGACGTGAAAAATTTAAGAAGTTAAATCCAAACCCATTCTAAGAATCTGACGTAAGATTAGTGCTTTATAGGGAATTGGAATGCAGAAATTGATGGCAGTATTAGCGATTGTGGATAGATATTCAAATTCAAGAGAATTTAAAAATTACAAAATTTACGAGATTAGCTAATTTGCTTCTTGGTGCTTTAGAGTTGGAAGTCGAGTTTAACTAACAGTAAGATGTGATACCGTGGTAAATCTGGCCACTAATGTTCAAAAGTGCAGAAAGAAAGGATTTGAAGCTGTTCTAGAAGGGACATGAAAAATTTAAACTTAAATTACCGCAAAATAGATATATGAAATGTTTTTGTTGCCGTGTGAAATATCCAGATCTCCTTCCAGGTAGCGAAGATGATCAAGGCAATACATCACTAATACAAAGGAGGAGTATGACTCTGACTAAACAGGACGAAGCTTTCATGATTTTTGGCACTAAAAACTTAAACATTTCTATAAGTTTGACACTAAAGGAAATAATTAATAGAAAAGTAAGGATGATTACAGTAGAAATCAGAGCAACAGAGGTTCCCTTAGTCCTTAGAAATCTCATTGAAACAAGAAGGATTAATCAACTCGCAGAAAAGCTGCTGTTGTGAACAGGCACCGGAGAGTCGGCTCTTTTACTTGGGTCCACTTTAATACGTCACAATACGATTGTTTTAAGGGCGGACTAAAGAACATAACATATAATTTGACCTTGACCTGAATATTGTAAATATTGAAAACGGAGAATTGGTTTTGACTAACGCAAATGATGTCAAAACATTAGATCTTATTGCTTCTAAAACTGTACAAATGCCTGGCAGTACAGAAGTAATGGTCCATGTCAACTTTGAGATACATTCTGGGTACTATTTTGGACTTGTACACCAATTTGGAGACACCAAACCGAAAAATAGCTGATTGTCTTTACGAACAGTCAGTAACATTTTTGTAAATATTAGATTTGGTGTAGATTACCGTAAATTTAATGACCAGACCATTCCCGACGACCAGAATCGACGACACTTTAACCGATTTTTTCAATGAGCGGATACTGACAAGTGGATTTTCAGGATGAAAAGGGATTTATATCAATGTTAATGCTTTTTGCCCTGTGCAATTTTTTTCGACGGATATATAATATATTTAAAAGCCATACTTGGAAAACTTGCTTGGTAAACCTAGGTGATGTAATGTTAGTTGGTCAATAATTCGATGATCATCTGAAAAACATCGTTTTCGGCCGATTTAGAAATGCTTATTTGAGATTGAATGCAAGGAAATATTGCCTGTTTCAAAAAGAAGTGGAATTCTTAGTAAATATAGTTGTTGAAGTGAGTATTCAGACTGAGAAAGCAAGAGAGAAAGAAGAATTTACTGGCAGTATACCAGAACCATCACCATTACAGAGTATAAAACAAAAAGTATCAGACCTAAAAGGCAATAAATTTGATTCACTTTATTATTGGGCATAGATACATATAAAAATGAAAATATTTCGACCAATACTTAGAGTTGTATTGTTTTTTCGTTTTCTCAAATGGACTACTTGAGGGTGTAAACATACCTGTCAATGAACGTTATAATTTAACGAACAATAAAATTTGAGTTGGGATGATTCGATTTTGATGTAAGCAACAGAAAATCATCAGTTTTCAAATAAGTAAAGTTCTTTATATCTCACAACCATCTACCGACCCATGGACTGAGTTTCGCACATTATACCTGCCTACGCATCTAATTAGTTCCACAACAGACACATAAAATTTAAAAGAATTTTATTGTTACAAAATGAGTATGAAATTAACTTATCGGTATATTAAAAACAAGTCTTTAAATGTGCATCACGTATTCTTTATTTTTTTATTTCTTCCGAGGTTGTGCAATGGTGTTTCTAAAACCGTACCAACCGAACTATAAAACCAATTATCAAGTGGCTACTAAATATTTTGTTCTTGACCTCATGTGCGTCACTCACGTTTCAGGTAATGCAAGTTGAATTTTTAATCAGCCTAAGGAAAGGTCGCAAAAATCCTCTTTGAATATTAAGATACCTTAAATTTTTTAATTGTAAAAAAATCACCTCTCCGACATTTTTACAGATCTCCCATTTCCGACAGTCTGTCTGTCTATAACTGTCAAAAACTACTTTCTTTAATAATAATAATACAGTGTGTCCCAGATTGGCTTCTCTATATAGGGATCTCGGCTTCTATTATACATACAGCGAAGGTTAAATGGGAAAAGTTTTAGAGGAAACTTAACACATTCGATATCCTGCTTCAGATTTACGAGCGGTCAATTGGTTTTAGAAATATCTGCGAAAAACCGTAAGATGACTTATACGACATGTCTCCATCGTCTTTTGCGTAAAAGCGTAAAATTTCCAGTCTAGTGATGTCTCACATGTGCATAAAAGATTTGAGTATCATCGAAATATCACTCTTCCTAAAGTTAGCTCTCAATTTTTTCTAAGGCGGCCATGATTTATTTTTCACAAGATTACATTAATAAGTAATGTATTAAACGCATTGAAATTTCAATATAACATTAACGTAAATAACGACTAAAAAAATCTAAATAAGTTCTTAATTACTTCGCACCTGGGTTACATTAATTCACAGATTTGCACAATGACGTCCATTTGCATCGAGACACTTTTTACAATTGGGGATTGTTTTTTGTGCAACCCTGGCAAGCGTATTTCTTTAATACTTTTAAATGTGTCCATAACTCTTTGTCTCAGGATTTCTATGGTCGCAAAGGGTTCAAATTTATAGACCTCATTCTTCGTGTGGCCCCCGAGGTAAAAATCCAAGGAAGAGGTCAGGGTATCTAGAAGGCCAAGATATTGGACCATTTAAGGAATAATTCTTTCGCCAAACTGCTCTCTTAAGAAGTTCCTGACTTGAGTGGTATTGTGAGCCGGACATCCATCCTGTTGAAACCAGGTTCTTCTAAACTCATCTTTCGTTCGAGTAGCTCGTAACGCCGGTTCAACTTGGTTTCGCAAAAGCTCTAGGTATCTGTCCGTTTAGGTTGTAGTCAAACAAAAATGGTCCTACAAGTCGATTTTTCCTGAAATTATTAATAATTTATAAATAGGTGCTCAATTAAAAAAGGTAAGTTAAATTAAATTACCAATGACCCGACACCAAACGTTACTTCCAAATCTGGTCTGTAGACATCTCTCTGCCACTTCGTGAGGCTTTCCCACAGCCCAATGATGACTATTGTGCGTATTAAAAACTCCACAATTCGTAGACCTACTCTCATCGAACCACAAGACATGATTTACAAAATCGGGATTTTCATTACACTTCCTAGTATACCACGCACAGGCGTAGTCTTCTTGGAAAATCAGTTTCCTTAAGTCCTCGAGCTATTGTGGGTTTGTATGGATGGTGCTTATTATTTTTTAATACTCTATGCAGCGTTGATATTGGTACATAAATTTCCTGTTCTACAGTTCTTACCGATGTACTAGGGTTTTCGTTGATAGCTTGTAAAATGTTTCTGTCGCGATTTTCATTGTCAATTTTGTATTCGCGTCTAAATTGTTCGAAGGCCCTATTGTTAATTAAATTAACCACGATTTTTCTGAATTGGGTTTTATGAGGCTGCCGTCGTTCGGGGTAAATCTCCAAATACCTTGCTAAGGTAATCTCGGCGTTTCTGTGTGACTGCAATTACAGCGCTAACATGTCAAACTTTTTTTCATTTGAATAGGGAATACCGGCCATTTTCAACAGGTCTCGATGTATGTCAGATTTATGATTTTATTTAGAAAAAAGCATACTACTTACTAAAACACAACTGTGATACTTTGAATTATTTAACGTCAAAGTCAAAGCCCACTTTTGTTACAAATAAATCGTGGCCTCCTTAGAACAAATTGAGACCTAAATTTACGAAGTGTGATATTTCGATGATACTCAAATCATTTATGCACTTGTGAGACATCACTAGACCGGAAATTTTACGCCCTTTCAAAAAATCGAAAAATTCAATATGGCGGCTATAAGAAAAATGAAAGTTGAGACGGGTTGCGGGATAACAAAAGACTATAGAGACATGTCGTACACGCCATCTTATTCGTCTTAAGAAAGTGTCCAATAGTGTCACATTTTGACAGCTGTCAAATTTATCGTTTTGGAATTACTGGCGAAAGACGAAATCCGTCATTTTCGGTTTTTCGCCGATATTTCCAAAACCAATTGACCGATCGAAAATTTGAAGCCGGATATCGAATGCGCTGTTTCCTTTAAAACTGTTCCCATTTACACCCTGTTTTATTTGATTTTTCAAATATCAGCTTAAAATTTTATTGTTCATTTACGGGATATTATTTGTCAACTTTTAATCCACCTTTTACGATTTTCTTCACTTCCGGTTTAACCGCAAGTGATGCGATCTAGGTATTTTCAAATGAAAACACCCAAATTTTTATTTACATTCCGATAAAGCTTTATCTTATCTAAATATCAATTTTTAGATTTTTGAAATCGGAGAAAAATGGCGCAGCTATAGGCATCGGTTTTATTTTGCTTAATTGCCCATGCCACAAATATTAATATAATTTTAGGGTCCTAATTTAGACGTAGTTAGTAGCGTAACTAAGCAAAATTGCATTTAAAACAAAAAACGTCTAAATTCTGATATAAAATAACTTTCTAATTGTCATTATCATTAATTCTTTCAATTCTTATCAAAAAAAAATGTTTAAACTATTTATTTTTAAAACTAAAAGAGCAACAGTATGTTTTTATTTCATTTTTTAATAAATACTGAATTGCTTTAGTGATTAATTTTAGAATTTTTAATAATGAAGGCGCCTCTAATAATTTAAATTTTTATTTTCGTTCTATAAGTCTGTTTGTAGTTAAGTAGTGTATTAAAATAAAATATGCAACTAATTACGTTATTTATGGTTCATTATACCAAACCTTTTTAAAATAATTACTAAGGCAATTCAGTTTTTACCAATAAATACAGTTAAAAGATATTGTTCCTGTATTTAAAATAAATGGGTCCAAACATTAATTTTTTTGTAGGTATTTTGGTTTTAAAAGCAATTATCCTTCATTACACTACTAATAAAGTCAGAATTAGGAACCTAGAATTGCAGTTAATTTTGTGGCATGGCCAACTAAGCAGAATAAAACAAATAGCGGCGTCATTAAAAGAACGAAATTTCGATTAAAATGTTTATATCAAGATAGTCAAGAATAAATATAAAAATTAAATTGGACGGAATATGAAAGTGTTTGTTTTTTTATATCACAATGAAAATGTTTTTTTATGTCTAATAAATTTTCGATTAACAAAAAATGTTCACATATTGAACCACTTTGACTTTACTGGAATATACCCTACCTATAGAGATAGGGTCTATTTCTCAGAAAACGTCTACTTGCGTACCACAGTTTGAGAACCTCTGCCGTTCACCATTCTTTCTAAACGGTTTTAAACAATTTTTGTTACTTCAATATTGCATTTCTCTGCACTTACGTCCGTTTAGAAAAAAACACTCAATCACCGTTCATTTTCTCGCGAATTTGTTATCGGTTTCAGAATCGTCAAATGGTAAAAATAAAATATCCATAAAAATATTCTATAAAATATACAGGGTCTTCCATTGACGAGGAAAACGGCATTTTTTTTACTTCCCCCGTATTTCTCAAGAAATTCAAAATAGCAAATCGATGTATTTTAGCTCGGAGAGTTCGAAAATCGTAACAAAAAAACAATTGAATGAGAAATAAAAGACTTACGCCAAGGATGTTGCGTTTTTTAAATGGAACACACTATATATTATTAATTTTTGGATTTTATGGTCAATTCTAAGTATTTTTAATAAGGGTACTATATGTCTATCTTCGACTGTTTTTGATTTATTGATGTTTGAAAATTTACATGTTTGCTTCTTTGAGCCGTCATAGCACCTGAACGGTTGGACCTATAGCAAAATAACTTTTACATTGCTATGATGCCAGTCAAACAAAAAAAAAACGGAAATTATTTTGCTACCTATTTAATTGAATATATTCATATGAAATGTAGGTGATGCAGGTGATCACCTTACTTCAATATCACTGTAATTTTGACGTATAAGTAGGTTTTTATCCTTATAATTGTTTTTACGGATATATTTCTATGAAAATTGGCAATATATGTTCTTCTTGCTTCACTGGCTTTTTCTTGACACTTATAATACAGCGTTACAATCTGTAGTTTTTCATTTAATGAATATCTCATTACGGCAAACTAATGTAATATCTACTGATACGTCAAAATTATAGTGATTTTGAGGTAAGACCATGGTGGAAAGAAAACAAGGTGTGCTCGGCAGCCAGCGCATCTACGTCAGATGTGAGGTAGCTTTCGTATATAATATGTGTAATGTGTAATGTAGTAGGCCCTGGAAATGAACGTCAATAAAAATTGTAGGTTAGAGTTTACTTTGGAAGGAAATGAATTATTAGATTCATTTGGCTATTATTCAGCCACAAAAGACAAATATAATATAAGGTCTCATAGATTTTCTAAAAACCCTAATTTCTACAGTACACAGGTTTCAAGCTTGCCACAAATATGACAAAATTAACTTCAATAATGGTAAAAATTTGGTTAAACATTTCTAAATCAGATGATTTTTAGTGGTTATATGCTAAACTAAGCATTTTGAAAATAAAAAGAAAAACTAATGATGCTACAGAGAGCAACCTGCTCCAGACTTGCTTAAAAATCAATAATTGAAAAAATATTACAGATACAGGCGAGACTGAGGTTCGGATTTTGGCAAGCTTACCTGATAACAGAAAATTTGAGTAGACTAAATCAGATAAAGATTCAGCTAAAATTTGTATAAACAGTAACATACATTTTTCTAAGGTGTTTAAATACTTGATATTCTTACATACCTAGGGTAACCAGATGTCCTCTTTTTAAGCATGTGTGTAGGCATCTAGTGTATATTTTGTATTTTATTCGAATTGTTCCCTTTTTGTTCATGGAAGCTACATTAAAAAAAGCATATAATTATTTTTTATACATCCGAAATAAAATATTACTAATTAACTTACTCTGAACAAAAGTTAGTCATTGGTTTAGATCATGGTTACTAGTACTCAGACACAAAAGGGGTGATCTTTTTTTAGTCATTTGTTGGATCAGATTAGGGGAATTTTGCTGTAGTAGATAGTATTTTAAACACTTGTACTTTGAAGTTATTAGAGTCTATTAACTTGTAAGTCTTTAGTTCTTTGTTGACTTTGTTTTTTAGGTTGACATCATTTTTACTTAAAAAAAATGTTTTCGACACCTAGTTATATACTTCTCAAATTCCATTAGTTAAACTGATAAATACTGAGTATAGGTAATTAGGAATGTGACGTGTAACAAAAAAAAACATTGCTGTACGCAATCTTTTGTAAAAGAAAAATAAATTTAACACATCTATTTTCATTTATTTTTAACATTTACCTTAATGAAATAATTGCCATAGTTCCTATAAAACTAGTAAAAATAATACTTTAAATAATAAATTTAGGTTTGTCTAATAAAAAAAGGTTTTAGTCTTAAATCTAAAAGGTTAGGAAAACTAATCATTATAACGTCGCCTTAAAGTGTTAACCTGCTAAGTCCATTTTACCTTATTTTACAGGAGAGACAAAAAATGATTTGGCTGCAATTTTTTGGATGGAAATTAATGAAACTCGTATCAAATAATGTTAAACAAGTGTAAGAATGGTAATAGTATTAAAATTTCAAAAATATCTAAAGGTAATTCAGGTTTTTACTATTTTTTGGGAGATAGCTGGTTATCAGTTCTTCAAATTAGGTTAATGATGGACTTAGCAGTTTAGTGCAATGAAAAATGCATTATTACTGGCTCTAACACAACGAAACTTTATTAAGTATTTTAAACAGAGTATCACAACGTATAAAAGTATCAAACAAAATAGCAATAATAGAAACTGTAAAAAAAGTTTCAAAAGAGTAATAACGCTATTTATGCATGGGAAGGTCATCATAAAATTTGTGGTAGTCTATGGGCAAGGTCTTCTTGATTGCTTGAAGGTCTTCATATTTTTTGTCGGTTATTTTACGCCTTTCCAGGTGGAGTGGTTTCAGTTGGTCCCAGGAATGTGAGTTTATTTTGTTGTTCTTCCGTTGAGGAATTGTTTTCCACTGATCAACAAAGCTGGCTTTGTAATAGATTTCACCCTCAGGTGTGTACCTTAAAGCACGAATATCTGTCACTTTCCAATCCCCTTTACCTCTCCCTGGTCGAATTGTTTTATAACGCTGAATTGGGTCAAAATTTAAAAAAAAATCGTGCACCAAATATTTGACTTTGTAGGGAGTAGGTTTTTTCCTTGCATTAAGACATGGGTACATAATCCGCTGGTAAGTTAATTACTTTATCTTTGAGTTTTTTTTCGATGGTTGCGTGAACCGAATCGACTTCCATCTGTGTATGGCCAGGTTCTAAGTATTTTTGTTCTATTATTATGTTATGAATGATTGCTACATTCAATAGAACGTTGGCCATAACAGCATTTCTATTTTGGTACCCGCAACCATCCGTGTACATTATAATAGTAGCTCTTTCATCAGTACTTTCTTGAGAATGGAGGATATTGGGCAAAATTTTCTGTTCGATAAAATACATCCAAATACTTGCGAATTCTTCAGAACCAAGGCCTCCTTCACATTCATTCCATACAAAACAATAAGCATCGCAATTCACTAAGTTATAGAAACAAAGATTGTGCACTTGGAGCTTTGTTTTGTAGTACAATGTGGAAACTTTAGACTTTGGGGCCATTAACACAGCCTGCAAATCTGCGGTGAACACGTATTTTTTTTTCTTTTTATCTTTCTCTTTTTCTTCCCTCGCTTCTACTTTCCTCTGTATGTGCCTATTAAATTCTTCTTCCAAAACTTGTCCAATCCTGTAGCTAACACACTTTTCACATTCATCTTTTTTTGGGTGGAAAAGTGCAAAATTTTTTTCATCGAAGGTTTTAGAAAACGATGCGATCGAAAGGGCCTCTTGTTTCTTTGATTTACACCAATCTTTGACATAAAAATCATAAAGACTTTGCCGAGACTGCCATTCAGCCCAAAGATATTTTTTTTGGGATGTTGATCTACAGTAATGTGATTCCATAACTGGTAAAGAATCCAAAAATTGCAGCAGGCATTCACGGTGATTTTTAAAAGGTTGAACTCTACTGGTTGATTTGCGAAGTATACTTGGAGCACGTGTTCCATAACAACTTTTCCAGTTAAGAATTGTCCAACGCCCAATCCCGACAGTATTAAGGAACATAGTTCTGCATACTCTAAAATTTTCTTCTTGAACTGGTAGAAAATATTCCATGGTTTGTCCTCTTTTCGCCTCGTTTTCTTTTTTTCGATTCCGGTGCTTTTTAGTCGACACCGATTTAACCTGATTGTTAATAAAAACTTTCTTTTTTCCCCAAGACATGTTTCGCCAAAATGACTGAAAAACACCTTGTCTATTGAATTCACTGATCAAAGAACATTTCATAAGACCTTTTTCTTTTGATACATATTTGCATCTTGGTTTCATAACACGTGGTTCCTTGGGAGTATCATAGGACCATTTTTCATCTCGTTTCACTCTGCCAAAATAAGCTTCACCACTTTCTCTCATTTTTTTGTTTTTCTGACTAAACCATGTTGACTCTTGTACTTGAAAACGTTTTTTGCGTTTTTTACTTTTCCTGTTAAGTTCATCCAAAGATGAAATTGAATCCGTATCCGAATATGGAACTAAATTAGTATTGAGGTCGCTTTCATCAGATATTTCGGATATTGTTGATTGTGTACTTGAAATTTGGGACTGCTTCTGCTCCTCTTCATGGCGCTCAAGGTTGTTTGTTTCCGACATTGGTATCGTCTCAGTTTCGTTGTTATTGGGTTCTCCAAGCACCTGGTTCTGGTCCAAGCAGTTTAAGTCGTTAGTGATTTCTGCTGGTTGATCTCGACAAGGAATCTGTAGTATAACTTTTTCATTGAAGGACGTGGAAGTAGGCATTAGGTCCATAAAACTTATTTCGACATTTTCAGTGACCTCAAAAATACTGGATTCGTTTATTGCTTCCACAGTAGATTGGATTATTGTGGGATCGTCAACTGCATTCAGGTTTATGTTGTCGTTCAAATCGATTACAGGTTGATATTCTTTAAAGTTGTAAACATCCCCTTGTGTTACTTTTACCATTTCTATCATTCGTTTAGCACGTGACATCTGAAATAAAAAATAAATCAGGAATACTGAACAAGAACCCAAACTTTTTATTATAAATTTTCATGAGACGGATCTCAAAAATTTACACAAAGGATTGATTGGGGTGCGAGAGGTTCCCAAGCCTTGAATTTTGAATAGCCAAAATTGTATAATATTTCTTAAATTTCTAACATAAAAAAGGTTTTTACCGTTATATACAAATACCTCATTTAATAACTATAACTAGCTATTAACTGTTAATATTATTTGTTGGCATAACTGAAATCATCACTTAATTTTACGGTTTTTATAAATAGAACGGCTAATGAAAAGCTGCTGCTATGTCCCAGCTTGTATAACAATATCTAAACGGAAAAACTGCTAAGTCCCTTTATGGGAATATACAAGATTTAACGTCAAACTATTGGCACATTTCACAACTTAACTCAACAAAAATGATTTCTTTAATGCAACAGTAGACTTACCTTCAATATATCACTTAAGTCACATTAAAAACTGTAAAAACTAGCAATATTCTCACACCATTCCAAAGCAAGCTCTTGTAACCTCAAATTTTACGATGCAAAATTAAATGCACAGCTGTCAAGGACTTAGCTGTGTTTACGCGGGTAAATTAGAACGATTGGACTTGGCTGGTATTCATATCATGCAATATTTAGGTTTTGGATAGAAAATGCGACTTGCCTGTTTAACGAATCGATAGATCAAGTTAGTAAAATAATGGATATAGTAATAACTAATTTTTGCTAAAAAATGGACTTAGCAGGTTAACACTTTAAGGCGACGATAAGATATCCTTAATCACTAAAATACAACACAGATACACCGTAGCGGTGGTTTTACAAATAGCATTTGCTCTATCTCACTTCGGCTATGTATCTATAACATTTGACTTTAACATAGCAGAAGTAAACAAGCTTTTGAACGACTTAAAAAATATCAGCATTAAAAAATACTTCTTACACATACAAATTCGCACAGAAGACTTAAAGTAGGACTCTTAAAGATACTTATTATGGTAAATGGAGGTTTTGTTTTATTTATTTCTGCCTAGAAGTTCCTTCTGAATGAGGGGTAGGCTCGGGGTAGTTTTATTATCTTTCTTTTGGTAATTGCCATCTTGACATGTATGTTGTTTGTTATCCATAGCGCATTCATTAGTCAGCATTCTTATGTATCAGCTAAAACAAAAATATCTAGTTAGGAACATATAAAAACTATTGAAACATACATATGTATGCTTAAATAAGATTATAATCTACATACGAGCCAAAATGTGTTTTATTTACTATCAATTGTGTTATATAAGGCTTCAGAGGTCTGGTTTCAGTATTTGTCAATTTACTAAGTATTTATAAATATTAAGTAACATATCCAGCTACACGTAGGATGTTTGACTTACTATACCATTTGAAACTAAACATATTTTTTAAAATACTTGAGTTTATTTGAACTAGTCCAAATAAAAATATATCTACATACTGTCTTGAGTTCTTTTACATTAGTTTAATGACTATTTGTGTATTTACATACATCATCTAGTTTTTTACGATCTTTTGGAAATTACAGTTTGGTATGCTAATCTTAACGAACTACATAATTTTCTCATTATATATGTATCACTAGAAAACTAAATAATACATACCTGCACTTCAAACGATATATAAGTTTATTCCAATAAACAACTTAACGAACTGCAACAATGATACGTCTAAAATTAGAATACGTATGAAAAAAAAATCACAGAAATATATTTAACCTCTACCTGTCAAATTAACGTTCGCTCATAACCACAAAATACAAAACTGATAAACAAAACTAGGATGATTTTATAATTAATAGCTCTTTAAGGGATAGACGTATTTCCGTCTCTGTTTTCACCGTAATCATAAAAGAAGATAGAATTATGACCGATACATGAATTCCGTTAACAAATTTTAGTAAAGGTGAACTGTAATCTTTTGAGGCCTTTACGCAATAAAAACCTGTCATTTTCATCGGCCCTGGGCTCGCCTCACAATATGCATCATCTAACCTTGCGCGTAGGCGCACCTTGTTTTCTTGCCACCATGCGTAAGGCGATCACCTGCATCACCTACATTTCATATGAATATATTCAATTAAAAAGGTAGCAAAATAATTTCCGTTTTTTTGTTTGACTGGCATCATAAGATAGCTGATCAAAAACTAAGCTAGGAATGTGAAAATTATTTTGCTCTAGGTCCAACCGTTCAGGTGTTATAGTCAATTTTCAAACATCAATAAATCAAAAACAGTTGAAGATAGATATTTAGTACGCTTATTAAAAAACACTTAGAATTGACCATAGAATCCAAAAATGTAGTAATATATATGGTGTTCCGTTTAAAAAACAACAACTTTTGTTTCTCATTCAATTGTTTTTTGTTACGATTTTCGAATTCTGGTCCTAAAATACATCGATTGGCTATGTTGAATTTCTTGAGAAATACAGGGGAAGTCAAAAAAAATCCGCCTCCTCAATGGAAGACCCTGTACCTACACTAAAATTACGTCTGTTTTTATTTTAGGCCCATATAATGGCACAAATAGAATATTCATGTGTACTAGGTCCTCCGCATCGACCTCTAATTATAACAGAGCTTTTGAAAGATATAATGTCGAAAGAATGGATTACCAGCAAATTCACCCAAAATAAATCATATCAAAAAAGTATAGTCTTATCTAAAATGTTGCATCAAAATCTAACTCACCTCAAATATCTATATATTTAATTTTTTCTAATGATCGCCGGTTCGGTTACCGAGACCTTTCAACACTATTTTTTGTATTATTTTATTGCGTATTTTTTCTATAACACCAATATGTTTTTCTTCATTTCTGGACGATCTGGTGAATGCCACACATTCTTGTAATTCCACTGGAAACTCATCGCGCCATCTAACGGAAAAGGCAAAACAAGGCCTGCCGGGCCAGCTAGTATACTTTATAATTCAAACATGATACAAAAAAATATACAACTGAAAGTAATTAATTACGGTGGATAGATACATATTTTTCTAAATGGTTTTTATTTTATATGCAACATATTTTGTTATATGTTGTGGTTATAACAGTAATCTATGGAATAGTTGAAATGTATATTAATTTTGAATTTGACAGGTTTATTAATGTCTCCGGGCCTACTTCTAGGGGTGGGCGAATGGGGCGACGTGTTAATTCAGTCGACGAAGGATCCTACTAGTGGCGCTATGGCGTTTTTTTTACAATACCTTGCCCAGTGGGGAAATGCTCAAGAAACGGAATTTACACTCCCTAGACATTTTTGCTTATTATAGATGTGCAGAATAAAAATGTTCCTGATAAATGGAAATATTCATAAGGGAAACCAATTTTCTATTTCTTTATTTCCCTTCTTACAAATTTGTTTTATCACTGGCCACTTAATAGAAACATTTTATTTCATTTTACTGAAATCGAACCTTTAAGATTTTCCAGATTTTTACTTTTCAGGGTCTAGTTACCGAAAAACATTTTATTCATGTATTCGTGAGTCTGTCCTGTATTTGTTCACGGTATCATTAAAATCTATTAAAAAAATATAAAATTTGCTCCTTTTTTTGTTAAAAAACAAAGCTTCTACCCAGAAATAAGAACGCTTGTCATGTCAACGTTTATCAGATTTGCAAATATTTTGCATATTGTTTATTTAAAAAAGCCTAAACTTTTTTAAGATAAATAATAAATTAGGCCTGACTCGAAAATAGCTTTAATTGAATTAGTTAAGGTTTCCAAAAATTTTCCTCCGATAAACAAATTTATTTATGCGATTTAACTACCTTCGGCTCTAAACAGATGTATGACTCACGGTTAAGTAAAGTAAATGGCATATAATTGTCTGTTGCGTCATCTAATTATGAAGTGTCCAAAAATGTATGTTGTAAGTAAATATTTATGCCCGGTCTAAGTAAAAGGATAAGGTCAATTAAGGAATTAAATTATTTAAATGCCAATAATAAAATAAATTATACTTTTTTACTTTAGGTAGAATTCTTTTAATTTTTAAAGCTCACCAGGCTAAGTGCTATATGTTTCAGAATGATAGAGAGATGGAAGTCATGCACATGGACTTTATTTAGAATTCAATAAGCCTGTTTTTCGTTTTACATCGAGAAAAAACTCTTGAAAGTTTTTGCATGTTAAACACAAGCAACGGTTTTTGAGAGTTCATTGAAACGATAAAAAAATCGGTAAATTTCGTTTGTCCGGAACTTCCCTCGTTATGAATATATTCTTTTATTACAAATAGTGTGGTACTTAAGTAACATATATAAACTGTGTTTTCTTTCACTTTTTTAGACAAAAGGAAGGATTCAGAAGAGAATTTCCAGTTAAGTTCCTTTACATATTGGTTTTACTCAATTACTCTCCCTTATAACAAATCCCTCCTTTTGTCTAGAAAACTACTAAATGACTATATGCGAAACCAAATGGTATCAAACTTTGCTATCTTGGATTCGTACCAAAATTTTACCAGTTCTTTCCCCTGTACACACTTGACTTCTTGCAAAATTTGAGGTAAATTGGATGAGTAGTTTTCTAGCAATATGTGTTTTTAACAATGACGTCAAAAATAAATAGACCCCGCATTTCATTCATAAAAATGAAATAAATAGAATCAAACATCAATTTGTTGTTGTGTATGCGTGGAAAAAAGACGGACTGATCGCATAAAGAATAGTTTGCGGTGAAAATTGCAACGCTGTCAGATATCTTCGCGAGGCTTACCAGTGGCGTAGCTATTTTTGAGATAATGTATTATTTGCTATATTTTTTTGAGCCCAATATCAGTATGGTCGATACGACAGTTTTTTTGTTCTTAAATGAATAGGAACTACTTCACATTGCAAAAGTGAGAGTTTTAATAATAACTTGAAAACAATTAATTTAGATATTATGTCGTGGAAAAGTCTGCAATAAATGGGAAACTTTCTTGATAAAACTTGTGTGTTTGTCGAAAAAATGGTTTTCACAATATTCAACTTTAAGTCAGATATACAGGGCATTCAAAAAATACGAAAAAGTGTATTTCAAAAATTAAAATTTTTGTGACTGCCGCGGTTGTAAAAAATCGTAAATAAAGGTTTAGTATTAGTTATGTCATATTAGTAATAGCTAAGGAAAGATTTAAATAGAAAAATGTTTTTTGCTGTTTGACTTAAATATCTGCATAACTATAATATAAAAAATTTTACTCAGTTTATATTTACGATTTTTTATGGCCCTTAAAACTACCGTCAGAAAAATTTTATTTTTTTGGAATTGTTAGTGAAATCCACTTTTTTGAACATCCTGATCTAAAGTTTATTACTATCAAAAATATTTTTTTGAACCACCAACTTTTATCAAGAAATCAATAATAAAAAAAAGTAAATAAATGCATTAAAATGCAAGATGTTTAAAAATAAAATCATCGAAACTTTTTGGTGATTTTGAAGCACCCTGTATAATATTTGCACTATATTTGAAACTTAATTTTTTTTATAAAAATTTAAATAACAAGGTTGAAAGTGGTGCTGCACTTTATAAATGTTCACCCAGACACGTGGTTTATAAAAATAAAACAAAGTTTAAAAGTTTGGTATAATTTATTTATAAATGGTTTGATATAATAACAAACAACTATTATTATCGACAAAACAAAAGTAACAGCATATTAATTTAATACTTCATTATTTATATAATAATTAAACTCGTCTATTACATATTTAATGATTCAGTGACAATTTTCAAAATCGGAAATTTAGAGGAAATTTTATATAGCTTTATATATATATATAACTTTAGGTTAGCAAGAAGCTGATTTAATATAATTTTATCATTAATTATCTGTTTTTACATAATTTAACGAAAGTAGAATTCCAATAACTGCTGATTAGCAGTTCCGTATTGGCTCTGCTTACTACAGCTATTTTTTAACTCGAACCTATTAGGGAGGAGGCTATTTTTTGAAATTCTAACTTTTTGACGGATTTTTTAACAAGCCCAAGTTTACACTGTTAGACATTTTGCTATTGCAAAGAAGTTTCGCAAATATGTAAACGTAAAAAATTAAGAAAGGCTACCCTAAACAAAGACGCACCTAATGATTTTTTCGTAAGTACGACAGTTTCTAACATAAATCGATAGGAAAATAAATTTAATTTTTCTTCCTCAAAAATCTCCTGTCATAAGCAAAATTGCGAACGCGTGCCGAGACCAAATTTATGATAATTCCAACAAAACTTATTATTATTAAACTTAGAATATATGGTAGCTGCCGAAATTTTCTCTTCGTAATCCATTTTTACACAATTTTGAAGTTCTTATCTTTACGTATACAAAACACGATTTAAGGAATAAGAAAATTATTGAATTTACCTTTGGGGTTTGAAAAAAATTACCTCCAAAAAATATTCGATTTTGACAGTGAGGAATATTTAGAATTCTCAAAAAAAGAAAAACTTTTAAGCAAACGCTCTTTAAAAGTAGTTTTAGAATTTCGAGAAAGTACTAAAAAGAAAGATGAATACATTTATTATTAAAGAAATCCAGATTTTTAATGTAGCATTATGGTTCCAGACCCTATATGGAAGATAACACCACATTAACCTCGATATTAACAAAGTGACTAAGCACTTATTTATTAAAATACTATTAAATATATAAAACCTAAAAATATTAAGCAAAAGTCGCCAACGTCCTATTTGCTCAAGAGATACCTATAATTTTTTACATTTTCATAATTGCTCTACCTGCAATGTTTTAATAGATATTGGCAAATAACTAGTTTTTTGCAACTTTTTTTTCATATTCTGTTGCACTTGCAGGGGGACTAGCAACAAGTGAAAAAAAAGCATTCTTAATAATTTTTTTGTCATTGAATTGGTTTTGACAAGGTTGGATCCCCCTAGAACTGAAATCCTGGCAACGTGCCTTCAAAAGACATATTTATGTAATGGTTCATGTCGCAATATTTATTATTAGCAATAAGCTTAGTCATTAAAGAACAAGCATTTTCATGATAAAATACAACCAATAACAGGGTGTGTTCTTATTACTATTGTTACTAAAGATGAAGATAAAACTAAATTTTGTTACATGGACCCACTTTGTGTTTTGATGTCTATACCAAGAGTATAATGCTTATTTAATACCTTTCTTTATCAGCTTATCACCGACTTCATAGGAAATATGTAATAAAATATAATTTATCACTTTTTAATGCAACCTATTTTTTGAAATCGGGTTTGTTTTTCAAAACATTTTGATTTCACCCTTTTTCCAACACATTTTAGTTCTATTTACGCGAAGTTAGGTAAAAAGTTTGGATCCACTACTTTTAAAAGTTTGCCAGGCTCGCGGCAAGTAATATTATATAAAAATGCACCACCTTTACATGTATTGGATCTATTCATATTTACAGAAAATCAGCAATAAACATGGCCCAATATTAATACGAATGCAAAATTGAACTTCGTGTCCCTAAAAACCACAAAAACCATATTATGAAAAACAATATCTTTACAGTATTTATCCCTCAATTTACCCCCTTTTTTCCCCACCATCCACCTTCCCCGCTATACATTTCACTTATTAACAATATAAATATTTTGTGATGTTTAATATTTTTAACATTCGTTATAATATATTATATTATTATTTACATTCCGAAATCACCTGATAAAAACAGATTCTCCCTAGTTGGGATAATGTACCTCAGGATGGTATTTATTTACTTTTTTGATTACTTATTTTTAAAAACCAAATTTTTAGGCAATAAATTAAAGCATTTCAAATTCATTAAAGAAAATCTATAGCAAATGAAAAATTGAAGAGTAACGCTATTGCACTATTTTCATTTTTTGTATATGCTTGCTATATGAGAACTCCGACACTACCCTAAATATTCCTTGAAAATTTCATCCAAAATGCAAACCATCCTGGAGTAATTAATGACAACATAAAATAGTGGGTCTTACAGCTTACTCAATTAAAATTTAGTACCTATGCTTTACCAAATAGTATATTTATGTTGTTTATTAACCCTTCAAAAAAGGTGGTTTGATAAATTTTAGAGGAATATTTGAGACTTTTCACAAATATATAAATTAGCAAAACGCTGTACTCCGTTTATCATCAGTGTCTTCGACTTTATAGATAAGTTGAAGTTATAAAAAATTAATTTAAGCCCAACGGAAATGTGCAATACAAAAACAATACTTCATTTGCAAATATAAGAACGCTATTAGACGGTGATTTTACCCTTCAACTACACCACTGGTATGACATAACCTTACTTACCTTCCAAAACAAACTTCTGGGTTTAAATCGTTTCTTTTTCTGCAAATAAAGCAAGTGCGCACCATTTTCTTAAAGTTTTTTAAACAGATTCTTGAAAATAGCCACACAAAACACTTGGATTTCTGAAAAACATTTATTTCACCAACTAGAACAATTGCAACGCCGCGCATCAAATAGGTCAAAATCATGAATGACTACGACCGTTTTCGGCGTCTTCCGAATGATCCCGATAGAAATCTGTAGTATACTCGAAAAAGGTAGAATTCCGACGTTGCCGATTATTCTGGGCTTTATTTCTTGAAATAAGGAATAATAATTACAGAAGATTTAAATTACATTTAAAACAGATTCGGTTTCAGTTATTTATAATAAGCTATTTAATTGTCAGCTTTAAAATATTCTATATGGAAATTTATAATGGGAATTTCTGGAATTCCTTGTGTATTTAGGTAATAGTACAAAGGATGATATCCGTTATAATCTGGCCACAGTAACGGTTTGGCAAACCCGGGTTAATGTTAGATTCCTCCAAAATGTAAACAACTGGGTCTATGTTATTTCCATGTCGTTGGTTTTTTTAACATTTTAGTAGGAAGCCATTTTATTCTGCCTTTAAGATTCTTACCAAAACGTTACTAGATCACTTCCATATAACTCTTAACTTTTGACCAAAATTCGAAGTCAATCAATCGGGTAAGTAGTTTTTTGATATCCAGCGAACAGATAGACAGACCGACGTAATTGGGAAAACATGTTTTTTGGTACCTAAGGGTCCTGAAAAATCCAGGAAGGCGATTTTTGCACGTTTACAATTACGAGAGATGTAAAAATATCAAATTAAATTGCTTTGTTTAACGTATACAAAAATTCAGGAGAGGCACAGGAGACAATTGTGGAGATCTGCAAAATTTGGTTATTTGGTTAATTCAACATTCTAAGCTGATTTGTGTTAATCGTGTATTAATATTTTATTAAGCGTATTTACAGGGTAAAGCAGCACTCTTTTAAATTAAAGATTCTTAAACTTGAATTAAAAAAGCTTAAAATTGTTTAAATCTTGCTTGGAAACTGTAAAATACTTTATCTGAAGATTTTGTTTATAGAATTAATGTTTTTAAAATAACATTCCAGGCACAGCTGAAAATGTATTTTTTATTTTTTTCATGTCAGAGAAAGATTATTGTCACTAGTAATATTTGTTATATTACAAAATTTCCGGAAAAATCGAAAACATGTTGAGCACTCATTTCAGAGCATATAAGGGGTGAGAGGTTTGGGTTAAGGCCCCCCAGAGCCACTTTTATTTAAGGTAAAATAATAGAAATAGTATGAAGCAAGGACCTTTTTTTCGAAATTGGTGGGCAAAAACCCCTCCAGAGCCAGTTTTATCTGCAGTTAAAATGAATGAATGACTTTTTTTTGTACTTAATATTATTTAAGACTCATTGCTCGTTGACCATGTGCACGAATGCTTTTATTTAAAGAAAATATGCGCGAAACAATTTTTTGAGTTTTTCTACATTTACATTTGTAATGTTAACCATGCTATATTTACTTATTTAGCCTTTTAATTCGCTATTTTTAATACTCTCAATTGATAATATCAATGAATCGAACTATAAATAAATGGGTAATATGAGAAATTCTATATGTGTCATACGTAACAAATTCAAAATTAAGCTGACTGTATTTGGGAATGTGAAAATTGCACAATTGCATTTTTCGCGAAAAAATACTTCTAGCTAGGCTTGCAAAGACTCTATATAAAAAAAAATCAGTGTTCTTTACTGGTATTAGTTTTTTTCTGGAAAAGTTAAAATTTACAATAAATGTGTTTTGTCAGTAATGATTTCCTAGCCTTTGCTTATATTATTGGCTCAGAAATTGGAAATTGGGTCATCTCTATAACAGTACCCTAATATGCAATATATGCCTGTCTAAACCCATTAGGGGCTAAACTGCTCGTGAAAAATAAACCGCTGGACTGGCCAACTACATACCAACAATTTGGACAGGTTTCAATGAAGATAGTGAGTTGCGATTTTCGGCGTTCTCCAGCACTAGTTATAGTAGTTGTGGACTAGAGAGCGTAAATGCTACTATAAATATATTATAGAGAGATCTTGTCATTTTCTCAAAATTTACCTTAACGATAACTTTTTTATACTTTATTGTCCTTTTTTATCCAATATAATCTACGCATGAAAATCAAAAAATAATTTATAGCAATTATTGTTTTATTTTTTTTTTGTTTTTGAATGAACTTAACTTTTCTGAACATAATGTTTTTCTTAAATTTTTGCATTAAACAATCGTTTCTTACCCTAGTTGTGAACAAGAGTAAATATTTTACCATTGCTATTGTATATACAAGCTCTTTAAAGTTGAGCGCCTTCATTATAAACTGGTCTCGCAGCGTCTACCCTAGCTTCTTACCCCATTTTCAAAGTTCTCTATCATAAAATATCAAGCGGATTTCGATGAAGTTGAACTTATTAGAATTATAGGTTAACTGGCTTTCAATCGAGACATCAATTTAATCTGTAGTATCAGATGGTAGCGATATACAGGGCTCAAAATGAAGTGATGTAAAAAGACCTAAAATATTTGATGATCTCACTTTAACAAAAAAAATGTAGTTTAGTTCTTCATTGGATTTTTATGGTCTAGGATGAAAACGCAAAAAAGTAATTTCCTTGATTTTTGAAATTCATCTTTTTTCCAAAGATATTTTTTTTGGTGAAAATTGATTTTTTTAAAAGACCTTGTACTTTTTTTGTTGGCTATTCGATCCAATTGTTCTTACGTTTACCACATTACTACAAGTGTCCGCACGGAATGTACATGTACATGTACCAAACCAAACACTAAAATAACAATAATCGGAAAATAAAAGAATTATAGTGATTTGGACCACCCTACATGGACTATTAAAGATCCTGCTCAACTAAGCGCGCTTAAACGCTGAATGAATTCCAGATGAATAACTTCAGATGTATCTCTTGACATTCACTAAATCTTCCACATTCAGGAGCTCATTGTCACACTGCTTTAGCAGCAATTTCATTCTACTCCAGAAATGCTCAATTAGATTCATATCTGGAGACCTGGCGGTCATTCAATTTTCCCGATATTGTTCTTTTTTTTAAGAACTTCTCGACAATTGCACATTGATGTGCCGCGCACTGTCATCAGCAAAAAGAAAACTAATAGAAATGTGCAAACCGTTTTCTTCCAAATCATGCTGCTTAGATTCTACGTTATATACAAAAAATTAATTTTTCTTTAATAAATTTTTTTTAGACACCCTATGTACATACAATTAAATTTGCTAATATAATAGTTATATTTTAGTCCAAAATATAATACTGTAGGTAAAATTCATTTCATAAGCCACTTACTGTAGTTCTTTTAGGCATTTAAAATGAGTACCGACGTACGTTTGCTGGGCAATTTTGGAATGGTCTGCCAGGTCTCCAGATCGAAGTCCAATTGCAATGCAGAATAAAACTGCTGCTGAGGCAGCGTGACAATGAGATCGTAAATGTGGAAGATTTAGTGAATGGCAATAGGGATATATGGGAACCTAGTCACTCCTCTGGAATTGAGTCTAATCTCTCCTAGTTGACTAGGACATTTAATAGTCAGGGAGGGTTTTTTGTTATTTTAGTGTTTTGTTTGGTAAAGTTGTGATTTTTATTTAAACCTAAATGTTGCTACTTAATACAATGGAATCATTGTCTACGGAAACTCATTCGTTAGATGATAAATATCCTGTATATTTAAGTAATGTTGTTTCAATAAACAGTTTAGATATTTCCTTATGAATATGGCTAAAAAATTCCGAAACCGTCTTGAGACTAATACACCTTAGACAAGAAAATTATAAATAGCATGCCGTATTATGATGAATTTATACACAGTATTCCAAGTAAAATTTAGTCCCGGCAAAATTATTTAAATTAACAAATCAATGACGCACCTAGTTTTAATTTGTCCTTATTTAGTAGAAAACTGAACGGTAAACAAAATTCAGCTAAGTATACTTTTTTACTTGCTTTGGATGGACGTTTCAAATATCATATACAGGGTGTCATCAAAAAGCTGGACCTTGAAATACCTTTATTTGGCCCTGTAGGTACGCCACTGTAAACGAAGGTTCAACTTTATTTGTATTAAATAGTGCAATATTGCTCTAAAATTTCTATCTACCCTCTTTAACGGCTTAAAACCTACTCGGGTTCAAATTATATTAGTTTAGCAAGACTAACAGAGATCGAAAGTCGAATATATCAAATTATAAACTAGTAACGTGCAAGGCCGATTCACCTTCTGGTTTGGATTTTCACTTCGTCAAAGTTTCTTGGAGATAGTCAACTGGTCTTGTGAGTACTAGTGGAATAGATTGTCAAATTAAAATTTGTATAATATTACTATATAAGTTTTATCCAGCAGTATTAAACAATAATTATTCTAGATAATATGATAATATTTATTTT
Organism: Kuschelorhynchus macadamiae; assembly: GCA_030620095.1. Classification (NCBI taxonomy): domain Eukaryota; kingdom Metazoa; phylum Arthropoda; class Insecta; order Coleoptera; family Curculionidae; genus Kuschelorhynchus; species Kuschelorhynchus macadamiae. Next base: position 852,036 of record JAUTXW010001121.1, on the reverse strand, counting down.
CCGTTTTCGCCAGCAGCTCGCACTTGATCAATTTGGATTTTTTCTTTACCTACAGAGGTGTTATCAATACTTATTTATTTTTATTATAATTTCCACATGGAAAAACATATAACTAATTTAATTTTATTGTAATAGTATTTGTTTGAAATTCGTAGTTGTAAGTGATTACAAGCAGGGTTGGGTACGTCGAAAATTTGACATATTCGACTATATTTTTAACGCGTCGTAAATTATTTTTCGACGGAATGGATTTTCAACATATTCGACTGTTGAAAATATATTTTAATTGAAAATATGTGTATATTATCGAAAAATATAGAAGCAAAAAACGGAACAGTTAAAAAAAGTAATAAAATACCTATTACAAAAGTCCTAATTTCTAAAATATCATAATTTTGACTTGGTTATGAGTTGCCAGTAGAAAATGAAACTAATATTCATCACTATTTCTTTGACCCTTATTTTTAGGTAGTAATAAACATAAGTGAGATTTTTTGAGTTTTTTGAACTTAACCTGTTCCTAACCAGTCTGTGCTGGTATTGAGCTTAAGTTAATTGCTTCAGCTAAACCCCAGAGTGTCTGAACATTAGTCAATTTTTATATCGAAGACTTTCTGAAAGATATTTGTATTATTTTTGTATAAATGAAGATCATTTAATCCATCAGCACTTAGGTTTTCTATAAAAAGGTTTATACATCTCGAATTGGTTCTATCTCGAACATCTTACTTGTGTAGAGTGGATGTAAAAATTTGCTGATAGTGAATAAATACCTATTTAGAGCTTCTTTCCGTCTTTTCTCTACGTAATGACCGAATTGTTCAAAACAATCTGGTAAACCCAATGTTAACCATTCCTGATCTGCATCAGCAATTGAAGCCTTTATGCCCTGTAATTTATTTAGTAGCTTGTACCGGGTGGTCGAAATTGGTCTGTTTTAACAGAGAAAACCTATTTCCTGACTAGATAGAGCAAAACTGACTTAGGTGTCATGGGCTCGATTTCTGAGAAATGTTTAATGGCAAAAACCGCCTGCCGATATTTTCACTGCCAACTGAGATATAGGGCGTTTTTCAATTTTCGGCCATTTTGAAAATTGTCCATAACTTTTTTATTTTGCGAAATATTAACATTCTGCAAAGACATTCTAAAGGCACTTTTTTATGTGCAATCCAGTGGCGTACTCAGATTTTTTCTATAGTTGTCCGTTTTATCATAAATAGGCAAAACTTTTTTTTTTCAAATGGAAATCATAGTTGGCTATAAATTATAAAAAATGCTCGCGTTTAGCCCTTTTCAGTGATTTAAAGTTGTAGGTACTTATTTTCAAAAATAACGAAAATATTAGGTGTTTTTGGTTTACATCGAAGTAGGCCTTGGAATAATGACGCGCGTTCAATATTTTGAATATATTGCTGTCAGATTACTGTAGTCTGGTGTAATTATTGCGTTTTGGTGTTATCTTTATAAAGTTGTGTTAAGTTGCTGACAAAATATGTTTGAGAATTATGAAAAGTATGATATGTTAAAATGTTACATATTATCTAACGAAGTTCCTGAAGCAGCTAGTGAATTATATTTTAATACATTTCCCGAGCGACGTCAACCGGATAACCGAATTTATCAAACATTAAAAAGTAATTTAGTAAATTACGGAAGTTTTAAAAAGTTAAGAACAAGACATTATGAACTAAAGGAAGAAAAGGAAATCCAGCAGCTAAATATAATTGGTGAGGTATTAGATCATCCTGGCACCTCCTCTCGAACATTGGCTAATATAACGAATGTTCCAAAGACCACCGTTTTAAAAATACTCAAAAAACATAAATTCAAACCGTACAGAACGAGAAGAGTTCATCAACTCCGTGAAGGGGACGCCGCTAGAAGATTGAGATTTTGTCAGTGGTATGAGCAAAAATTCATGGAGAATGAGAATTTTCCATTAAATATTATTTGGAGTGATGAATCCAGAGTAGATACTTCTGGTATATTTAATAGATATAATTCACTGGTCCACTGAAAATCCACACGTAGTTGTGCAACAAGACCGGCAAGGTCGGTGTGGATTCAATATATGGGTGGGGATATTCCGAGGAAGATTTGTGGGACCTTATTTTTACGATGGAAATTTAACTGCAGATGATTATGTAAATATTTTGCGCACATATATTGTCCCTTTGTTGGAAGACATACCTTTAGCTGATGCCAGAAATATCTACTATCAACAAGATGGTTGTCCCCCGCACAATGCAAGGATCACAACTGATCTTTTAAACTTCGAATTTCGAGAAAATTGGATTGGTACGTGGGGCCCCATACCTTGGCCTGCTAGGTCCTGTGACTTAACTCCCTTAGATTTTTTTTTGTGGGGAAGATTGAAAGACTTGATATTTAAAGGAAGAACCTTTCACACAAAAGAAGAATTGCAAGAGGCCACTAGGCAAGCTTTTGCATCTATTAGCCCAGTTGAACTAATAAATAGTTGCAACTCGGTACGCAAAAGATGCTTAGTTTGTATTCAACAGGGAGGGGCTCAATTTGAACAACTTCTCTAAATATATTTATCAGAAACCTATCTAACTAAATACCTAGATTTTCATAATTATTTTTTATTTTCACTTGTAGCTGTAAATAGTAGTTTAGTTTGTTAATTTTGTTCAACTTTGCTATGTAAACAAAAAAAAATAAAAAAAATTAATAATAAATAATTAAAATAACGTTAGCTAGTGTTATTTAAAGTTGTGTTTAAGTTGCTAACAAACTATAAATCTTAACAATACATAATTGAGATATTGTCATCACAAATCAAAGCCTACTTCGATGTAAACCAAAAACACCTAATATTTTCGTTATTTTTGAAAATAAGTACCTACAACTTTATATCACTGAAAAGGGCTAAACGCGAGCATTTTTTATAATTTATAGCCAACTATGATTTCCATTTGAAAAAAAAAAGTTTTGCCTATTTATGATAAAACGGACAACTATAGAAAAAATCTGAGTATGCCACTGGATTGCACATAAAAAAGTGCCTTTAGAATGTCTTTGCAGAATGTTAATATTCCGCAAAATAAAAAAGTTATGGACAATTTTCAAAATGGCCGAAAATTGAAAAACGCCCTATATCTCAGTTGGCAGTGAAAATATCGGCAGGCGGTTTTTGCCATTAAACATTTCTCAGAAATCGAGCCCATGACACCTAAGTCAGTTTTGCTCTATCTAGTCAGGAAATAGGTTTTCTCTGTTAAAACAGACCAATTTCGACCACCCTGTACACGGCATCAAATTGCTTCGTTAAATTTTCATCAAAAACTAGTTGTTTTATATTTCGTTTGATTGTTACATTATCCAAAGAGTCTCTAAATGAACATCAACGTATTTCACCAGCAAAAATTACTATTTTTTCATTATGTTTTATTACACTTTTTTTGAGATCAGATGAGGAAAATTCCACGGTCTCTACTCTGCCTGCGATATTGACATTTTTTACAAAATATACGACATATCGATATTTCCGAAGGGTTTTTCGATACGGAATTCGAAAATTAATTTTCGATTACCCATCCCTGATTACAAGTGCTCTTTTAGGGCGTTCTAAGTGATTCTCTTTTGACTCATAATTAGTAAGAATTGCGTTTTTAATACTATTATGGTTCTTAAGTATGTCTTCAAAATCTCGTAAATAATAAGCCCTATAATCCCTCTGTATATTACAGCGCCTAATCAAAACCACATTGACACCAGATCTGCTAATCACCTCGTATTTAATTGATAAAATTCTCGCCGGGTGTTAGACTTGCTCTGAGGGATTAGCACTGGACGTTTTTGATGAAGATGGAAAAGACAAATATTGCCTTCAAGATTGCGTTTTCCTACTAATAAAAGACCTATCCATATTGCGTCAGTATTCAGTAATAATCATCTTATAAAATATCCTTAGAAAGCGTATTCTTAATAAAAAAGCACCAAGCAAGCAGCATTAACTAGTTGGTTGTACTGTAAGAATAGACAAATGCCTCTCTAAATATTAATTTCGAGTTAAAAATCTTTTGAACAGCCGATGCATAGTCGAATTGATACCTGGCCGTCTTTATTGTATAATTCTTATGTCAGAGAGTTAAATACTTAAGACATACCTTATTATCTGAGATAAACTACAAACACTACCGCCGCTAAGCTTATTTGCATCACTTTCGCATCATATTTTCGATGGAATTTACTATAGAAGTGGCAGATTTTGAATGTCCGCCATGCATTGGAGATTGGGGGACAAGAAGGTGATAACAGTAATAACTTGAGTAATAACAATTAAATAAAGTGTTTTTTTTCCATTAATGTGTTGTGGTTGTAAATGACAAGCCTCAACTTAGGCCATCTGCCAACGTATTTTTTTTAAATTGGCAATGAAGTTATCGAAGGGGACATCCGTTAAGCAGGCGATGGAGAGCCAGCTTTCTCTCAAAATGGATTTACTGATTACTATAATCAGCCCACAGTTTATAAAAAACAGTATGGATATTTTTTCTAATGGTTTATATTGCTGCAATTGGCAATAGGTTAGAGAAACTAGGTCCAAAAATAATTAGAGTACAGACGCCATCCTAGTCGACCAGCTTCGTCGTCATGTTAACAATGCGAGTGTCATTTAAAGTTGCTTAGTAAATACTAAAATTTAAAGCTGTTTCTTTTCAAAGCTTATGGCTATTCTGTAGCTTTTCAGGACGAGTAACCCTTGTATATTCTCTGTATACGTGGAGCCGACTTTGTCCACACCTGGGCAATTGTGGGTGATACCATTTTTCGTAATGATCCTGGTCGGAATCATTATTTGAAATGGCTTGTGTATCCTTAAATGTCCTTCCTTGGAATTCACCCTAGATGACAGGATATGATTGCCTTCTCTCAGCTGTTGCCTATTCCAGGTTCCTTTTAGATTTTGGTAAAAAAAGTTGCTCACTTTTATTTTTTTTCGTGTTTCAAAAATAATAATTATTAAAGTTTAACTTGCAATTCAATATTACAACTTTACTTTCTGAGTCTTCAACAGACTTAAAACTGATAAAGCTTCCCTATTTTAACATTTTGTTGATAATTTAGTTAAGTCTAGAATATAAAATGAATGTAAAAAATATAATTTACCCATATATTAACCTGTATGCTCCTGATGTTATTTACCATGGTATCAAAAGTGTCTAAGTTTTTAATGCTGTTTTGAAAAAAACAATTGTCTATCCGAAGTTGCAATTTTTACACATCGCGTTTTTAAATGGGACCTCCTGTATATTTTTATACTATATTTTGTGCACATATTCTGCATATCTCGGGCATATATTCACACAATTCTTTCATACATATATCCACATATTTCGTCTATTTTTTACGTATATAAATCCGAGCTTTAGTCATCACGATGGATTTGTATGCAAAATGTCCATCTGATAAGTAGTTTCTTAATAATTTTTTTTAACATTTTGTGAGACTCTCATTTTGGTCCGGCATATTGGATTTCTACCAAAATATTTTCATTTAATCCTCATATGACCCTTGAATTTTAATCAAAATTTGGAATCATTCGGATAAGTATTTTTTGAGGGATCTAGGGACCCTAAAACGCAAAGATATGTGAAAATCTCAGAGAGTGATTTTTTTCACGATTTCTATACTTCTGCTCGTACGAGGAATATATTATATAAGTCTAAGTAGTTATCTCGAATTTATATACATATATATATATATATATATATATATATATATATATATATATATATATATATATATATATATATATATATATATATATATATATATATATATATATATATATATATATATATAAAGATAATTTTTTTCTGCGGCTTGAAAACTGCGATTAGAGCATACTTCTACTACATTGAAATTACCAATTACCGGGGTCCTAACTAGACACTGGCTGGTGAAATACTACCCGCATAAGATTAAACTCGACCACCGATTTGTTTGTTTCAGAGGCCTTGGAGGAGGTGGTCGAACACAACAGGAGAGGGAGGGGAATTTTGACCCCTCTCAAGAGACATGAGAACCGGCTGAGTAGAAAGAAATATTTGCTATTTTTGCTACTTAGGTCTTTATTCCCTATTTCCACTCTTCATTTGACCCCCACCCTCAACTTTTTTCGGGTATACCATTTAAAAGAATCCTTGGTGTAATTGTTTAAATGTTTGAATATTTTATTAAGCGGCCAGTTTGTGCCGCCATCTTGGATTCGTACCAAAACTTTACCATTTAATTCCTACATAAAACTTGATTTTTGTGCAAATTTTAAGATAAATTGGATAATTAGTTTTTTTTTAGCAATAATTTTTTTGACGTTTCGCTACGCCGCCATCTTGTTTAGCCATATTGAATTTTTACCAATATATTCATATGAGCCTTAATTTTTGACTAAAATGCGAAGTCAATCTGATGAGTAGTTTTAAGCTATCTCGCGAGCCGACAGATAGATAGACAAACCGACAGGCAGGGAGATTTTTTCAGATTATAAAAATTTTATTTGGCCGCCATCTTGATTTAATATCACAGTTTTCTTAGATCATCTCCATACTACAATAGTTATGGCATACAATTTGAAATCAGTTCATTAAGTAGTTATTTCAGGCTGCATGTTTAAATATTTTATTAAGCCGCCATTTTATTCCACCATCTTGGGTTCGTACCAAAATTTTACCTGTTGATTGCCACATAAAACTTGATTTTTGTGCAAAATTGGATAATTAGTTTTTTTAGTAATATTTTTTACGTTTCACTAGGCCGCCATCTTGTTTTGGCATATTGGATTTTTACCCAAATATTACTAGGTCATCCCCATATGAGCTTCAATTTTTGCCTAAAATTTGAAGTCAATCTGATAAGTAGTTTTTAAGCTATGCCGCGGACCGAGAGACAGACAGACAAACCGACAGATGGATCGACGGACTTGATAAAACATATTTTTTGGCATCTAGAGACGCTAAAACGCGAAGATATGTAAAACCTGAGAGCATGACTTTTTCAGGTTATAAACATTTTATTTGGCCGCCGTTTTGTTCCGCCATCTTGAATTAGTACAGTTAGTTATGACACACAATTTGTAACGTTATGTTGTTCTTTAAGTAGTTTCTTTCATGATGAATTTTTAAATATTTTATTATGCCCTTATGTGGTTCCGCCATCTTGGATTCGTACCAAAATTTTACCAGTTGATTTCTACATAATACTTGATTTTTGTGCAAAATTCGAAATACATTGGACAAGCACTTTCTTAGTAATAATTTTTTTTACATTTCACTAGGCGGCAATTTTGTTTTGCCATATTGGATTTTTACCAAAATATTACCGGTTCATCCCCATATGACCCTCAGTTTTTGACCAACATTTGAAGCCAGTCGGGTAAGTAGTTTTTTAGCTATGTCGCGAACAGACAGACACTTAAGAAAAGATATATATTAAAGTTAAAGGATTTGTATAAAGTTATTACCAAATAATTATATGTATATCTGAGTTAGGTAAGGACGAATTTACCGACTTTTATGACAAAAATAGAAAATGTACCCAGCCTTTCCTCTGTCTAACGCTGTGCACGCATCCAAACGTTTTTTTTGGATAGCATGATGTTCAAAGGTCAGGTCGGTCTATTTCAAAAATACTCTAATTAGGTAAATATTTTAAATGGAGTAGCATTTTTCTAGGTAAGATTTTTAGCATAATATGAATTATAATAATAATAATAAACGTCAATTTTGTGATAAAATTATTAAATACATTAAAAAGTCATCCTTAGGAGTTTCCTGATGTTTAAGTTATTCAAATCGATTCTAATTGACCTGTTATTTAAATTATATTTCCTGTTCATATTCTTGGAAAATTGATTGGAATTAAAGCGATTTTATTATTCGAGAAAATAATTGCCGGACTTTTAATTTAAGTATTGATTTTAAGTAATGAATTATATACATAGACGTTTAATGAGGGTGCCTAAAATATTGAAATAATTGCTGTGAATGTGCTAGTGTTCACTCTATTAGGCGCCCTATTTGTAGAGTGACCTTTAGAGGCTGTTTTCCTCTGGATTTTTCTCAGGGTGTTCTACCTTGTCGGTTGTATGCAGTTGGAGGATTTTCAAAATGGACAGTTAAACTCGATGACGGTTTCGTTACTATTCTATTACTATTTCGACTAGGTAGAAAATTTTAAGCATATAAGAAACTCGTATGCCGACTCCAAGGAGGATATTCCGAGTCCAGAAAGAAGAGGAATGCCCCACTTCCACTCCTGTCCCGACTCTCTTAGGGGGTGGAGGGAGACACCTCCAAATATCAACCTGTCCTCGTGTGTCTGGCAAGACTAAAATCATGTTGTCCCGAATTTTGGGGTGTTTTAATGTTTCAGGGATGTTGCGCCAACACGCATCTCTCTCCCAGAAATGCGTTTTCGTAACTTTTACACTTTTAATTCTCTTGTAATCCTAAAATATCTGCTCCTAAAAACAGAGTGGCCTATCGCTTCATTATCCTAAGGGATAGCTTGCATTTCCTAAGGGGGGCCTATTCCTTAACACGATGGTTTTTGAGGCTTTACCTCCAGTGGTCAGTGAGCTTACCGTGGGACACAAGCCCGAGGGAGGGGTGATTACTCCAGTCCGGAATACTTTTTTCTCAGAAATAATTAAAATACAAATTTACAACACTAGTCTTTTTATTCATAAGAACCTATTATGAATCAACACTACAATAATTTAGTTTTTATATCATTTTTGTACTTTTGCTACTGCATATGGCCTGAAACCCTAATCTTACATTTTGTAGAGATAACGGAAGATGTTTACTGGTGGAGGACTGCAGCTCCACTGGCTCAAGAGCTGCGAAATCGGTCTCTTATATAGAAGTGGCCGATCCCACAACACTATGGAGAGATAATAAGATATCCCATCAAGGAGACAGCAATTACCCATCTGGCTGGGAATATCTGTGATCCAAGAAAACACCTTTAGAGTATAAACCTAAGTGACACGTCTCTTTATAATCGTCCCGATGTGCCATAAATTAAGGACCCACATGTTGCTAACTTAAACAGTCTCTAGGTCTAGGCGATATTTTTCTCCATTTTGTAAAAATAGACTGGTTAGTGACTTAGGATGAGCGATCTTCCAGGAGACCTGTACTACAGTCTAGGGGCTCTCCTATTAAAGTGATGTGTGCCACCGCCATACATCAGGTGGCCAAGTTTAACTCCGACCGGCATCGAACCAGGGGCTCGCCATGAATTCCATAATAGTAGAATAATATAGTTTCGGCTTTCCCTAGTTTACAAGATCTGCTCTCTTCTTTTTTTAAAAATCTGTTTAGTGATTAAACAAACTGTGCAAGATCCTCTGTTCCGAACATTTCTTCTCTCAATTATAACTAACATAATAGAGATATTCAGGAACATATAGTATTATGAGAAAAGACTACTGCAGGCGTTATCTTACCAGAAAGAAATATTTGAATGATAGACTGGCCTGACCTAAATTAAGCAATCCTGAGATTTGGTAGATGATAACAAACACTACACTGCCCTCGTCATGAATTATAGAATATTATAGAAATTCGACTTTATCTACTTTTTAAGATCTGGTTTCTTCTTTTTTTTATACTATTTTTGTCAGTTGGGTGGCGAGCTACCTGTTTATTTAAAAAAAAATATGCAAGATCATCTCTTCCAACCAGAGATTTACATCTCTTCTGTCAATTATAAGTAATCTAATAGAGATATCCGTGAGTTGTACGTAACATAATAGTGTTACTTCTAGTACGGTTTCAAAGTTAATGCAATATTATGGACAAATCATGGCCTGCGGTATCTCCTGATATAAACCCTATTAAGCATATGTATGATTTGGTAAACGAAGTCGTTTAAATACATCTAGGATATTCTAATGTTCACAGTGCTCTCTCGTTTGTATCTACAAATATGTATACCTATTTTTGTATTATTCCTTCTAGATGCAATATCAAAATACCGGAGATAGTTGACTACAACTGAACATTTAAAAATCATCCTTTTCTTTTTAAAATATAATAATTTTTCTTCTTTTCCATTTCTGGTGTGAGAATAATTTTTTTGCAAAATTCAAATATGATTGGAACTAATTGGAACTAACTTGTGTTAAAACTTTTGTAATTTACATTTTTTTACAAACTTTTTATGTAGTGTCTACTATAAAAATAGCTCAAAATTGTTTTCATAATATTCGTTACGAATATTTAGGTACATAAGAATACCAACTAGAAGGCAATGGGATATCGTATACGTCTTATAAATTTAATTATATAAGTTTACTTTTTTCTTAAAAAAACCGTTCAAACAGCTTATTATTTATACGAATTCGATAATTAATCAAAAACTCTTGTTATGTCTTCCAAATTAGCTGTTATTTATGTAGCATCAATTAAAATGTCATCATCATTAACTTGCCCTATATTAATTTATTTCCAATTTGACCAGCGATAATTAGTAAGTTTTATTTTGGGCGTTAATAGTGTTATTCTGTTAATTTTAATATTTTTTAGCTAATTTCCTCATTTGATAAATATCTTTTATATTTCAACATGCAAATATGTTTTGATTTTTTTCCTGCTTTAATTATAACATTACTGGTAAATATATTAACATTACTAATAAATTTATCCATGATAAATATCCCTTCCACCACTAAACAGATAGTAACTCACAACTGGAAAAAGTCCATCGAATTCCTCGGGAAGTCCAAATTATTGTCCTCGACATATTCAAAGCATTGGATCAAGTATGGGATGGGGTATTTCTTAACAAACTTCCTGCCTATGGTCTTCTTTCAATAATATGTACTTGGATTGCCAGTTTACTCTACAGAAGTATGTCTGTAGTGGTTGATAGTCATTCACCTGACTCAAAAAATAAATACAGGCGTTCCACTGGGTTCAGTGTTGGTACCTACCCTATTTTTCCTGCACATCAATGACATGCTTTATTCTACCAGGAATCCTATTCGCCTCTATGCTGACGATAGCACACTGGACTCCATCATACGATTTGTCAATTATATTTCTAAAACTGAAATGGATGATGGGCGTACGGTAATGACTTTATGCTTAATCGAGGACTTCCATAAAATCGTAAAATGAGGAGGAAAATACCTTATCCTGTTTAACGCCGCTAAGAAATTCTCGAGGAAATACTTTTTTTCTGCTAACTTGCATACCCTTTTACATATGGCTAATCAGTCATGAGTATTGTTCGCGTATTATAAAAGAGAGGCAACCTTTTATTCAGTTCTTAACATTCTTAACACAAATTTTGCACAAAAATCAAGTGGTATGTAGGAATCAATTGGTACGAATCCAAGATGGCGGAACAAAATGGCGGCTTAGTAAAATATTTACAAATTCAACCTGAAAAACTACTTAATGCAGCGATTGCACATTGTGTGCCATAAATAATTGTGGTATACAGGAGAACTAGTTAAACTGTGGCACTAATTCGAGATGGAAGAACAAAATGGCAGCCAAATAAAATATTTTTAAATGTAAAAAAATCACTGTCTCAAATTTTACATATCTTCACGTTTTAGCGCCCCTAGTTGCCAAAAGATATGTTTTTTCAGTTCCGTCGGTTCCTGTGTCGGTTTGTTTCTCTGTCGGTCAGTTCACGGCATACCTTAAAAACTACTTATCATATTGACTTCAAATTTTAGGCAAAAATTAAGGGTCATATGGGGATGATTTGGTAATATTTTGGTTAAAATCCAATATGCCGGAATAAGATGACGGCCTAGTGAAACATTAAAAAAAATTTACGCAAAAAAGCACTTGTAATTTTATTGATTCTGTAGTTGAATTGTGTCCCACCCTGTATACGTGGCGTTGCAAATTTTAATAGCTAGAAACATAGAGTTATAAAAAAAATAATTTAAAAATCGTACTTTTTAGTTAATCGAGTTTTGAAATTAAGTGGAAAAATTACTCCTGTTTTTGCCAGATAAATTTCAAATTAAAAGAGCAAATATCAGAAATACATGAAAACATTCTTTTGGAAAACATCCTCGGCACATCGCTTGCTGGATAAATCTCGGAAAATCCATGAAAAAATTCTTTTTGAAAAACATCCTCTTTCGTTGAGTAAACTGACCAGCCTACTAATAATGTACCCGATCAAGAAAGCTGTAATATCCTTCATTATGTGCAATTTTTAAGCAAATGCCGAATATACTTCGAATAGATAGTCCATCAGATACAAATAAATTAACCACATTAACGGCTCGTGTCGCAGCTTAATTAGAGCGCATGCAGCAGAATGTGGTTTCGTGTTGCTAGAAGCGTCTACTCGTTGAGACATACAATTCAAAAATTATGCTTATAGACAAACGAATTTAACCAGCCGATCAGATGCAGTACGTCGCGGATGGGCAATTCTTGGGGTTGTGCGATGTCAATATAGCAACGGCCCCGGGCGTTGTGCTACGCGGAAATAATTTCTCGATGGATCCCATTTATACAGAATAAAATACAAAGATATTTAAAGTATTATCTATCTTGGGTTTGAGGTAATTTAATAAGCTTAATTTACCCTATTATTTTTTCAGATTTCCCTCGTAGAGTCTAAACATTTTGAGCAGCAGCTACACTTTTAAGGTAAGTGAATAATAATTTGTTTATAAAATTAGTATCCTTGAACTTAATAAAATTATTTTTTAAGTATAATAAAAGGTCTTATTTTTCACAATGCCAACGTTTCGATCTTTATTTAAGATTTTCCTCAAGACTAGTGAAAATAGTAATTTCATAGGTCACAATAATACGTGCTTTTAGCCCAGGACATAAACATTCAACCACACAAATTGCACCTCAATGAAAATATATATTTAGAAAGCCCCATCAAAAGTATTTTTTTATTGAATATTATTGTTATCACTGCTAACATCAAAAAGATCTTAACGTATCTCAAAGGTAAATCGGGATAATCCTTAAGATGTATAAGAAAGCAATGCTGTTTGTTAGTTCTACTCGATTATTCTCGACGAAATCCAACGGGTTTTATTAATTTCATTCGTTATTTGAATTTGTGTTCAATCGTTTCTATTGATTTTACTTTTAAGGGGTGGTCTTGAAACATTGACTCGATGTAAAAATATTATCTTTATCAGAAGCTTCGTCTTTTTGAGTATTGTTTCTGTTTTATTGATTTTAGAATTTTAGTTTTATCGTGCTGGGTTAGTTGTTATGGGATTATTATTAGGAATTGATTTTGCCTATTTATGGCTTTAAAAGTTGACATATACATATAAAAAATTTAAAAGTTGTCATATACGTATAAATATTTACAAAGCTGGCAGAGAAATGAATTGTAAAAATCTCCACCGTCTACCCTTGGGATTGGGGGATCACGTTTTATTTTATAGTTTTCAGGTCCGATGTAATTTTAAAACTAGATTTGTCGATTTGCGGTCCCACTCTTATCTTTTAAACTATTTAGGGAATGGATTGCCCGACATAAAACGTGGCATGTGAAAAGCTTTTCGAGGGTTGGTTTTAAAATGGTATAATGCCTAATATTTCTAAGAATAGTGGGATTGTATTGGGCAACTGTGTCCGTTACCATAGATTCTACTACAAATTTATATTATAACTACATGTTCTTAAGATTTTTAAATGCGTTTAATATGGCCCTGAATTTGGAATACATAGTCGATGCAATCTCCTCCAAATTATTGCGATTTCAATCCCAAGAGCATATGTGGCATCCATTAAAATCGTAGGAATAATTCGAAAAAAATATAAACACAGCTTTAGACTGTTGAAAAAGTTCGGTCAAATATGTTAAAAAAATCAAAACTTCCAGTACTTCCTCCTAGGCCACTTCTTATACGTTAAAATAAAGTTATTTTCAAAAAAATCATACGTCTGAATAGAAGTTTTTTAATGATCCAATTAATATTATTACAATCTTTTTAATGGGTTATATGGATCAGTTGGTAATGAAACCCGATGTTAAGCTGTCAGCGGTTCGGGAAGGAAATATATTTTCCGAAACGTTGGCAGCTTAACATTGGGTTTCATTACCAACTGATCCATATAACCCATCAAAGGGATTGTAATAGTCTAAAAATATGTATATGTATGAACTTAAAAAAGACTTATTTTTGGCCAAAACAATTCAGAAACAATATTGGAATTAAATTTGTTTAACATTCTATTTTCTACAGATTTATCTAAATAAAACAAATTATTTTAAATAAATAATTATTTAATTTTTTTCTACACAACAGAGTCTAGTCATGTCAAACGACATGTTTTTCTATACTAATATATAGAAGACTTTGTTGACTGACTCACTCATTACGCTCCAGCTCAAACAGCTTGAGGTCAAAAGCTGGATTTTGGCATACAGGTTAATTTTAGGGTGTAGAGGGTCGTTAAGAAGGGATTTTTCAAAACTCAAATTCCAAGGGGTTGAAATCACTCCTTAAATTTTACAATATTTTTTATTTATTTTATTTTTTATTAAAAGCAGTCAGTTTTGCGGAAAAACTCTTGAACACGTGTTTTTTAATTTATTTTTTTAGGATTTTTTAAAAATTCATACAGGGTGTTCAAAGAGGTGAAACCATCCCCTAAATATTGTAATATATTTTATTTAAAAAATCGTTAGTTATTCGGAAAGCGCTTGAACATAATATGCTTTATATTTTATTTTTTTACATATTTTAATTTTTTTTTAAAACTGAGACAGGGTGTCCAAGAGGCTGAAACCGCCCCTTAAATATTATATTTTTTATTTAAAAAACAACTAGTTATTCAGAAAAACACTTGAGCACGTGGTTTTTATTTTATTTTCTTACATATTTTAAGATTTTTTATAAATTCATACAGGGTTTTTGAAAAAATCGGGTCACTGGTTAATTTTTGCGATCTTTCTCAAACCGTTTGTCGTAGAAAGCTGAGCTTGTGCAAACAGCTTGATTTTGCAGAGGTTCGAGAAGAGGGGATTCTTCGAAACTCAGTTTCCAAGGAGGTGAAACTACCTCTTAAATGTTTATAGTGGGCTCGAATGTTGTCAAAATAAAACCGCTTCTTGTTTTAAAGACCGAGCTATGTTAACTTCGAAAAATAGCACAGCAAATGAAATAAATCTAGCTTTATTGAAAAAAATTACTGCTCCACAATTAACATACTACTCAATAGATGTAATTAATGTTAATTATTCTGTCGAGTTCCTACACTCTCTAAACCCTTCAGGAATCCCTCCTCATGAGTTAACTTTAAAAGTGATGCTTATTCGAAATTTAAAACCACCAAAATTGTGTAATGGAACTCGGCTACAGGTTAAAACATTACAAAATAATGAAATAGAGTCTACTATTATTTCTGGCCCTGGTCTGGGAGAAACAGTTTTTATACCACGTATCCCTTTAATTCCGTCAGTCTGTCCTTTTCAATTTAAACGTCTATAGTTTCCTTTAAAGCTTTGTTTCGCCATGACAATTAACAGAGCTCAAGGGCATTCTTTCACGTTCACGTAGTATCTTCGCTATTTTACAGCCAGAGAGTGCAACAACAAATGTGGTTTATAAAGTGTTACTTAAATGAGGCCGATTTAAATACCTCTTTACATGCCTTTCATTATAGTCATATACGCGAACGAAGTCGCGGGTACTCGCTAGTTTTATTATGATACGATGTGCAGTCTGCCATTCATTATTTGTAATACCCACATTATGAAAAAAAAACAAGAATTTCTGATGAAGAAACAATCACTTTCAAACTTAGTACTCCTTAATAACATATTTTATTGCTTATTACTTTGCATATATTAGATCTAGTTGTGAGAATACATAGTCAGTTTCGTCATTAGAAATAAATAACCGTAGAAGGTCATAGAAAGAGCTCCACGCGCATTTTTTACACAATAATTTATTTAAGATCTACATGAAATGTGGACTCTTGCGTAACCAATAATTAAAGTATTACCATTGGCTTTATATAGTCAATGGTATTACCAAATCAAGTATATAGAACCGAACGAGTTTGTGACGACAGCGGCTAGGTCAAGAATCTGAGCATTTTTGGATTTCTGCAAAGGCGTCAAAAGGCATTAGTGAAAGTATATGGCGATGGTCCGCATTGATGTAGGGCCTTCACGCGGATATTAAAACTAAATCAAAAGTATTCTCTACCAATTAAAAAATTGACAGGCTCAAATGTATTACTCATAAGCTATACCAAATACAATTTAGGAACGTATACATATATACATGGAGTAAATAATAAGGTACAATAATTGCACTAAAAATAGTACAAGCAGTTCTGTTTGTATTTAGCACTTAGCACATCTTTAAACATGAGTTAAAAATATTGACTTACATCAATCTTTTAGTATTGCATGTTACATCATATATTGCTATTCTTTTCGCTTTACAATTTTATAGTTTACATAATCGAAAGGTTTGGGCAAATAATAAAAAATACTGTAGCAGCCATCTAAGCTTAAAGAATAATATGCATGCAGCTCTTCCTGTAAAGTTATAAAAAATAGTTGAAGTAGCAAAAGTTCAGCTAATTAGACAAATGAAGGATGTATCGGTAAGTCTTGATGAGTAAATTATTCATGCAATCTTCGCTTGGCGGAAATTCGAGAACAAATTGTAAATTTTCGGGAATATGTCGCAATCGAACAAAGGCAAATTTTGCCTATTATCATTCTTGTAAAGTTCGTTTCACGAGGGTTTGTACTTACTTAAATTAAATAGCGTTCAAATTCTTTATTAAAGTTAGACAAGCAAGTATGTTCAAAAACCCTCTTTAAACCACGTTTGGAATTATCTATCTATACTGATATATAAAAGACTTAGTTGACTGACTTACTCATCACGCTCCAGCCCAAACCGCTTGAAGTAAAAGGCTGAATACAGGTTGATTTTAGGGTGTAGAGAGAAACCACCCCTTAAATATTACAATATTTTTTATTTAAAAAAACGGTCAGTTTTTCGGAAAAACGCTTGAACACGTGTTTTTTAATTTATTGTTTTACATATTTTAGGATTTTTCAAAAATTCATACAGGGTGTTCAAAGGCGTGAAACCACCACTTAAATAATACAATATTTTTTTTATTCAAAAACCGGTTAGTTTTTCGAAAAAACGTGTTTTTTTATTAATTTATTTACATATTTTAGGATTTTTAAAAAAATCCAAAAAATGTGTCCAAAGGGGTAAAACCATACCCTTACATATTATAATATATTTTATTTAAAAAAAAAAGTAGTTATTCGGAAAATGCTTGAACATAATCTGTTTTATATTTTATTTTTTTACATATTTTAAAATTTTTCAAAAACCGAGATAGGGTGTCCAAGGGGTTGAAACCACCCCTTTAATATTATATTTTTTATTTAAAAACAATTAGTTATTCGGAAAACAGTTGAACACGTGCTTTTTATTTTATTTTATTACATATTTTAAGATTTATTATAAATTCATACAGGGTTTTTGAAAAAACCGGGTCATTGATTTTGCGATCTTTTTCAAAAGGTTTGCCGTAGAAAGCTGACCTTATGCAAACAGCTTGATTTTAGAGTGCAGAGGTTCGATAAGAAGGGATTCTTCGAAACTCAGTTTCGAAGGGGGTGAAACTACCTCTTAAATGTTTATAGTGGACTCGAAAGTTGTCAAAATAAAACCGCTTCTTGGTTTAAAGAACGAGTTATATTAACTCCAAAAAATAGCAAAGCAGATGAAATAAATCTAGCTTTATTGGAAAAAATTACTGCTCCACAATTAACATACTACTCAATAGATGTAGTTATAGACCAAGAAAATGCGGTTAATTATCTTGTCTAGTTCCTACACTCTCTAAACCCTTCAAGAATCCCTCCTCATAAGTTAACTTCAAAAGTGGGGGAACTAGTGTTGCTTATTCGAAATTTAAAACTACCAAAATTGTGTAATGGTACTTGGCTACAAGTTAAAACATTACAAAACAATGTAATAGAGTCTATTATTGTTTCTGGCCCTGGTCTTGGAGAAACAATTTTTATACCACGTATCCCTTTAGTTCCGTCAGACTATTCTTTTCAGTTTAAACATGTACAGTTTCCTTTAAAGCTTTATTTTGTCATGACAATTAACAAAGCTCAAGGGCAATCCTTAAGTAGAGCTGGAGTACACTTGCGCTACGATTGTTTTTCCCATGGTTAGCTCTATGTCGCACGCTATAGAGTAAGTTCGCGTAGTAGCTTGGCTATTTTACAGCCAGAGAATGCAACAACAAGCATGGTTTATAAAGAAGTACTAAAATGAGACGATTTAAGTACCTCTTTACATCTCTTTCATTATAGTCATATACGCGAACGAAGTCGCGGGTACCCGCTAGTTTTCTAATCAAATATTTAATTTAGAATAGGGATCATTTAAGAGAGTTACCAGAAGATATAAAAATTAACTAACCGTGTATAAAAGAGGTTTCATACATCTTAAATTTATACAAAAATGAATCTACTATTCGCGGTTTATGATACTGCTAAAATACATATAATAATTTAAAATGTGTTTTGTGTTTTTAATAAACACACTTAGCATTTGCAAAATGATTCGTTTTGCTTAACTATACATATAGTACTAAATAATACAAATAACTCTGGGAGAAAAAATATAATAAAGAATTCTGCTACATCAAAATGTCTAAGAATTCAAAATACTTTCGTCATCATTGCTGCATGAATCTAAATCCTTTTAGATCTTATAATAACGGGGAGAGTGCCTGAAGAGTCCAAATAGCGATCTGAGTGAATAAGATTTTTCGTGTGGCGGAATTAATGGGATCATTTGTCAGGGGCCACCTATAGGTAAATGAGTGAGAACCATTAAAGAAACGAACAACACTTTTTCGACTGCTTCATTCCATACATTTAAGACCGCATTGGCAGTAACTGGATTAACTAAACATATTCTCGAATCATAGGACCTCTTGCACTCCGGCCATACCATTTCTATTGGATTAAATTGGTAATGGTAAGGTGGAAGTCTTGGTGCTCTGTGACCGTATTATAACGCTAGTTCATCAAGTCTAAAGGCGCAAAAAAATAACATTTTAATAACGTAATCTAATAAAAATACAACTTACTGCATACATATTTTTTTTGATAGTCTTTTTAACTACACTGCTGGACATATCAAGTGCGCCAACGAAATTTTTGGTTCAACTTTAAAGTGACGTAAATCAGAAACTAAAAATGATATCGCGATGCGCCTTCCAAGTTATAGGCAATTTCTTATAGAATCGACCCAATGGGCTGCGGTTTTCGCGAACCATACATTTTATTATACAGGGTGATTTTAAAAAACGATGAAATTTTTGCAAAATTTCATCTAAGAGACGATCTTGGAAAAAGTGTATAAACTTTTTTTTTATCTTATAGGATGATTTGAGAGGGTATTTAAAAAAATTAATTGGTTTTTTTTGATAACCTCTGCTTTTTTAGAAATATTTTTTCATTAGAATAGTTACTCATTAAATGTTTTACCCTGTAACTTTTTAATGTTACATTATTTTAATGGCATTGTCTTGGTGGCGAATGCTTTTACGATATTCAAATAAAAAAGTTTTGTTAATTTGAAAAACATAAATTTAACGTATTTGAATGTACGTACGCAAAAAACAAATCTTTCTTTTTTGATTTTAAAGTAACTTTTTTCTTCTATGGGTCACGGTGTCGGAACAGTTTAGGCATTTTCTTAGAGACTTGGCAAACAAGGGAATTGCACTAATAATAGGCGTGGTTTGTATCCTAGCGCATAAAAAATACCATAAGGCATAGCGCACTTTTAATGATTATTCTAGCAATTTTAGTGAATTGTTTGATAAGCAGACAAATAATTTATTATCGAAGGCCAAAGTGGTAACTCTACAGGGTAAGACGGAAAATCCACTACGTAAGGCAAGACTAGCTTCCATAAGAAGTCATTGAAAAGAAAAACACTATTGATAATTATTTCGAAAATTTAGGGTTTCATATTTCATTCATTTGTTATACAAATGAATGCTAAAATAAAACACAATAATACCGTGGTTTCCATGGTAACAAACATCAACTTTATTTTTTATAGAACTTCCTGTATATTTTAACTTGAATTGTGCTTCACTTTCTAGACACATTTTACGTTACATTTCCTATAATTAACCTCAAGAGGTTTTTACAAAATGGCGTCTGAAAAATGACATATTTAACTTTTTATAAAGCTGTAAATGCTAGGTGGCTTAATTTATTACAAAATGGTTTGCACTTCCAATCCGAATTTCTCGCGATCTATCTATTTGCACTAACGTACACATACGTAGTGACGTATCTTACTTTTTATTATTTTCCAGTTTTGGCAGTTTATCATTTTGAAAACTTTGCAGTTTATATTCCATAAAACTATTTTCATTGCTGTATTTGGATATTCGATATTTCTATCTTGTAGTCATCTTAGAGCTAGTTGTTTAGACCAATTTGAGTTTGGAATCTTCTCTAATAGCCTGGAATGGTAGGATACGTTATCCATCACTATGAGGAAAGGCTCTTCTAATTTTAAGAAGGAATTATTCCTGAGAACATTTTTCAAAATTTGCGGCATTATAGTCATGATAATCACCGGACTTGGACCCAGATTTAAAAATAAGGCTTGCGTTAGCCAGAAAACCTGTATCTGATCTACCATGCAAAATAATTTATCTGACGCCTTTTTCTTTTTTTTTTTTTTGGTTTTGACAGTTTTAAGTGAACCACCTTGCCAACTATCTCTAAACTCTCCCTTGCTAATATAATAGAAATATATTCATATAGCATTT
Source organism: Kuschelorhynchus macadamiae (assembly GCA_030620095.1). Taxonomy (NCBI): domain Eukaryota; kingdom Metazoa; phylum Arthropoda; class Insecta; order Coleoptera; family Curculionidae; genus Kuschelorhynchus; species Kuschelorhynchus macadamiae. The sequence continues at coordinate 831,178 of JAUTXW010001121.1, read as the reverse complement.
TGTCTATTTTTAATAAAACCTTTCTACAAACCTGTATATCCACGTTTCATAAAAAAAATCACTTTAAAGCAAAACTAGAGGTAAAATTATCCGTATATGCCCTTAAAAACCGAACCCTTTTCTCAGTGGCTGTTCCATTAAATATTTCCTATTGGATATAGTATCTTTTCGCCGTTTAAAGTTTAAAGCTCTTACTCCTCTACATAAGGAAGCTTTCGAAATTTCCTTTTCATCAAATTTGTTTGTATTGTATTTGTATTTTTTAAATTTATTTAATAAAGTTATTTAAAATACCTGCAGCAAAAATTGCTTAAATTCTATTTCTTATGATGCTCGTGACCCCTATAAAGAGGGTATCCACGAAATCTCTGAATAACAGTTGTTGTGGCTTATAATCCTCATCATTTCTACCAAAGCGCAAATTTTTGTTTGGAAATCTACTATAACCTTTTTTCGCCATTGATGGTACTCAACTCGCTAGATACTCGGATTAAATAAGCACAAAAATCAGAAACGCAAAGCAATAAACAAATGTAGTAAAAACCCCAATTTTAGTGAAACCCACAAAAACAGATAAACTCTCTTGAATTGTTTATGGATCCTCGACGAAAATGGCGGGGAAATATGTTTAAATAATCAAGAGCCAATCATATTAAGGAAACATAATCTTCGTGCGGAAAACCGCATGGGTGGATAGCCGCCTTAAGCGTTGCGTTACCCGTTAGACCGAGGTGGTAAACATTTAGAAAAAAAGAGGGATGAATACATTTTTAGTACCATTTTTGTAGATCTGAATGAACTCTATTATTTTTTACTTCAGCAATTTTAGTATAAATATATTTTTATAATTTCTACTCAAAAAAAATTGACTTTATTATAGATTATGTGAGAAAAACGCCAATTTTAGTGGCAGATCATTGATGTGCAGGAGGAATAGGGTAGGTGCCAGCACTAAACCCTGTAGTACGCCTGCGTTTATTTAGTGAAAGTTTGATGAATGGCCGTCAACCGCTACAGAAATTCTTCTGAGGCAAAGAAATCTGGCAATCCAAGTACAAAGTTTTAGGGGAAGACCATAGGCAGGAAGTTTATTAAGAAGTGCTTCATGGCAGACTTGAACAAATGCTTTGGATATGTCGAGGGCAATAATTTGGGCTTCTCCGTGGAATTCGATGGACTTCAGTTCAGTTGTGGGCTACGAAGGTAAGAAGATCTGTTGTGGATCTTTGGTGGCGGAAGCCCTATTGCCTGTCGCTTTTAAGTTTATACTTTTCAAGGCAATTTAAAAGATCATTATTGATGTACTTCTCCATTGCCTTACTCATAATTGGGAGGAGGGATGTTGGTCTGTAGTTAGAAGGAAAAGTTTTGGATCCTTTTTTAGGAACAGGCTGTACACGAGCAAATTTCGCAGCATTTAGGAAAAATGCAATTGTCGTAGGACATCTCGAATAACCTGGTAAGGATAAGGCCTGTTTTTTAGGACTATGGCCGGAATATCAAGGCCAGAGAACTTTTTGGTATTAAGTGTTTTGAGAATACGTCGTACGTTTTTAACCCTGTATAGTGCATATTGTATGGAAAAGGTGGTACTGATGGAAGAGGAAGTGAAGAAGAGGGATTAAAGTAGAAATTGCGGCGAATTGTTTCGCAAAAAGCTGGGTCTTTGCTTTAGAATTGGAGACGATTTTATCACCAGGAGTTAGAGATGGAAAGGAGCTTCTGCAGAAGTTTTGACTAATATTTTTGGCAAGCGGCCAAAAGAACTGGCTACCATTTTGGCAAGAAAGAACTTTGCTTTTTACGCGTGTATTGAAGACATTTAAACCTTCATGTTATTAATAAAAGCAAAATATAATTCAATTAATATAAGATATACCTATACCTACCTATAGTTAACTTTAAATTAATTGAAGCAAATATTTAATAAAATTACGTATCTCAACATGTAGACTAGTCTGTCTACGGAATGTTTCGATACATAATATAAATAATATTATTTAAGTAAGCATAAGAAATTATGTCATTTACCTTAAGCTTATATTTTTATTTTTATTCAGTTGCGATAGTGTAGTGATGCCGTCGAGTCGAGAAATTATCGACTCTCGTCTGGTCTTGTCTCGTCTCGTCGAGACGAGAGAAGAAATTTCTCTCGTGGTTTGATGGCGAGACAAGACGAGAGGAGATGCCTCTCTCGACGAGAAATTATCGTTTTCTCTCGAGCTCTCTTGACATATCGACATAAAATAAACCCTTAATTAAAATGGACTACACATCCATTAAATTAAATATAGAGAATATCTATACTTGCCTTGTTTAAAAAACGATAACTTTGCACTATCATTGCTAATTTGTTTATAATTTTTGAAAATATGAGGCCGGTTAAATTACCAAACCAGTAGCACATTTTCTGGTGAACATTTGACAATGATTTTAAATAGGCATTGATCATCAGCGGTTCTTCTACACTTGAGAGGATACATTCCTTGAATAACAATTGGCGTTATGAGACAGTTTTAAATTAATTTAAAAAATGTCTCAATTAGATCTATGAGAATATTATCAAACGTCCTACACAATTATTGTAAAATATACAAAGATTTCTTTTTAAAGCAGATTGCAAATCTATCTTTGAAATATTTAAATTGATAGAGAGCCGATTTTTCCACTAAATTGTAGAGAATCGACTGAATGTATTTAACAGTAATAGAAATATGATACAGAATCTTCCGCAAAAACGCACTGAATCAAAATTATATTTGTAATGCAGCATCTTGTATATTGCACATTTAAATTCTACCCAGAAATCCACGATTCCTGCTTACTTAGATTTTTCTAGTATCTTTAACTGCTTTTGAGATATTGACAGTTGAAAAATTAAAATTTGGCATTATGAAGGACTGTCAAATCTCAAACGATTCGCACTTTGCAATCTTAGTTTTTAAAACTCTATATAACGACACTAATGTTGAACCAAACGGAGAATGTCAATTTTTGACAATGCCAGCAAAAATCAGCATTTTCGCAATAAATTTGAGATAAATTTTCAAAAACTAAGATACGAAACTTCAAACTATTTTATTCTAAATTGATCCAACGAGATTTGATAGCCTTTGAAAATATCAATTTTTCATTTCTTAGCTGCCATTATCTTGAAAACAGGTAAAGATGTAAATTCTAAACACCAAAAGTTATTTTTTCAAATTGAATCCAAATATGCAACAATATACATAGAGTATTCTCTTTAAAAAGATATAAGTTTAAAACATACGTTTTTGTAGAACACCCTGTATCATATTTCGGTAAAAAAATTAGATAAATCTCTACCATCCTTTAAGAATTACAAAGTTTGGTTAGGTAAAATTGTATTTTCTTTTTTACATATTAAACGCCAGGAAAATGCAACATAATGTAATTTAACAAACCCTTTATTTTTAGTTATAAATAAGATAAGAATAACATACCTAGGCTTAATTTAAAAATCTAGGCAACATTTTGATTTAGCGTAGTTATTTTTTTGATTCGCGTGTCAAAAAGATAGTTTGACAGATTCAATATTGTTAATTTAACCTCACAAACTTCATATACAATAATAAAGACAAATATAAAGCTATAAATATAAGCAGGTAATAGCCTATAACAAACGAAATAAAAGAAACAAAAATACTTGTTTAAATTTATATCTATTACAAACAAATTAACAAAAATATAAAAATGAAATATCACTTGTTCATCTGATCAAAAATAAGGTTTTTTCTCCAGATATACACTGTGTCTGTGAATAAATAAAAAAGCGATGTAATCGAACTAAAATTTCTGAGTTAAAATTTAGTATTTCCAGAACAATGCCGATTCCATGCAAAGTAATTTTTGGCATATAAAAAAATTTAAAAAAAAATGCCTTGACAAGTATATTAACCCATTTCCTGAAGTGTATATAAAGTGAGTTTTTTTGTAAAAGATATGAAAATACTATATATGAAAAAGCTGTCTAGAATTAATAAAAAAACCCTCATTTCAAAGCATAAATTAATGGGATTATTTTGACTTTTTCGAATACTTTGTAGACTTTTTACTGTAGATAAATTTTTTTCATTAAAACGTGTAAAAATAAATTTTGTTAAGAAACAAATAATAATTTTTGGTAAACTTTAATGTTTAGTTTTCTGTAAAAAAGCTTATTTATTCATAAAAAATTTGAAATATTGAAGAATTAAAAAAAAGTCAAAACAATTGAATTAATTTAAAACTTGGCATGTGAGCGCGTTTGTTAATTCAAAACAAGTTTTTAAATAACGTTTTTGGAAATCGTATATAATGATGATTTATACTTACTGTAAGGCAACTGGATTTTTCAAAAACTTTGATACGCTAAAAATTACTTTGCATTCTGTTTCGATTTCATCCTTGCGCATATTATAGAATCTCTATGTTAGACCGTTGTATGAACCGGATAAGCTCCCGTTCATACAACGGTTAGACTAAAACGTTATAACAATTTACTTCAAACTAATAACGAAACTAAAAAATGATAATAATATATATAAAAAAATAATTATTATAATATATATAAATTTAAAGTCTAAAATTAATTAGATTATTTAATTAATTAAACTATAATTTATTGTTGTGTCAATAACGTACTAATGGAAAATGTATACCATAAATTTAAGCACAACAGTCTCCTTGCCGATTCCGCAGTAAACCTGTTTCTATGCTTTCTAATTATGAGACCGGCCTTGGAGAAAAGCCTTTCTGCAGGCCTACTAGTTGCTGGTATAACTAACAAATCCCTTGCCATTTTAGCTAGGTTTGGATATATTTCCTGATGTTCAAACCACCATTTAATGATATTTGTATTTTTGTCTGCTCTAGGAGATTCAAAATATCTGTTAATCTCTAATTTCTATGTATCTACGTTAGAACTTGGACAATCAAACAAGTATGATACATTTAACTCGTCACTTGATGATGATTCAATTGTTGATTTACCGGGTACGTATCTTTTTAAAATTTCTTCAAACTTCTTCTCAGAGCCTTCAAGCAATTCTTTTCCCCAATTGGTTTGTGTAAAGCCCTGTTTTTTATGATGTTTTAACATTTTTTCTTTTGCAGCCTGGAAAACATTAATTATTGATTCTTCAATAGATGTTGTATCTGGCTTCTGGTCAATCTCGGCTAAAGATGTTTCGAGCTTATCGATCAGTATATTAAAACTTAAAATAACTAATAGCAACGTTGCATAAGTCGCCCCACATAGTAGCGTACTTACAGATTTAAAGTATTTGAGAAATTTTTATAAGGTTCCCAAAATTTTCCATTCGTCATCCCTAATACTATATTTATTTAAAATTGTATTGGTATGACAAAGAAGAACAAGAACATCATTTAGCTGCAATGCAGTACTTATCATTTCACAAGTAGAGTTCCATGTATACTTTACTCCTGCTGAAGAACAAAAGCTCCTTAAAATAATTTGCAATTGTTCAGAATTTTTAATCTTTTTAAACAATTGCCTAAGTCTTGCTACTAGTGGACTCTCCGCATTTATGTTGTCACTTTTATCGGTTTTGTCTTCACTACTGCCGCTTTCTTCTTCAAGGTCTGGAGTTAATTTTAAAATTTTAAGGGCATCTTGCATTTAATTTTCTTTCAAAATATCAAAACCGGTTTTTACATAATAGGTACCTCAAGAACGCCGGAAATTCAGTTAGCAACAGGGCCTGTGATTTAACATAAATATTTTGTCGATAAATCGAGAGAATCGAGACGAGACGAGAGAGACGTCCTCTCGAACGAGAGAAGGCCCCTCTCGAGCGAGACAAGAGACGAATTTTATCTCGTGTCTTCGAGACGAGACGAAAGAAGCCCTATTATCGTCTCGTCTCGTCTCGACGGCGTCACTACGAAAAAGCCAAAAAAGATTTTTTTCCAATCTAAACGCAACAAATAATCTGAACACATTTAAAAATACCTACCTATAGTTATTGCCAAATGATTTTAAAAATATATAAACAGGTTCATTTGCGTATGGAATTCGTTAGGAGGAAGTTCCGGGTAAAAGCCAATTTCCCATTTTTTAAATTTTCTTTTTTATAATATACATTTTATTAATATTCGATAATCTAGTAAACCATTTTATATTTGTAGATATATTTTTTAGTTCTCAGAACTTTTAAATAGTCTATTAAATTAAAAAGTAATTTATTATTTCCCTCCATAATAAGAAGAATTTATTCTAGGAGGTGGAATTTTACTGAATTTTTTTATTTTTTATATTTGGTTTATGTACAAATTTTCAGGTCATTTGGATAGAAGTTTTTTGGTAGTGATTTTTTTAAACAATTAATTATGCTGATATTTTGTTTCATTTTATTGGCTTCTCACCAAAGTTCATCTATTTGAGCCTATTGAACAGTGTTATCTTTAACCAGGGGCGTGCGAACCAGAACACGATTTTAGCTAATCTCCGAAGAAACGGTTACATTTAGAGCCTTTCACAATGAGTACCATTTTTATGTAAAAGGCATAAGAAAATCATAATTTGATGTCAAAATGGCCAGAAATTGAAGCATTAGAAAAATAGGGTGAAATTTACACAAATACCCCTCCTGGTTCTCACGGTTCTGGTTATTAACAATAGGCTGAAATAGATGAACTTACTAAGAGCAGTTTATGTCCCAAAATTGGTTACGGCAGATAAAGTAGTTCCGGAGATATAAAACGAAAACTAGTTTAGGAAGCCCATCTTCAAAGGGCTTTACCTGAGGAAAAGCGTTTCTGGATCCTTGTTCATATGAACTTTTTGGTCTCCTTCCTGTCGCTGATCTCGATAAGTTCCAGAAAAAAATGTTTGGCTATCTCGTTTTAAACTTTTAAGTTTGGCTCCTTAAGGTTGGCTCGAAATTTGACAAGACAAAAATAATTTTATAAAGGACAAGGACGGGGCATATGGGATTCTGAGTTTCGATAAAGTTTTCTTATTTTTTATATGTTTTCATAATATCATTCAATCATCAATAAAATAAAACTATCCAAACTGCCATGTAAACATTAATTATTTCAATTACATATATTTCTCTTCGTTTTTCAGCTTGTGCGACATTTGCATAATGTTTGACTTGTTACTTGTCATAAAAACTTAAAAAACTGTAAGAAATTGACATAATAATATTTTGTTAAATTAAAGTAGTACAGGTCGTCATTTTTTTAGTTTCAAAGATATCAATTTGAAATTTGAGACGTTTCTACAACTCCATAAGAGGCAAATTTTCCAAGAAAAATAATGAAAATTGCTTCCAATTTTACTGGAAATGACCTCTAATTTTAATTTTAAATTGGAACCCGCAAAAAATACTCGTTTTAAACAGTTCAAAATAAACTTATTTCTTTATTTTTTAGAATACTTCGATTTAAAAATCGTTTTGGATAAGATATTTTTTAAATTTTTTTCACTTCTTGTTTAATTTAAAGAGCATTTTTCCTAAAATTACCTTTTTAACGATGTTGGAGTAAATTGATCTTTTGGTAAACAAGAAGTGAAAAAATAAACAAATTCTTTTATTACCCAAAACGATTTTTAAAATAAAGTGTTCTAAAAAAAAATAAAAATAAGCTTATTTTGGACTATATAAACCCAGTATTTTCTAAAAAGTGACTGCATTTTTTTCATAAAGCGGCAATTTTGAAAACAAAACTTAACTTGCGAAATATCGTTGAAAAGCTACTTTTAGACTAAATACAACAGTCCATAAAAATATACAAAATCCTATTTAAAATAAAAATGTAGGGTTCATTTCCGCGGTAAACCCGGAAATAACCTTCAATTGTTTTTTTTTATAGAAAATGTGCCTCTTATGGAGTTATAGAAATGTTTCAGATTTCAAATTGATATTTTCTAAAAATAAAAAAATGGCCTGTATGTAACCTTTTTTCTATGTCACACGGTATAATATAGTATTCTAAGATCCAAGCACTGATGAAAAATGAAGTGGTTATTCTAGACATCATCTTAAGAATTGTGGCTGTTTTCTAGTATATATTTTTAAAGAGAGTATTTCTGTCGTCTTTTAAGACTTGTGTGTTTTCTGTCGCAATATAAAACAAAAATTATTCATAAATATGTGGTTCCATGTGCATGTTGGGGGTCTAGGTGGATGTCTTTTAAAATACTATCCGATAATCAATTACAATCAGAAATTTCAAACTTCTTTGCTGAAGATTAAGTCACCACTTAGAAGGGTAGAACTACTGGTCAGGTTTTGATTAATTTCTGTTTTATTAAATGATTGGAAAGAACTATTTGAAAGTCGAAATTTAAATTTTATATTTTGAACAAGCACAATCAGGCTCTTCCTAAATTGCAACACTTCAACTTCAACAAACTTCCTGCTAAAGGTTACTGTGGATAAGGTTATTTATATCTGTAGAATTGCGAAAGCCGATGACCAATATGCAAAAATTAATTTATTTGCAGCCTTTTTGGCAAATTAAAACTCCGACGTTGGTATTTGAGAGTTTTTTAACACAAGATTCACAATTTTCGTTATTAGATAAAGAAAAAATGTGTCTCGTAATGATTTTTTAACTGCTCCATTTACATTGCAGATAACACGAGTGTGCTGATAATAACGTGTAATATTCAAAGTCAAGACCAATACCAAAACAAAATGTATTCATCACTTATCAGTCTGTGTTTTCACCTCATCGAATTTATAGTGTTATTCATTGTTTTACTTCCCTGTTTAATAGAATATTAGTTTTGCGATTGTTTGACGTATTATTGCTTAAATCTGAATAACTGGTGTATTAATAATTTGAATCGTTTTGAAAGAGTGGGGTATGTTATTTTTTACAGTTTTAATTTTTGTTTACACTTTCGTTGAATTGGCAGTTAGAACTTCTATCTCTCTTACACCCTAATATACAGTGTTAGTAATTGACTTAAAAAGCTGACTTGGTAATAAGTTTCTTTTCGCAAAATAATGTCATAAGACAATAAAAAGTTATTCACGTGATTTATCCTACCTGTCAAAAATGACATTTTTTTTTTCAAAAAATAACAAAAAGAAAACTGCACCTTTTCTCAAAATTTTGAACGATGTAAAGGAAAAAATTGTTACAGATTTTATAGTATTATATGCCAAACTTCAGCGTTACCGATCGACTTCAATTTTTCTCATTTTTTTTTTAATTTATGCTTTTTCGCTTTACCGATTGTAAGCAACGTGAATTAAACTTTTTTTCAGCTTTCACTATTGAATGTAAAATATTTTTAAATTGGATTTTTAAGTTGATATACAGGGTGTTGCAGAATAAGCAAAAATAATTTTAGTTTGTCATATAAAATTTTCTCCTAAACTGCTTACCAACTGAAGTTCGTTCTTAAAATAGGGTTCTGGAAAACAAGTTTCCAAATAATTGGTATCGGTTGACGTAACTTCATGACATTGAATAGTGACAGATTTTGTTAGATATCAATGCGGTCTAGCACATCATGCATTTATGCGATTTTCAATAATTTATGATAAGGTTCGAAAATAATTTTCTCCGCTAGCTACCTCCACAGGTATAGTAAAAAAGTAGTGTTCAGTGCATAACGTTTTTTAATTTTTGATGTATTAAAACAATGTGTTTTCTAACAGTCATATTTTTTAATAGTTTATCTAATACTTAAACTCCTACAGCCTTGCAGCCGACTTTATTTTTGGATTATATCATAAGAATTGTATTCCGTTCAACCAATAGGCTAGAATTGTTTTTTAGTCAATCCCATGTTTTTTGTCAAGCGTATGTCCATCAATTAAACAATTCAATTTTTAACATCAACCAGAGAAGAATCTTAAAAATCAATTAAGTGGTCTATGTATTAATAATTCATTTGTATACACGTCATGTAGATAAAAATGTTTTATGTATAGGATTTCTTTATTAAATGTAAAACGCATCTTTTAAGTAGTGTGATTAAATTAATGTTTTCTGATGAAGAAGACGTAATTGTAGGAACAATAAAACATTAATCGATTGGAGCGTTATTACAAAAAGCAGATAATACGTTTTTTTTTTAAATAAGGACTTCAACCACATACTATTCCTCAACCGCAGATTTTCACTAATGGACTCAGACTACAGAAAAGTAAAGCTGAATTTAAAGAACTACAATCTTCCGATTGCATTGTTTTCAGTTTTGGCATTTTATCCTATTATATCTGAGTTTCGTGTAGAGTACCTCAGAGATTTTTTAACTCCTATTCCCAGTCGGTATCTGAGGATTGTTTTCTGACGCTTTTAATTTACTATATCTGTTTCTCCGAGGGAAAAGCTATATTTTTATAGCAAGCCTAAGTACTCTATTTTAGGATTAAATGTGTTTTAAGAATGATCTTGAAGTACATACTTTTCAACAACACCAAATTTATACCGAGTTGTTAACTAAAAATAGAACATAATAATTATAGACTTATTTTTTAATCATACATATTATTTTTTATTACTCATCTAAAATAGCTTAAATATAATCATCCGTTAAACGTCTAACATTATCCTTAAAAAAAGTTTAATTTTGGTAGTTAAGCCACAAACAAAACATCGACATGTACTTGGGTTAGCCTATAATGGTTACCAGTGAAACATGGAAAAGTAGAAAACCCCAATAAAGATAATAGTTATTAAATTAATCATTATTTATTTAAAGGGTGTACTTATTTGTTTTTTTTTCAGAATTGCTCGCCTTGAAGTATATCGAAGCCGTTATTCTCAATTTCTTAAATATACCGGGTGGTGATTAAAAAATGCGTCCTGTTTAACAGTTTGTAGTTCTTAACAGATATAAGATATCTATTTCAAATTTTAGCTAGTTACAGAGAATATAATAAAAAGCTTCTTATGTCAAGAGAGAATATTTTAATTTTTTTAAACTTGTACAATTGAGAACAGAAAGCGAACTACAAAAACGACTTTTTTAAGAAGTAAATGAAATTGTATTGTATTGGTCCGCCGTCTCGAAGTGAGACAGCTATTTTGGCTTTAACTGAACAATGGTTCTCCTTGTGAGATTTACAGAGATAAAAGGCCACACCTGTTCTATCCCATCTAGAAGCTCTAGCCTTGAAGAACATTCCATAATAATCCAACGGGTTGCAGTCTGGAGAATTTGGGCCATTCATTGGCCTGAACAAA
>JAUTXW010001121.1:782500-815000 GCA_030620095.1 Kuschelorhynchus macadamiae | reverse complement strand
TGGAAATTATAACATATATAAGTATTTATTTCAAAATGTAGTATTTGTTATTAAAAGGATCAACAGTGATATGTTTTAGGTTAGGTACCGCTAGAGCTCCCCTCGGATTCATCAGGACTTTTGTATAATTCATCACTAGATACCTCTAAATAACCCTATTAAGTTTCAAGACTGTTGGAATTATTTTTAGGTGAGGGTCTTTTCAACCCTTCGGTGACTGGCCTAAGAGTTCTTTGGTCTTGGCGGCATTTCTGCTGCACAAAAAAATTAGTCTCTGAACTGGCCCCTAGTAGGTTATTTCAAGTGTCCTATGACAAGGACATTCACTTTAACTGCTGAAAAACTGATCGTGTACTGCCTGTTTTTTAAAAAGGATCAAAAACTTTTCCCCCTAACTATTTAGATCTTTTAAATACGGCTTCCTCGACCAAAGGTCCACGGCAGACCTTACTTTCGTAACTCACAAAACAGAAGTCGATTGAAATCTATGGGGAAGCTCAAATTATTTCCCTTAATCCCTTAAATTAAGTTAAATATCCAAAGGACTCGATCAAGTTTGGCATGCCGCACTTCCAACTTAATGTCTTCCTACAATTTTTTAGCTTGAATTGTCAGTTTGCTCTTCAACCGAAGTGTTTCCATAGTGATTTATGCTCATCCGTCTAGCTTTCACCAAATCAACGCAAGTGTTCTACAGGATTCAGTATTGGCACACTATTCCTCCTGTACTCAATGGTCTGCTTCGTCAATCAGCAATTCAAATCACAGTTTCTAGGAATACCCACACTATTCAAAATGAATAATCAAAACCTTGGAATTAAGAACTCCTTTGACCTACGTTCGAATTCATGACCACATGGCATAACTTCTGCTAACTTATATTATATTTTTACCTCTACGTTACCCGCTTGCAACACCTAGAAGTTTGACGTCAAACAAATTTCCGCGAGGCAAGTTATAATGTCATAAGGTCGTATGTGATATTTTAGTTATTTTAAGATATCATATTTTACAGCCTAAGAGAACATTGTAAGTGATATCATTGTTTAATTAGTTATACAATGGTGATATACAATAAGAAATTTAAACAAGTGTAAATTATTATTAAAAAGAAAAAACAAAAAACCCCACAGCTTAGAACTGAATATGGAGGGTATACATGTGAAAGGCTGAAACGTTTTTTAAATTAAGTAATTATATGCATTTTGTCCATCTTGAATACTATATATGCATATACATATAAATATTATTAATGCAAAAATGAAATCAAAACTATTCCTGAATCCCCGGTTAACGGAAAATACCTCGAGTCCCGGAGTTATAGGTCCCGAGGCTTTAAGCATGAAGGGTTTCCAGAACCGTGCGAGGATGTTCTCAGGTTTGTACGCTGATAGGACACTGGGAATTTAAATCTTTCAGAACTTGTTGGCCCCTCTGCGTCGCAGAGCCCGCCACATTTGGGCCCTAGGCAATGCAACGTTAAATCCTTGACGACAAATCTTACACTCGTAACTCATAAAACAGGAATAAATCGATTTAATTCTAAGGGGAAGCTTAAATTATTTTCCTTGATATGTCCAAAGGACTCCATCAAGTCTGGCATGCCGCACTTCGTAAAGAACTTCTCGCTTATTGTCTTCCTACAATTTTTTGTACTTGAATTGCCAGTTTGCTCTTCAGCCGAAGTATTTCCATAGTGATTGATGATCATCTGTCTAGCTTTCACCAAGTTAACGCAAGTGTTCTACAGGCTTCAGTATTGGTATCTACACTCAAGGGTCTGCTTCGTCAATCAGCAATTCAATTCACAGTTTCTAAGAATGAAATAAATAGTAACGACTTAATTTTTAACCCAGAATCTTCATAAAATCATGAACAAATAATGGAACAAAATAATCTTTCAATACCCACACTATTCAAAATGAATAATCAAGACCATGGAACCAAAAACTCTTGACCTACATTCGAATTCTCACAGACATGACCACATGCATCACTTCTGCTAATTTCTGTACCCTTCACATCACAAATCAGATGCAGCCTTGAGTATTATTCTCACGAGTGTCACAAACGTAGAATTAAGAAACAGAGTTTCATTGACCCCTGTATAATATTATTCAAGAAAATGAGAATTTTATTTCTAAAAAATACAGTGTAATCTCAATGAGCGGAAGCAAATATAAAAACGGAATGAAAATAAAAAAATATGAAACATTAAACTATGTCAAAATAGTAGGGTGCCGTTTTTTTGTTGTTGTTTACAAAGTCATTTAATCTTGTAACTTTGGCCTAGTCACCCTGAAATATCCTATTCGAATGATGAATCGTTCGGAGACACTAATTTGGTACTCCTGACTGATATTACAGTGTTTTATGAAGATTGCCTTCTTCTACTTCGTCTACCACAAAGTTCGAATAATGAACTTCTTTTTTGAGCGAGCATGGTTGCACATTACCGAATTAATGATATTTCGGTTCTCCAGACTGAACGATTTTAAGCAACAAAGAATTGCCTAATTCTATCAATTCTTCTGCTGACTTGCCCGTTCTGACCTCACACGTGTGCTAGTTTGCATACAGTGGCATTGAAAAGCCTAATGATAAATACTCTAATGTTGGGTGTCAGTTATAAAAGTTACTGTATAAGTGATCTTAAATAACCGGCCACTCTCATAAGTGACCAGATCATTTCTAAAAGTAATTGCAATTCGCTAATTATCGAAAATGTCTGCGTAAATGACCGGTCATTTTCCTTTATAAGTGACCGATTTATAAATGACTGTTAAATAAAAAAAAACATTAGATGCCTTTTTTATTTAACAGATCAATTGTGTTTGATATCAATTGAAAGCTAAAACTAGAAGCAACCTTTAGCATGCTTTCGAATGATTGTAAAAATGATCGCACAAATGACTGTAAGGGGCCAATTTATAAATGACCGGTTATTTGCCAATACTGATAGTTTTTTTTCTTTTCTCTGAAAAAGTAAATTTTTCTAGACAGCTTTTTGAAACAAACTGACTCAAAAAGCTTTTATTTTCTATTTATTACTGGATTTATCACCGCTTATGTTAAGAAAATTGAACCATAGATCCGAGATTTTTGGAAAAAGTCAAATTTTAAATAGTAAGCTATAATTTCAGGTGTAGATAGAAAAATAAATCCTAAACAACTTCTTAATTACTTTTTTGCGTATCTTTATCTTGTGAGAATATAGCCATTTGTTATTATGACGCAAATTGTAGTCACTACTTAAAGTAACACGGAGCCATATTAAATTAATGGATTAATGGTTCTGACAAAAATTAATTACATCGTCATTTTTTGGGTTTGAAATTCACTAAACCTTAAGAAATTTTCATGAGGGAGGGCAGGCATCACAATGGTTAAAAAATATGGTGGAAGTAGTACCATTTTGTGGATCATCAAAAAATAAATATTTTTATAATTCATCATGATAGATATCAAATTAAAAAGCTCACAAAATGGAATCTATATATACAGTGTGTCTACTTAAGTTCTCTACATACGGGAAACTTTTTTATTAGTAGTTTTACGGAAAAAAGTTACTCTTTATAAAAAAGGTTCTGCTTTCTGCCAAAATAATATTAAAATATTCAAACTTGAGATTGCGTATACAGGGTGGTCAAAAATTCCAAAAAATCGAAATTGACTGAAGAGAAAAGTACCTTTAATTTTTATTTTATAGCAAAATGTAATACAAAATCTTACTTAGAATGTTTTCCTTATTTATCGATTGTTGATAATGGCATTGTCACTGCCATTGTCAACCACAATATTGTATTACTTTATTGAAACATTAGTTTGAATATTATAGTAAAAAGCAATGCCGCTGAAATTAAGCAAAGAAGATAAAATTTAAATAATTTTAATTGTCGGAGAAAATTATAAAACATTTCGAGAAGCTGCAGATATTTTTAACAACAGACACCTCGATAAAATTATACATTTCACAACAGTGGGGAATATTCTAACTAAATTCAAGACTTGGAAATGTAGAAAATAACTTCACTAATTTTAATTCTAATAAAGATTACATGTAAATATCTTAATTAACAATAAAAATTAAAAATAAAGATACACTTTCTCTTTTAAGTAGCCCCAAAAGAAATAATCAACATCCCTTGCTCCGTAGCATGGTGCGTCATCCTGCTGGTACCATATTTGGAACCTCTCACTTATGGGTAGTTCATGAATAAAATCGTACAAGCAAGTATTTAGATAATCCAAGTAGCGTTGACTATTTAAATTATGTCGAAAAAAAACTGGTCCAATTACTCTATCTTTATAAATTCCGCACCACACATTTGTTTTGAATGAATAGTGATCACGAGTTTGTATAACAAAATTAGGATTAACGTCACTCCACCAACGACAGTTTTGCGAACTTACAGTCCCATTGGAAGTAAACATTGCTTCATCGTTAAAAATAATGCGTCTTGCCATAAATGGATCATCTTCTAGTTCCCCTTGTATCAAACAGCAAAACTCGAACCATCGCTCAAAGTCTCTTGGTCTCACGGTATGTCTAAATTTTGGTTTGTAAGGTCGAAAACTGTTTTCTTTCAATATTTTTGAAACTGTATCTTCACCTACGTTATTTGGCAATGTTGCTGACCTTTTGCGTAAGGACTTTTTAGGGTCTTCTATCACAGAGAGCACTACTTGATTTGTAGTTTCGTCATTCGCAACCCTTGACCTCCGTTTCTTGTTAAAGTGATTTAGCGGCATTTCTTTTTACTATAATATTCAAACTGATGTTTCAATATGGTAATACAGCATTGTGGTTGGCGATGGCAGTGACAATGCCATTATCAACAATTGATAAATAAGGAAATTTTGCTGGTATGTAGGTAGGAACAAAAGTAAGAAACTGGGTTTGCCAATAAGAAGCCAAAGTTTTGCATTCCTTAAGAAGTGATTTCAGATAGGAAGCAACGAATCTAGTGCTAGATATGTTTTTTTTATTCTAAGTAAGATTTTGTATTACATCTTGCTATAAAATAAAAATTAAAGGTACTTTAAGTCAATTTCGATTTTTTGGAATTTTTGACCACCCTGTATATGCAATCTCAAGTTTGAATATTTTAATATTATTTTGGCAGAAAGCAGAACTTTTTATAAAGAGTAAGTTTTTTCCGTAAAACTACTAATAAAAAAGTTTCCCATATGTAGAGAACTTAAGTAGACACACTATATATATATATATATATATATATATATATATATATATATATATATATATATATATATATATATATATATATATATATATATATATATATATATATATATATATATATATATATATATATATATATATATATATATATATATATATATATATATATATATATATATATATATATATATATATATATATATACATATATATGTATGCATATACATATATATATATATATATATATATATATATATATATATATATATATATATATACAGGGTGGTGCAACCAAGATGGGGTGGACGATTGTGGGCAAACGGAGAGGAATTTGAAAACACATTTTTGGGATATGATTGATAGTCAAGAACGCTGTGTTTTAAAATTATACCCATTATACAGGGTGGTCTGAAAAGTTCGTGGTGAACCAAACTTGTGTTTTTTTAAATGGGACACCCGGTATATTATTATTTTAGTTGATTCTCCTATTCGTTACGATCATTTTGATATGAGGTTTGTTGGGTCTAAAATTTATGCCAAGGGAATGGGACGAGGTTAAAGTGGAAAAAAGGGTTATACTCCGGTCATTTTTTGAAAACAATTGAAGCAGGTATGGAAAAACCAAATATTCTATAAAATGTAGTGTATCTAGGATTACAATAATCGCTTGTAAGTCGTTCAAAATGATTCACTGTTATACAGGGTGGTCAAGTTTTGCAAATTTACCTTGGATTGAATTTTTTTAAATGGAACACCCCATATATTTTACTGTCATATTAAAGATAACATCGCCAGCTTTCAGAAAATACCCTATTTGATATCTTTCTAACCAACAGTTTTTTAGTAAATTAACCGTGAAACCAAAATTTACTCATTCTAACAGAAACGGTATTATTTACGTTGCTTAAATTGACTACCTATAATATAAGGAGGCCATGATATAACCATAAATGAAAAGAAAGATTGACATTCTTGTCAAAACCGCAAAGTGTCAGAGAATTGGCATCAATTACCATTGTTTTTTGACGATAAGCCGAGAAATTGTTAAGTAACAATGAGTTTGAGTACTCCAGAGTTGATAAACATGACTTTTATGTTGGGCGAGTGTCAAAAAAACCTTTTACTAGCGAGCAGGGTTTATGCGGTACGATATCCCGATGCCGAAAAAAAACAAGACCTGAAGCTTTTGCAAGTTTATTAGAGAGGTTTCAAGAAACAGGCAATGTTGCTTTTAAGAAACGTACCAGTTACCAATGAAGATAATGCTTTGACAGTGTTATTAACAGTGCAAGAAAATCCACACACAAGTACCAGGGAAATTGAGAGAACTACTGATATTGAACGCACTAGTATTAAACGGATTCTGAAACAACATAAATATCATGCCTACCACATTGAATTACACCAAGAACTGTATGATCGCGATTACGTCCAACGACAAGAGTTTTCAATTTGGTTTTTAAATACAATTTGGGATAATCCAGGTTTTGTAGATAGGGTGCTGTTTTCAGATGAAGCAACTTTTAAAAGCAACGGCTTGGTTAACAAACATAATATGCACTATTATTCAACCGAAAATCCACATTGGATTCGTCAGGTGGACCATCAAAATAAATGATCAATTAATGTTTGGGGAGGTATAATTGGCTCTCATGTTACAGGATCATATTTCTTTGAAGAGCATTTAACGGGAGAAGTCTATTTAAATTTTTTGAGAATTGAGTTGCCCATATTGCTCGAAGACTTACCTTTAATGTTAAGAAATTCCTTATGGTTCCAATATGATGGAGCACCCCCGCATTACCAAAGGCATGTAAGACATTTTCTCAATAATTGGAAAGGAGAGCATTGGACTGGGCGAGGTGGACCAGTTAAGTGGCCTGCGAGGTCACCCGATTTAACGCCACTAGATTTCTTTTTATGGGGACATGTTAAAGAAGAAGTTTATAAACAGGTTCCAATTACAATGGAAGATATGAAGTTGAGAATAATAAGCAGTTTTCGCAACATTTCAGACCTGACTTTGAAAAAAGTGAAACTTTCATTTATGGATAGACTCGAAATGTGCCTTCAGCAAAACGGTGGTTTAGTTGAACATCTTTTATAAGTTTTAATTACAGTGTTTTTGTTGATTTATATTAAATTTATTTTTTTTGTAAAAAAAGATCTGTTATTAATACTGTCAAAGCATTATCTTCATTGGTAACTGGTTTATTAATTACTTTACGTTTTTTTGAAAGCAACATTTCCTGTTTCTAGAAATCTCTATGATAAACTTGCAAAAGTTTCTATCTTGTTTTTATTTCGGCATCGCATCATCAAAGAACAATATTTATTTATTTACTGATGACAATATTCTGACACTTTGCTGTTTTGACAGGACTGTCAATCTTTTGTTCAATTTATGATGATATCATGGCCTGCTAATATTAAATTGTCAATTTTAACAACGTGAATTCAGAGTAATTCGTGTTAAAATGAAGAAATTTTGATTTCACAGCTAATTTACTGAAAAACAGTTGGTCAGAAAGGTATCAAATATGGTATTTTCTGAAAGCTAGTAATGTTATCTTTAACATGAAAGTAAAATATACAGGGTGTTCCATTTAAAAAATCCAGTCCAAGGTAAATTTGCAAAACTTGACCACCCTGTATAACAGTGAATAATTTTGAACGACTTACAAGCGATTATTGTAGTCCTAGATACAATACATTTTATAGAATATTTGGTTTTTCCATACCTGCTTCAATTGTTTTCAAAAAATGGCCGGAGTATAAACCTTTTTTCCACTTTAACCTCGTCCCATTCCCTTGGTATAAATTTTAGACCCAACAAACCTCATATCAAAATGATCGTAACGAATAGGAGAATCAACTAAAATAATAATATACCGGTTGTCTCATTTAAAAAAACACAAGTTTGGTTCACCACGAACTTTTCAGACCACCCTGTATAATGGGTATAATTTTAAAACATAGCGTTCTTGATTATCAATCATATCCCAAAAATGTTTTTTCAAATTCCTCTCCGTTTGCCCACAATCGTCCACCCCATCTTGGTTGCACCACCCTGTATATATATAAATAAATAATTTTATACAGGGGTCAATGAAATTGTGTTTCATACTTCTAGGTTTCTAACACTGAGAATAATACTCAAGGCTGGGTCTGATTTGTGATGTGAAGAGTACAGAAGTTAGCAGAGGTCATGCCATGCCATGCCTCTCCTTATTATTGTTGTATGTCTATATAAGATATAACGTATGATTTGTTGTTTTGTATTTATTCTTATTTTGGACCTGGATTTGTTGTTTTTAATGTGTTATAGTCCGATGATGCCCGCAAGAGAGAAACACGTGTCACCTTAGGTTTTTTAACATATTTGACTGGGACCAAGACTTTGTGTTTTATTTAATAGATCCATGTGGTCATGCCAGCGAGAATTCGAACATAGATCAAAGGAGTTTTTGGTTCCAAGGTCTTGATTATTCATTTTTAATAGTGTGGTTATTGAGATATTATATTGTTCTGTTATTTGTTTACGATTTCATGGAGATTTTGAATTAAAAATTAAGTCGTTACTTTTTATTTCATTCTGTGCTGCTGAAGCAGACCCTTGAGTGCAGGAGGAATAGTGTAGGTGCCAATACTGAATCCTGTAGAACACTTGCGTTGACTTGGTGGAAGCTAGACGGATGATCATCAATCACTATGGAAATACTTTGGCTGAAGAGCAGACTGGCAATTCAAGCACAAAAAATTGTAGGAAGACAATAAGCGGGAAGTTCTTTACGAAGTGCGGCATGCCAAACTTGGAGTCTTTTGGACATATTAAGGGAAATAATTTAAGCTTCGCCCTAGAACTCAATCGATTTGTTCCTGTTTTGTGAGTTACGAAGGTAAGATTTTTCGTTGGGGATTTAAAGTTGCATTGCCTAGGGCCCACATGTGGCGGGCTCTGCGAGGCAAAAGACAGAGGTCTTCTTTTGTCATTTGTAAAGGGTTGCCTGACAAAACCTAGCACGGCTCAGGGGCTAACAAGTTTTGAAAGACTTAAATTCTCAGGGCCCTATCAGCGTACAAACCTGAGAACATCCTCGCACGGTTCTGGAACCACTTCATACTTAAAGCCCCGGGACCCATAACTTCGGGACTCGAGGTGGCATAGCAATTTGGTCCGAAGTGGTTCCATTTTCTATTAACAGGAATAATTTTAATTTCATTTTTGCATTAATTACTATATAGATATGCATATATAGTATTCAGGATGGGCAAAATGCATTTAATTATTTAATTTGAAAAACATATAATATTTAATGATATGTAATTGAGAAGCAATGGAGGGAAATGCCTTTCAGCCTCCTTATTCAGTTCTAAGCAGTCGGGTATTTTGTATTTTCTTTTTAATAATAGTTTATACTTGTTTAAATGTCTTATTGTATTTCACCATTGTATAATTAATTATACAATAATATCACTTACAATGTTCTCTTAGGTTGTAAAATATGATATCTTAAAATAACTAAAATATCTCATACGACCTTATGACATTATAACTTGCCTTTCCGAAATTTGTTTGACGTCAAACGTCTAGGCCTTGCAAGCGGGTGACGTAGAGGTAAAAATATGTAAAAATTATGCAACAGAAACTTAATATTTAATTAATTCCTTCGCAGTAATTTTAATTAGATGTCTGAGACAGATACGAGAAATTTACGTATATTTTAATGGTTTAATTTTGTCGAAATTAAAAGTTTGGCTTATAATTTTATACCAGAGTTTCATTCAATAATTTGCAGTATATCGCAGCGTTTGCAGCTTGTGCCTTCACATTTCTGTTTAATAGATACGGTTTTAGTGTTAGTGTACCTAAATTGTCTTCTTATTGTTCTTACATTTGGTGCGACAGTTCTGCTTCGTGTTAATGAAAACTAACTAATCCTGCATTTAAAAAAAAACGAGGTTTTATTGATTTTGTCAAGTTTTTTTGTTTCTAAGAAGCAAGGAAATTCACTTAACATAAAGGTAGGTTTTTTTAATTGCATTAGAAACAGAATAAAAGTTTAGAATAAGTATATGAATTGTAGATTTAATCGATTCAAGGTAGTAACTATAAACAAATTTTCTCAACACAAAATTAGGCATTTGATGTCGTCAATTTCTTTCATAAATATGGATTTTATGTTTGGTAATGCATATCAGATCTAATTTAATTTTTTTATTGCTTATTAGTTTAGTCTTAATTTCTGGGTACATGTGTCACAGATTTTAAAGTAGTTACCTTTCAGTTAACAGCTTTTTAAATGAAAATTAGATTATACTAAATCAGTTCTAAGCAGAATAATTAATTCAGAATACGCACTTCAAGCAAAAAATTAAGTTTGCTGGAATTGTCGAAACTATAAAAAATAAATAAATATTATTTAAAAAGATATTTCTCGTTTTTAAATAAAAAAAACCTCAAAAGAAATATCCATTTTTCAAGTTCAAGTTATAATCATCTCTACATCGCCACTTTTTCACGTTTCAACGTATTTCATAGTTATTTTAGGATTAGTACAAACAATTAAATACAGTTATTTGTGAAGTTTTACAATTTACCTTTACTTGGTACTGCCTATGCATTAATGACCCCTTAACAGCGAAACAGGGGAACGTCGTGATCTACGTTAACTTTTAAAATCGTTTATTAATTTGTATTCTTACAGTTTTTTCCTAGTTTTTAGGCCATTATTATATCATTATTGAAAACAAAAAAGCTAACCTGCTCTCGCGAGAGTTCGCAAGTTCGTTAGTTTGCTACACTTGCCCCCTCTATTTTATCTTAGTGTAATTTTATACAGTGCGTCCCAGGATAAGCGAATTTACCCAAATGATCAAATTTCATCTCGAATTTTTTTTGTCATTTAAACCTATCAATTGGCTTATCCTGGGACACACTATATAGTAGTGCAGTCTTCGTCGTCTACAAAAAAGGCGTAAAAAGGAAAGACAAATTATTCGTGATTATTATTCTTAACTATTTCAAATTGAATAAATGTCTGATAAAAATTTAAAAAAAACGCTAAATTTGCGCAAATACGAAACATAATTCGCATTACTCGTAACGAGTTGATTCTTACAATTTTTTAATGATTTCTTGGTTAACTAAAAAAATAATGTTTCAATTCGTATTTTTTTTCAAGTAAATAAATTTTATCGTATCATTAATAATACTAATTAGAAAGAATTTCCAGTCCAAGAATTATATATATTAACGTTAGGATGGCCCATTACATCGCTTTATGATTTGACGTATCTTTAAGATAGGTTTTTTTATACTCGGTTCGGGTAAATATTAATTATTAAGTTATCGGAAATTGATTTGTTTTGATAATAATTTGATAATTATTTTAAGTTTATGGCATTTTTCGTATAATAATGGTTATAGTATTTTTGCATGAATTTTGTATTTCATTTTGAACATTTTTTTCCATACTAGTTTACAGCAAAAACTTAAAACTTGTATTACATAATATGTTTATGTACTAGACTTTAAGATATTTCACCTAAAATTAAATTCTACAAAGCTTCCTTTTTTTCCTTTCGAGATAATAATCTAAATTTTGGAATGAAGAAGTGGCTTATCGAGAGTCGTTTTTGTTCTGCAAGTAAGTGTAGATCATTTAGGGTTAGGTCAATAAGTTTTAATGAAACGCTGTATATTTTCTAATTCAGATAGGGCTTCATATTCCCTTTTCAACGACATAATATCACAAGTTACCACTTATACCAAATGGATAAAACAAACAATAAATTCATTCTCTTTTTAGATTTTCCTCAGATTCACTTAATAATCTATTACCAATTTTTGAAAGTTAAACACTCGCAAAATTATTGAGTAGACTCCTAAACGGGTAGTAAAATTAGAAAATACTACATGGTAAATACATTCTTTGTAAATTATGTTAATATCATAAATACTATCGCAACATTATAAAGTCTGCAATATTCATTATTACAAAGGCAGAATTTTAAGAGCGGAAAAACAAGAATCATATGTATAATCATTAGGATGGCCCACTACACCCCTCCCAGGGGGCTATGAGTGTGATAGCAACTATCATCCTCATAGTACGGGTGTGACATCCCCGGGGCCCCAGTCACGTTGTGTTGTCTTGTTATGTCCTTTTATGTAAAACTCTTTAAAGACTATGGATAGGTCCTTTAATGATGTTAAACTTACGGTGCAGGGGGTCGGATCCCCAGTACTGGTCGGTGTAGAGGGTAGTCGTGTGGGCCCCTCCCGACCGTCAGCCAGCGACTGCACAGCGTCTCCAGTGGTTCACCAGGCTGGATCGCAGATAGCTACTGGGAACAAAGCAAACAGATTCAAATTAAATCAAGGTGAAGAGTTCCCTTCTCTTCAAAGGCAAAAGAGACCTAGAGTATCCTCCCCAATAGAATTAGTACCTGAATATAAAAGTTATACTAAGTTTTTTGCTATAAAGATAATTGAAGGTTCATTTTCAAATGTATCCCCCTTTTTAATACATAGAGGTATTGTCACAGATATAGGTAATATAAAATTCATTAAAAAGATTAGAGACGGTTTTTTACTTGTAGAGGTAGACTCAATAGAACAATCTGACAAGATCACTAAAATTAATAGGCTGTGTGGCTACGACATATCTGTCGAGGCCCATAAGACACTCAACTTCGTTAAGGGTGTCATTTCCTGCAGAGATTTACTCAATTGTGACGAAGAGGAAATTTTAACGAATCTCTCATCTCAGGGGGTCATTCAAGTAAAAAGAATCAATTCCCGGAAAGGTTCAGTGTTAACTCCAACAAGCAGTATAATTTTAACATTTAATACTCATGAACTCCCTGGTAGAGTCTATGCCGGCTGGTATAATCTCAAAGTAAGACCATTTATCCCAAATCCTCTAAGATGTTTCAAGTGTCAACGATTTGGTCATTTATCTAATAATTGCAAAAACAATGCCTCTTGCCCTTCATGTGGTAAAGAACATGAACCCAATAGCCCTTGCCTTCCTCCCCCCATATGTGTAAATTGTAACGGGGACCACTCCCCTAGGTATAAAGGTTGCCCTATATTCAAGACGGAATACGAAATTCAGAAAATTAGAGTTACCGAAAAAACTTCATATACAGACGCTAAGAAAATATATAAAGCTCTCTATCCCTCCTATACAAATTCCTACTCTACAGTTCTCAAAAATGGCAATCCTGAAAACTCCGTCATTAATCACCATCAAAACGAAGTTCCCCTCACTAATATCTCATCATCTCCTTCCACCCAACCCCCTCCTACCTCCACCACTTCCTCTTCCCAAAAATCCACTATTGACCCCTCCCCCCTATCCTATTCTTCCTCAAAACCTTCACTTACCATTTTCACCTCCCTCTAACCATTCCTCCAAAAATCTTTCCTCGTCCTCTATGGACTATAAAGCTATCACTTCGAAATCCACATTAGTCAAATCCTCCTTGAGTAAACACGCTTCTTCCTCCTCTCTGTCCTCTACACACAGCACAAAGTCCTCAAAAAATGATAAAACTGTTAAACATGATAGCTCCCAGAAATACAAATCCTCTAAATCCAAAAACAAATAAAATGTCCATACTTCAATGGAATATTAATGGATTTTATAACAATATCGAGGATTTATCACTTCTCACATCTATACACAATCCATCAGTAATCCTTCTCCAAGAAACTAACTTAAATCCTCAAAAAACTTCTAATTTCAAAAGTTATAACTTCATTAGAAAAGACAGATGTGGTGTAGCCATCCTAATACACAATCTTTTACATATAATACCCTTAACATCATATCTGACTTAGAAGTGTGCGCCATACGCACTTCTCTCCATTGTGACTTAACCATATGCAACATATATATTTCCCCATCATATAATCTCTCAATTAACGACCTTAATCTCATTATACCCCAACTTCCAACGCCTTTCATTCTTGCTGGAGATTTCAACGGTCACAACCCTATCTGAGGTTCTCTAGACCTAAACCCCAGAGGTTCAATTCTGGAGGATTTCCTGTCATGCCATAATATATCTATAATTAATACTGGAACTCCAACTTTTATTAGCTCGTCCACAGGTAAACTTTCATAGCTAGATCTTACTTTCTGCAACTCCGAACTTACTCCAGATCTACAATGGGAAGTTTTCGACGACACTTATAGTAGAGATCATTTCCCCATCCTAATCAGATTCCTATCTTGGCGGGATAACGCCAACCCCCATACGAACAAATCCATTTTAAACATTAAAAGGGCAAACTGGGCTAAATATCAACAAAATTTTAAAGTTCCTTCTTTCGATCAATCTGATCTTAACACTACCCTGACCAATTTCGTATTAGCCATACATGAATCAGCCAAACTATCCATTCCCACTTCACATATTAATCCAAATAAACCTCCTGTCCCTTGGTGGAATGATGAATGCAAAGCAGCCATCAAGGAAGGAAAAACGTCCTTAAATCGATTCAAACATTCTTCTTCCACAGTTGATTAGATCGACTTTAAACGAAAACGGGCCAAGGCTAAGCGAATCATTAAAGAATCAAAAATCAATTCTTGGAAAAACTATGTAGGCAGTATCTGTTCTCAAACCTCGAGTGCCGAACTATGGAACAAAATACGACGTCTGAAAGGACAACCTACTAGAATGATCCCTGGCTTAATGGTCCTAAACTCCTGGATCACAGATAAATTAGAAATATCTAACTGTTTTGCTTCCCACTACAGCAAAATCTCCAGTAACTCATCCTACAGTAATACCTTTCAATCATGCAAAACTCTCAAAGAATCTAAGCCAATCGACTTTAGCAGTTCCACAGTAGTTTCATACAATGTCCCATTTACTCTTGAAGAACTTAGCTTTGCATTATCCAAAAGCAGAGACACTGCCCCTGGCCCAGAAAATGTTCTTATTCCTATGATTACTAATCTTTCAAATAGAGCTCTAAATTTTTTATTAAAAATCTACAATCACATTTGGCTAAATAATATATACCCTGAATCCTGGAGGTCATCTATCTTGATACCCGTTCATAAACCTAACAAACCCAGAAATTCTGCAGAGGGATACCGCCCCATCTCCCTTACAAGCCACCTTAGCAAAATATGAGAACGTATGATAAACTTCAGACTCATTTGGTACCTAGAGAAACACTCCCTTTTGGATAAACATCAGTATGGTTTTCGAAAACACAGATCGACACTCGATCATCTAGTTGGCCTGGACATTGACATCCACAACTCCTTCTACAGAAGACACCACCTAGTTGCGATTTTCCTAGATCTTTCCAACGCCTTCGACGTTGCCTGGAGACATAACATTTTAAGCACACTGCACAATTGGGGTCTCAGAGGTTCTCTTCCAAAATTTATTAGTCAATTCCTCCTCAATCGATCTTTCAAAGTTAAAGCAGGGAACTATTTTTCTGATATATTTCCCCTCGAAAACGGCATCCCTCAGGGTTCTGTTCTTAGTCCTACATTATTCTTAATTGCCCTTCACAATATCTACAAATATATTCCTTCTCAAATTTCTTATAGGCTTTATGCAGATGACCTAGTTATTTACTACTCTTCTCACAGCCCTCGTACATGCGATCGCCAACTCCAAATATGCCTTAACTCCCTCACAGATTAGTCTGAAAACTTCGGTTTCCGTTTCTCCCCATCAAAATCCTCAGTTTTACACTTCTGCAATATAAGATCCTGTTCAAAAATGGATGTTCTTACCTTTAAAGGCATTCCTATTCCCCTTCAAGAAAACTCTAAATTTCTTGGTCTGTATTTTGATAACAAATTGAACTAAAAACCCATATTAATTATTTACGTTCCAAATGTACGGCTGACATCAAAATACTCAAAATGCTATCTCATTCTCATTGGGGATCGGACGGTCTCACAATCATTAAACTCTACAAGTCCCTAATAAGATCAAAACTAGATTACGGCTGTATTGTATACTCCTCAGCCAGGACTTCATACATTGATCGCCTTGAACCTTTACAATCTTACTGCCTCCGTCTCGCCATCGGAGCATTCCATACTAGTCCAGTAAACCCGCAACTAATAATCTCAGAATTTAACCAAATTATCAATAACCTGCCTGTATCACATAACCTAATCTTTACTGACGGCTCCAAGCTTCCCAATCAAGACGGCTCTGCCTTCCACAGCTCCTCTAAACAGAGTCAATTTTTAATGAACAAACTCAACAGTGTCTTTACAGCCGAACTATACGCAATCTTTCAATCTCTAATATACATACGGTCAACCCAACACAAACACTGGATAATTGCCTCAGATTCCTTGAATTCTCTTCGAGCCATAAATCGCTTTCATAACAATCATTTATTGATTCAAAGAATCAAAGACCTAATAGTTGATCTTGAGAAAGAAGATATAAATATAACCTTTCTTTGGATCCCTAGTCATATCGGTATCCATGGCAATGAAGTAGCTGATTCCCTTGCCAAAGAGGCTCAGTTAGGACATACATGCCCTCATATCTTCAATCCTAATGATATAACCCCCCACATTAAAAAAATTATACGAGACTTGGTGCAGCTTGACTGGGACCTGTATGAAGGTCAAAATAAACTCCACGAAATTAAACCAGTATTTTATCAAAGTATCCCCTTTAATTCCTCTAATAGAAGAGAACAATGCTTATTTAACAGACTAATGATTGGACACAGCAAACTAACTCATGAATTCTTATTGAATAATGGAGACATAAATACATGCTTTTCTTGCAATATCCCTATAAGCATTAAACATATATTTCTTGAATGCAACCACCTTCGACATACTAGGATAAAACATAACATAGATCTAGGAAATATGAGAGAAATTTTTTCTGAAAATAACAAGGAATCCGTAATTAATTTTATACAAGAAATTAGATAATCGATAAAATATAATAATCGCTATTACTTACTCTATAGAAACTACGCTATAGACTGGGCGCTAAATGGCCGTAGATGCTGATGCGTTCGTGTCAACCTAAAATTCTCTCTCTCTCTCCCACTACATCACTTAACGATTTGACGTATCTTTAAAATAGTTTTTACTTCCTCGTAAAAGGGAAGTATTGTAATACTGAAAAAATCTCTCTCCGAGATTTTTTTCAGATCTTCACGTTTTAGGGTCCCTAGATGACGAACAACATGTTTTTTCAATTCCGTCGGTCTGTCTGTCTGTCTGTTCGCGGCGTAGCTAAAAAACTAATTATCCGATTGACTTCAAATTTTGGTCAATAATTAAGGGTCATAAGGGGATGACTTGGTAACATTTTGGTAAAAATCCAATGTAGCGAAACAAAATGGCGGCCTAGTGAAATGTTAAAAAAATTATTATTAAAAAACTACTGATCCAATTTATCTCAAATTTTGCAAGAACATATATGTTGAAATCAAGTGGTAAAATTTTGGTACGAATCCAAGATGGCGGAACAAAATACTGGCATAATAAAATATTTAAAAATTCAGTCTGAAAAAACTGCTCAGTGGTTTGATTTCGAATTATACGCCATAACTAATTGTGGTATAGGGATCAAGTAGTAAAATAGTGGTAATAACTCAAGATGGCCGAACAAAATGTCGGCCAAATAAAATGTTTGTAATACGTGAAAAAAAATCACTCTCTTAGGTTTTACATATCTTTAGGTTTTAGCGTCGCTAGATGTCAAAAAATATGTTTTATAAATTAAGTCGGTCCGTCTGTCGGTCTGTCTGTCAGTTCGCGGCATAGCTTAAAGATTACCCGATTTACTTCTAATTTTGGTCAAGAATTAAGGGCCATATGGGGATGACCTGGTAATCATTTTGGTAAAAATACAATATGACTAAACAAAATGGCGGCCTAGTGACGTCTTAAAAAAATATTATTAAAAAACTACTCATCCAATGTATCTCAAATTTTGCAAAAAACATCAAGTATTATATTGGAATCAACTGGTAATATTTTGATACGAATCCAACATGGCGGAACAAAATGGCGGCTTAATAAAATATTTAAAAATTCAGCAACTTAATTGTTGCATCCTCAGGACACATATATAGATCTTATATCCTGCTTAAAGCCCATATTATCAGTACTTTTACTCCGTTGCTCCGCATATATTATCCTAATATTCAGTTTCTAAATGATTTTCGTTAACAATCCTTTTGTTGTTATTTTAGAGTTGTGTATTATTTTGGGTTAGGATCCAGTAAAAAAAAAACAAAAGATTATTTTTAAATAGTCGACGTTTCGCAACTTTATTGTTGCATCTTGAGGACACATGTAGATTCTATATCCAGCATGAAACCCATATTATCAGTCTTTACATATTCCATTTGTCCGCAGATATTAAGTTTCTAAATGGGTTTCGTTAACGATCATCTTGTTCTCATGCTAGAGTGGTGTATTATTTGGGGTTAGAATCCAGTAAAAAAATAAAAGATTTTTAAAAATTGCCGTCGTTTCGAAACTTTATTGTTGCATCCTCAGGACACATAAATTTGATATCCTGCATGATACACATATTATCAGTAAAAAAAAACAAATTTTTTTTAAATTGTCAACGTTTCGCAACTTTATTGTTGCATCCTCAGGAGACATAAATTTTATATCCTGCATGACACCCATATTATCAGTCTTTACGTACTCCGTTGGTTCGCAGATATTAAATTTCTAAATGGTTTTCAATCTTCTTGTTGTTATGTTAGAGTGGTGTATTATTTGGGGTTAGGAAATATCTGCGGACCAATGGAGTAGGTAAAGACTAATATGGGTTTCATGCAGGATATAAAATCTGTGTCCTGACGATTCAACAGTAAATTGGTGTAACCTCGGCAATTTAAAAAAGAGCCTTTGTTTTTTTTTACTGGTTCCTAACCCCTAATAATACACCACTCTAAGATAACAACAAGAGAATTGTTAATGAAAACCATTCAGAAACTTAATATCTGAGATACCTGCGGACTAACGGAGTAGGTAAAGACTGGCAATTTCAATTTAAGATTGCGAAACAAAATTAAACGTGAATATGGGATACTTATTAAATTTATTTTAAATTATGCCCAAAAGTCGAGTGTGGCATAGGTAGAAAGGAAATGGTAAACATATTGGTAGGAATCCAATATGATGAAACAAAATGGCGCCTAATAAAAATGAAGAGACAGTATATGTAACACACACATATATATATATATATATATATATATATATATATATATATATACTGTGACTATGTACTGAACTAACTTAGATCACACTTCACTCTTCCCAATAAAAGTAATAGTTCATAACGAGGGAAAAGGAATTTACCGATTTTTTATAATCTGGTTCTGGTAAATATTAATTATTAAGTTATTAGAAATTGAATGGTTTTGATAATAACATGGCTTTTTTCGTATAAAAATTTTAATGGTTTTGTTTGAAGTTTGTATTTCATTTTTTTCATATTTTATTCCAGACTAGTTTACAGCAAAAACTTAAACTTGTATTACAATGAGATGTTTATGTACTAGAACATAAGATATTTCACCTAAAATTAAATATGCCGGGTGATAATGAAATCGTTACAAAAAGCGTCCATTACTTACCATTTGAAATAATAAATCTGTATCGAGACTCGAGAGTCATTTAGTAGTACAAGTATAGGTCAAAAAGTTTAAATGGGACTCTGTATATTTTCTAACTCAGATAGGCCTTTATATTTTCTTTTCAACTACAAATCTCACAATTTACCACTTATTTTTAACATCGTGGCGTAGATTTTTTGAAAATTTAATATAGCTGCATTCTGCCTTTGTCAATCAAATTAATCGAATTTTTATTAACCAAAGTTTTTTTTAGTTTTTCCTCAAATTCACTTAATAACACTAGTCGAAAAAAAATTGCGACGGTTTTTATAATTGCCGCCATTTTGTTTCGCCATCTTGAATTGGTACCATAACTCTACCAGTTTTTTTCTATATCACACTTAATGCTTGTACAAAATTTGAAATTAATCTAAGAAGTAGTTTTTTCATGCTCATTTTTTAAATATTTTATTATGGCGCCATTTTGTTTTGCTATTTTCTATTTATACCAAAATGTTACCTGTACATCTCTATGTAGCACTTGATTCTTGTGCAAAATTTGAGGTAAATTTGATAATTAGATTTTTTAGTAATACTTTTTTTACATTTCACTAGGTCGCCATGTTGCTCCGGCATATTGGATTTTTACCAAAATGTTACCGGGTCATCCCCATATGAACCCGTAATTTATGATCAAAATTTGAAGTCAATCGTGTAAGTAGTTAGACCGACACACAGACCGACGGAATTGAGAAACCATGTTTTTCAGCATCTAGGGACCCTGAAATTTGAAGATCTAAAAAAATCACTATATATAGGTGTTTTTTTCACGATTATATTACTTCACTTTTAGGAGGGAAGTAAAAAACATGTGCGCCACTGACTTTTTTAAAAAATGCGCTAGTGCTCCATCCTGTTGAAATTACATTCTATTTCTCATTAAATAAAGATAATAGCTCGGACAGATCATTCATCAGAAAATTTAAATTTGAAACAGGCTTCAGTCTATGTGGCAGAATGTGCCAAATGGTCCAATAATTTCCTTTTCAATAATATCAGCCGAAATATTTACATAAAATACTGCGAGTTTGCTACTCTTTGTAAATGAGGATTTTCCTTAGGCAATTATGCAAGTTATGGAAATGCATTATTACGTTTCTTGTAAATGTTGCTTCGTTTGCAAAAATAACTGAACGAAAGAAATGTTGGTCGTTTTTCAACTTACTTAAAAACCACTGACAAAATTCTTGTCGAAGCAAATAATTTCTGGGTAAGAGTTCTTGAGCTCGTGTGTAGTGGTATGATTTTAATTATTGTTGTTTCCAATTTCCGTGTACGGACGCACACAAGCGGAAATTAAAAAAAGTTTGGCCAAAACCCCATAATACCAAACTGGTCCAAACAAGATAAAAATGTTATTATATTATTTAATGATAACCATAGTAGGCTATGACAATGTGACGCTCAAATAAAAATAACAATTGTTTTTGTTTTGACATGTCAAACTTACCAGTTGTAATGCGTATATTAAACCACTGAATTTTTCTTGACGTAGTGTCCAAGTAAATTAATTTTTTTAACAGTTGTGTGATAAGTAATAAGTTACATAACATGGAGGCAGACTGCCAAGGTATGTATTTTATTATTTTAATGAAAAATATATTTTACGTTGTCTCTTTATTTTAAATTATGCAGATGTAAAAATATTATTTTTTTTTGTTTTAAATCATTCGTTATCATAAGGTCACGACTAAAAAAGTATCAACTTCAACAAACTTCTTTGATTTCGGCAGCTTTTATGAAAAGGTGCATATAATAGCTAAACAATCAAATATTTTTTGCCTGCTAGTTTTTAGCTCTAGATTAAAAATTTGGTAGTCATCTTAACTAGTACAATAGAATTTAAAGAGTTTGTTTTTTAATAGGTTACACGTTATACAGGGTGTTTCTTAAGAACGTAAAAAAAAATTACGGCATATTCTTGAGTCAATTTTAAGTAAAAAAGTGTATATAAATATTATGGATCCGCAAATGTTTCGTTTCCGATATACAGGGTGTTGAAAATGAATGTTGAACAAATGTACCTTTTTGCTTAGTAAATATGTAAAAATAAGATTTATTCATAAAAAACTCAGAAGTTTGCCGACAAATAGACTAGGTGCTGCAAAAATATCAATACCTAATTTATAATTTTTCAAAAAAACTCCACATACCAAATTTTCTGCAAAATATTTATTTTATAACAAGTTATTTTTTTATATATATATTTTTATATATAAGTTATTTCAAAAAATCAAAAATTTTGAACACCCTGTATCTCGGAAACGAAATATTTGCAAACCCAGGGTTTATATAAACTTTTCTACTTAAAATTAACTCGATAATATGGCCGTAAATTTTTTGCATATACTTAAGAAAAACTTTTTTTACAAATCTAAGTGTAAAAAATTATCGTTATCGGTACCTCTTATATGATATATAACCATATCTTTATTAAAATCAATTGAAAATAAATTTTGAGTTTAAAATATTGATACTATAGACCACAGGTCTTAAATTAAAACTGAATTATTGGTTTTAGATTTCAAGATAAAAAATATTTCCCGAAGCCAGCTTTTGGAACTTTATCTTAGTTGTCCTAAAAACAAAGAAACGTTTCAATATTTTAACGTCAAAGTTAAACAGTTATTAAACATAAAAGAAGAGCTAGTACCTCGAGATAAACAAAAGCTATACAAATTTATAAATGAATATAAAACTAGATGGAATTCGGCAAAAAGAATTAAAAATATTTTTTATGCCAAAGAATCAAATTGGTTAAATACTGTGGTAAAATTTTCAGTACCACATTTGCCTGGAGGTAGACCGTCCAAGTTATTTGAGGAAAGTAGTGAAAGATCTAAACGTAGGAAAACGGAAAATTTGCGTTTAAACTCTACCCAGGAGTTAATTTTTGCCACTCAAATGAAGATTAGGGCTGAAGGAAAATCAAAAGCGGCAAAAGTTGTTCAAAACATACTTTCTGTTAACCAACCTAATACTTCAAATTCAAGCTATGCACAATATACCCCAGACGAATCATTAGCTCTTGTTGTTTTTGCAAAACTCACCAAATTCCAATATAATTTAATCAGACAAGAAGCTTTAGATCATACCTGTAAAATGTATCCTCCATATGAATTGATTACATCTGCAAGAAAAAACTGTTATCCTGAAAAAATGGTATTAACTGAGTCTTCCGCAGAAGTACCGTTACAAGACTTACTAGATCATACCGGTAAAAGACTTTTAAAGTCTTTAAGCGCTGTTTTATCTTCCATTCCTGAAGAAACCCATACTATTCACATGGCGTCAAAATGGGGTTGTGATGGCACATCTGGACAGTCCGAGTATAAGCAGCTTTTCGAAGATAATTCAGTATCGGACGCCAGTATTTTTCTAATAGCTGTTTCCACAATTCAACTTGAAATACGTAATTCTGAAAATACCACTCATACTATAATTTGGAGAAACCCCTCTGCCTCTTCTCCAAGAAGTTGCAGGCCGTTAAAACTTTTTTTTGCCAAGGAAACTGCAGATCTGACTAGAAATGAAATCCAAAATGTTAGGAATCAAATAGAGTTTCTTACATTCACCGAGGTTGATTTGAATGGCAAATTTTTTTTAATTGAGCATCACCTAATCCTCAGCATGATAGATGGTAAAACTGTTTATGCCATTGCTGAAATAACATCACAACAACGTTGTTACTTGTGTGGGCTTACATCCAAAGACTTTAATATGATTTCAAAATGTTTGTTAGCCAAAGTTAATAACAAAAAATTGTTTGAACTAGGAATATCACAACTACATGCTATAATTCGTTTATTTGAATGCCTACTTCACCTGAGCTACAAACTAAAAATTTGCAAATGGCAAGCTAGGACCAAAGAAGAAAAAGAAATTGTGCAAAATGAAAAAAAAACTATTCAAGAAAAATTTCGTACTATGATGGGATTGATAGTAGACAAGCCAAAGCCTGGGTATGGTAGCAGTAATGACGGCAACACGGCTAGGCGATTTTTTCACAATTTTGAAGAATCCGCGGAAATCACAGGCATCAACAAAAACATTATTTATAGGTTCCACATAATTCTTTTAGCTCTTTTAAGTACTTTTACCATTAATTCCTGCATGTTTAAAAATTATTGTTTAAAAACAGCTGCAATATTTGTAAAAAATTACCCTTGGTATCCCATGCCCATAACTTTACACAAAATTTTATTCCATGGATTCGAAATACTAGAAAATGCAATAGTGCCTTTAGGTCTCCTTTCGGAAGAGGCTCAGGAGTCTCGGAATAAGGATATCAAAGCTTATAGAGAGCGTTATTCACGCAAGTTTTCCCGTGTTCAAAATATGGAAGACGTGTTTCACAACTTGTTGGTTTCTTCTGATCCATATATTGTTGGAATTTCAAAAAAAAATCAAAAAAAATATTCAGTAGCAACAGAATATCCGAAGGAATTAAAATAAATGTTTATGTGTCCTTAGTTGATCAAAAAAGGTTAGTGTTATTTATTGCCTTTATTTGTTATATAAGGTATATAAGGGTGTTACAGTTATATATTTCTGTTAAAATTTTAACTTTAGCTTAGTTCTTAACTTTGCTGGAAAAATAAATATTCTTTTTCTAGCAAAGTCAATAAAACGGACTATCAAATGATTTGAAGATAAATGCTACAGTAGTTTTCTAGTATTGTGATTGTGATAAACAAATCCTTTACTGTACAATTTTTGGGTCACCATGTAGATAAAAAATGTGGTGAAATGAAAATATATATATGTCGACGTTAACAGTTTTTATAGCATTTTTTTACTACTAAATGTTAAAGTTACATATAGATTGACAGGGATACACATTTTATTTAAGGTGTGCGTTTTCCTTTTTCCAGGAAGCAATTTTAATGTTTATAAAAGATTTTTCATGTAATTGTTAATTCTTAGCATTAAAATTTTTGTTTTTATAAATTTAAATATGTCAGAAATTATTTCAATCGTATAATGGGTTTTGGCCAGGTTTTCAGTAAAATCCGCCTGTGTGGGACGGTGCGGAAATATCTCTTATTTCGTTAAGAACGACTCAGGTACTTGTAGTGGGGTTACATTCCACTGCACTGAGAACTGCCTCCTCAACCCGCACAGTTCGTCGGTATATTCTGCGTCCAGAATCGAATTTCAAATGTTTTAAGATGCCGGCTTCTCTTAGAGGTCTGCAGATATGTTCAAAAATATTTTTGGAGGGTTTCGTTCGTTCGGAATATCTGCCATGATACATTCTCGCTGCTTTCTATTTGCGAAACTTAAAAATCGCAGTCAACAGTATCTAACACTTACAAGTAAATGACAATATCTCAATCTGATTTTTTGATTGAACCCAGGTCATGGCGTACTAGATTTTTTGCGGATTAATATCAAGCTGATCTTAAGAGTTAAAAATTACATTTTTTCTCATAGAAGGGATCGAAATACTAAACTAAACACTAAACAGCCTACATATCTATACTAAGATATAAAATCAGTGGGTGTTTTTTTTTTAATTATTGCAGCGACAGCCCACACGCACGCACATGGTGAAACTGACCACGCATATTTATCAGTGAAATATGTGCTAGTTTAAATATTTTTCCTCCTCCAAATTTCATTCGGATTGCTACAGTTGTTTTGAAGAAATTAGGAATAATAAAAATATAATAAAAAATCTTTAACACTCCTGATAGGGGCTTTTAGTTTTATTTTCGGGAAAGCAATCTCCCTCCCTACGAGCTATGGTACATGTTTATATATATATATATATATATATATATATATATATATATATATATATATA
This sequence comes from Kuschelorhynchus macadamiae, assembly GCA_030620095.1. Lineage (NCBI taxonomy): Eukaryota > Metazoa > Arthropoda > Insecta > Coleoptera > Curculionidae > Kuschelorhynchus > Kuschelorhynchus macadamiae. The sequence goes on along the minus strand of JAUTXW010001121.1, from coordinate 789,314 downwards.
TATATATATATATATATATATATATATATATATATATATATATATATATATATATATATATATATATATATATATATATATATATATATATATATATATATATATATATACGTATATATATACATATATGTATATATACATATATGTATATATATATATATATATATATATATATATATATATATATATATATATATATATATATATATATATATATATATATATATATATATATATATATATATATATATATATATATATATATATATATATATATATATATATATATACATATATATATACATATATATACATATATATATATACATATATACATATATATATATATATATATATATATATATATATATATATACGTATATATATACATATATGTATATATATACATATATGTATATATATATATATATATATATATATATATATATATATATATATATATATATATATATATATATATATATATATATATATATATATATATATATATATATATATATATATATGTATATATATATATATATATATATATATATATATATATATATATATATATATATATATATATATATATATATATATATATATATATATATATATATATATATGTCAGGTTGGAAGCGTTGTTTTCATTAGTAATGGCACGACAAATTAGTCCAGAGCAAGTTGCTCAGATCGTAGCATTAGTAAATGATGGAAGGAGTGTTGCGCACGCCGCCGCACGAATAGTGGGTGTTCCAGAAACCACGGCTAGAAGGTCAAGGAACAGGTTTCTAGAAACTGGGCAGTTTGTGAAAAGAATAGGAACGGGTCGCCCCAGAGTTACCACAAACTTAGACGACAGGTTTGTTACCCTACAAACCTTAAGAAGGCCTTTTCAAAATGCCGTGGTTGTAAAGAGACATTTACTTGAGGTTCGTAATAAAAATGTATGTGATGAGACAGTGCGTCGTCGGCTTAAAGAGATAGGATTAAAGTCAAGAGTACCAGCAAATAGTCAAAGGTTGCTACCAGAACATCGTTTATCTCGACTTAATTTTGTACGTGAAAAAAATCAGTGGAACGTACGACAGTAGTCCCAAGTATTATTTTCCGACGAGTCACGGTTTTGCTTACATTCTTCCGATGGACGTCAACGAGTTTGGAGGCAGGAAGGCCAAAGGTACGCTGAGGGTATGTTTGTAGAAAAGCAACCTTTTGGAGGTGGTTCTGTGATGGTATGGGCTGGGATTTCCCACGCAGCGCGCACAGACCTCTGCATATTACCAAGAAATTCGCTGAATGGCGAACGTTATATTGATGTACTGGCTGAACACGTCGTACCGTTTGCTCATTTCATAGGACAGGAGTTCCTTTTTATGCATGATAATGCCCGACCTCACACTGCTCGTATTGTGAGGCAATATTTGGACGAAGTGGGCATACATCTTTTGCCATGGCCAGCTAGGAGCCCGGATTTAAATTGATGTTGGGATCAGCTTGCTAAGTGTATTCGTAGTCGTCCACATGTACACGCCAATTTAGAGGAACTTGGAGGAAGCACTGGTTCAGGAATGGGATTACATCACACAGAGGGGAAACACTCGTTCTTAATTTAAGTTCTTGTTTATAAAATTTAAATTAAAAATTTGATTATTGCTTAAAATAAATGTTGTCTATAGATAGGCAGTATTTTTATGTTCAAGAATGGGATCACATCATACAGAGGGGGAAACACTCGTTATTAATTTAAGTTCTTGTTTATAAAACATTATTAATTTAAGTTCTTGTTTATAAAATTTTAATTAAAAATTTGATTATTGCTTAAAATAAATGTTGTCTATAGATAGGCAGTATTTTTATGTTCAAGAATGGGATCCCATCACACAGAGGGGGAAACACTCGTTATTAATTTAAGTTCTTGTTTATAAAACGTTATTAATTTAAGTTCTTGTTTATAAAATTTAAATTAAAAATTTGATTATTGCTTAAAATAAATGTTGTCTATAGATAGGCAGTATTTTTATGTTAAGTTCTTGTTTATAAAACGTTATTAATTTAAGTTCTTGTTTATAAAATTTAAATTAAAAATTTGATTATTGCTTAAAATAAATGTTGTCTATAGATACGCAGTCTTTTTGTGTTTTTATTTAGTAAAAACAGCACTTTACATATAGGGCTGCACTTTCTCTCTAAAAAAAAAAGATAAAGGGATCATTTAAAAAACAAAATGATTCTAAAGAAACAGGCAACAAAATGACTCATAGACAATAGTGATATTTAAGCCAAGTCATTCTGTTTGTGTAACTCTGTTTTATTTTACTTTTGTTCATTAATTTCAAAACAAATCAATTAATAATTAATTTTAAATCTTTTCGATATTATTTTGTTTCGTATTCAAATACACAATCGCAACCCTGTGATTCGTCAAGAATACGGAAGAAACTTCCTGGCTCACGCAGCGCAGGTCAAGATACATTTTAAAAACCAGTACTGCACTAACCACATGTGACAACGGAACTCGTTCATTTCGTCGGCCGACGCGTATTTTCGGATCGGTTTCCCGAGAAAATTGGAAAATTGGCAAGATTGATGTAGTGTGATGGTCTTCTAGGGCGAACTGAGTAACCCAGCCTGAAACTATTCGGTTCTACTGTGATAGGTAAGCGATTGTGTTTCCTTTCATCAATTAATTAATTTTGCTAATTATCAACGTTTTATTGTTTTAAAAGTTACCCAATACAGTCCGCCATATATCGAATTTTCATATTTCCTACACCATTTTGGTCCTTCGAGCCGGATGGAGATCAAATTGAATATTTAATAACTTAAATTGCTTTAAAACAAGATTCGTTGGTAGCCATTTTCTTAATTCCGATCTTATTTTTAATTGCGCACGCTTGGATATCTAACCTGTCGTCTTTCGTCAAACCGGCGAGCTACATTCGTTCCGTTCCACATCGATTCGCCGTCGCGACGTCACTCTGACGCCCGGCGCCAGTCTATTGTTATTTTTTTAATCTCGCAGTACCACATTTAATAAATAAGTATTTTCATACATTTAAATTCAGAAATAACTTATTCTCGTTCTTCTTTAAATATAAACAAAATACTCATATGTGCATATTTTGCGAACTTTAATTATTTCAATAAATAATACAATTTATTTATTCTACTTTGCCATCATATAATATTTATGTGGCAAGTACCATTCGCCTAACTTTGCACTATTGATATTTGTTTTGCGGCATCACAACTTCTGATATTTTTTATTTTGTTTGTATTATATCACAAATAAAATAGCATACAATTTTGTGTAGGTATAATTGTTGTCTTATATATTGACCATCAGCAGGCATATGTTAAAATAACAGCATTTATTGAAATAGTAAATAAAATATATTTTGATATTTTTTAACGCTTTTCTGATTTTTAATTTTTTTCTTGTTCTACTGAACATCTTTCAAAATGTCAGATAAATTAACAAAAGCTAATTTAAAACGAACCATCGCACTCAAGCGGTTGGAAGAGGCACACGAAATTGGGCTGCAAGCCGTTTCTGATGACTCCTTAAAATCTAATTTTTTAGTCAGAGCAGATTCTGTTGACAGCACTTTTAATGAATTTCAATCAGCTCATAATACTGTCATATCTTTAATTGACGACAATGATTTCGCAAAATATGATGAAATGAGGCGTGCTGCAGACAAAGCTTATTATGGCATAAAATCTTTAAAACATGATTTTCTCTTAAGTAGTCAAGCATCTCTATCTGCTAATACCTCAGCTAATTCCACTTTCGCTGCTCCCACAAAAATAAAGCTTCCCAAGCTCAATTTGCCTATTTTTGATGGCAATTATAAAAATTGGCCTAGTTTTTTTGACTTATATAACAGTCTTATTCATGATAATACTGACTTATCGAACATTGAAAAATTTCAATACTTGCTGACGTCATTAGACAAGGAACCCTTAAGTTTAGTTAAGGGCATCCCCCTTACAGAACTTAACTATTCTGTAGCCTACGATATGCTGATAAAACGTTATCAAAATAAACGTATTCTAGCTACACAATATTATAATGAGCTTTTTCATGCTCCGTCTGTTCAAAAAGCTTCCGCAAAGGAACTTAGACAAATTTTAAATATTTTTTCTGAGAACATAGCTGCTTTTAGAGCCTTAAATTTCCCAGTCGAACATTGGTGTTTTTTATTGTTTAATCTGTTGATAAATAAATTGGATTCAAAAACTAGAACTGACTTTGAGCTCGAACATGGTTTTAATCAAACCCTGCCGACCTTTAGGCAATTAATTTCATTTTTGGAAAAACAGTGTTTAGCCTTGGAGTCGGTTAATTATTCTTTGAAAAGTGCGGAAATCCCAAAAGGTAATAAAAAATCGTTTCTCAATTTAATGCTTGACCCCGATGTTGATAATAGGAGTAACAAAAAATGTTTTTTATGCTCGACTTCTCACGCATTATATAAGTGCCCTGCTTTTTTGGCGAAATCGCCGCATGACAGGTTTTCATTTGTCAAACAGCACAAATTATGCGTCAACTGTTTAGTATCTCCTCATTCTCTTAAAAATTGCGGGTCTTCTCACAAATGCAGGGTGTGCAAATCGCCACACCATACCACTTTGCACTTTGGTAAAACGTCTTCTACAATACCTTCAGTCCAAGGACAGCCCTCTCATAGGGATACTTTTCAAGGAACTTCTATGCCCCACATTTCTAGTTCTGACCCCATTATTAATTCTACCGAGCCAATTACTAATACTCATTGTATTGCGAACCATTTTTCTGCCTCTCAACAAACTATTCTTTTGTCTACGTGTGAAGTAGACATCAAAGATATTCGAGGTAATTTTCAGAAAATTCGGATACTTCTGGATACCGGGTCCATGGCAAATTTTATTTCTGAGTCTTGCGTACGCCGACTTGGTCTTAAACGTAAAAGTTTTTCTGTCCCCGTTGAAGGTTTAAATGGAATGTCTACTTGCACTAAAAATGGTTCTACACAGTGTATAATAAAACCTCATGGTGAACCAAATCCCTTACTTTCGTGTGAAGCTATTATCATACCAAAGGTTTGTTCTAACCAGCCTAAGATTCATATTAATCCTGATCAACTTGAACACATTAAATACTTGAAGCTTGCTGATAATAATTTTCACACGCCGGGTCCTATCGACATGCTTATTGGTGCTGAACTCGTACCTCTTGTATTAAGATCTGGTCATATTATTGGGAGTCCTGATCAGCCTGTTGCTTTGGAGACCATCTTTGGTTATGTGTTGCAGGGAAAAACCAATGTTTCTTGCGAAGCTTCAACCTCTCTTTTGAGTTGCTACATCTCAGTAGAGGATAATATTGATATTGTATTACGTAAATTTTGGGAAATTGAGCATCTTCCTAAACAATCGTTTTTCTCCCCTGAAGAAAAACAATGTGAGGAAATTTATAAAACTCTGACGTTTAGGGATACTTCGGGACGATTTTCGGTACCATTACCATTTCGTCAATCAAAGCCTAAATTTATTGACACTTACTCTCAAGCTTATCGCCGCTTCGGCATGCTTGAAAATCGTTTTTGCAAAAACCCCGACTTGCATACAAAATATGTAAAGTTTATGCAAGATTACTTAGATAAAGGTCATATGTCTTTGGTTCCCCAAGACGATTATAGATCTTTATCGGGTTACTATATCGCCCACCATGCTGTCTTCAAACAAGAGGCATTTGACTCTAAAATTAGAGTTGTATTCGACGCAAGCTTGCGTGACATTAACGGTGTTAGTCTTAATGACACTCTTCTTGTAGGTCCTAAATTACAACAGGATATTTCTACGCTTCTTTTAAAATTTCGATTTTTCGCCTACGTCTTTGTTTGTGACATAAAGCAAATGTACAGACAAATTTCTGTTCATCCTGAGTTTTGGACCTATCAACGAATTTTATGGCGTTTCAAACCGAGCGATCCTCTTCAGGAATATTTCTTACGTACTGTGGTTTATGGAATTAATTCTTCCCCATACTTGGCCTTAAGGACTTTAAAAGAACTTGCGGCGCAGGAAGAAGCTTCTTTCCCTAAGGCTGCTCAGGCTATTCGCAGTCAATTCTATATTGATGATGGACTACTAGGAAGTGATTGTTTGGAGTCAGCTTTAGCACTTCAATCTGACGTCATTGAGGTTATGAAAAGGGGAGGTTTCGAAATGAGCAAATGGGCAAGTAATCACCCTTCTCTCTTGGCTTCTATTCCATCTTCTGATGTTCAAAGTTCTTGTACTTTTGATAAGGAGGAACCATCATTTATTAAGGTACTTGGTCTCAAATGGAATACTAATTCAGATGCTTTTTCATATACTTACACCCCTGTCGACCGTCCTTGTACAAAAAGAAATATGTTATCGGAGATTAGTCGAATCTTCGATCCCCTTGGATTTATTGCTCCTTGCCTTCTACTTGCCAAACTTCTTTTGCAGCGTTTATGGGAATCTAAAGTTTCCTGGGATGAACCCCCGTCTAAGGCTATTTCAGATATTTGGGATACCTTTAAAGCCGAAATGCCTCAACTTGGTATTATAAAAATTCCTCGGTACGTCGGGTCTACGTTAATATCTCGAATTGAATTACACGGTTTTGGCGATGCGTCACAAAACGGATATGCCGCTGTTTGCTATTTTCGTGTGGAGGAAACATCTGGAACAGTAAAAACCTTCCTTGTTTGCTCGAAATGTCGAGTAGCGCCATTAAAAACTCAGTCTATTGCTAGGCTAGAACTCATGGCCGCCATTTTGTTAGTTGATC